>CM026074.1:22170000-22737500 GCA_014839685.1 Anableps anableps
ACACATGCATTAGTATTTAGATGCCTGAGTGAATACTTTGAAGAACCACCTTTTGCTGCAAGTAAAGTGGCAAGTCTTTTTCTGGAATGCCTCTTCCAGTTTTGTACATCTAGAGACTGATTTTTCTTTCTTCTTTGCAAAAAAGCTCAAGTCCAAAAGCATTTCTTTAAGTCTTGCCACAGATTCTGAATTTAAATAAAAAACTTTTACTGGGCCATTCTAACAGGTATACTCAGTTCAATTCAATTTAAAAGTACTTTATTGATCCCAAAGGGGAAATTAATGTTGTAACTCATGTTAATTAAAAATTTTGAAAGACTTATTGTAGATGGTGATGGCTGTGGGGAGGAAGGATCTCATATAGCAGTCTGTATTGCAGTGTATTTGATTAAGCTTCTGACTGTAGACACTCTGATTTTCTATGACAGTCTCATGAAGAGGATGTGCAGGGGTTTCCAGAATTGATTTTATGTAAAATCCTTCTTTGTATCATTAACTCCAGAGGTTCCATAGTCGTCCCCAGAACAGAACCAGCCTTCTTTATCAGGTTGGTGATTCTCTTTAGGTCTCTGGCTCTGATGCTGCTGCCCCAACAGATGATGGCAGAGGAGATGACACTCTCAACAACAGACTTATAGAAGATCTGCAACATCTTGCTGCAAACCTTGAAGGATTTTGGCTTTCTCAAGAAGTACAGTCTACTCTGTCCCTTCTTGTAGATGATGTCATTGTTGAATCTCCAGTCCAGTCTATTGTATTTATATGATATATAAGGTATTTATATTCCTCAACCACCTCCACTTCTTCTCCCATGATGGAAATAGGGTTTGAACTAACCCTGTTTCTCCTGAAATCTACTATCATCTCCTTTGTTTGGTTCACATTCAACATGAGATGATTGTTTCCACACCATGATACAACAAAGCGGTCCACCAGCTCTCTATACTCAGCTTCTTGTCCATCTCTGATACACTCAACCATTGCAGAGTCATCTGAGTATTTCTGTAGATGAAAAGAGTCTGACTTGTGCTGGAAGTCTGATGTGTACAGAGTGAAAAGGAAAGTTGAGAGTACAGTCCCCTGTGGTGCTTCTGTGCTGCTTACCACCTGGCTAGACACACAGTCCTTCAGTCTCACAAACTGTGGTCTGTTTGTGAGGGAGTCATCGACCTAGGCAATTGTTGAGGCCTCCACCTGTGTGTTCTGGAGATTCTGAAAAAGCAGATCAACCTGAATATATACGTTGATTTGAACTATTCCATTGTAGCTCTGGCAGTAGGTTGTTCTGCAGAAAAAGTGAACCTCTGCCCCAGTTATGTCCTATGGGCCTTTATGATGTTTCCTTTTAGGAAATGGGAGGCTTGTCGCGTATTTATTCCATCTTTCTCCTGTTCAACTCTCACAGGTTTGCCTATTTGTACGGAGGAAGAACATCACCAGGTTTCATAGTGCAGTTGGTGTATCCAGAATGATGTGCAGTTAGTTTTAGACTCATCAAAGCAGAACGGGCTCCTTCACACATTTGCACATTTGCACATTTGCCCCCTACAAGGCTTGTGGTAAACTGAAAACAGCATTTCTTTTGTTTGTTTGTTTTTGTTGTTGTTATTGTTTGTTTATTAATGTTGTCTAAATAACCTCTGGACTTTATTAATTAGATTATTTCTAAAGAAAATGTGTTGCTGTGGGTTTTATTTAGGGGTATCAGCATAAAGGAGTTTGAATACATGTGTATGATACAATTTGTTTTAATTAAAATTTTGCTAATCACACATAATTTTTGTTCTCCTTCACAATTATACATCACTTTGCATTGGTCAATCACATAGAATCCAAACAAAACAATTATAGCAAGGCATTGTACATGGCTCTTTGTGTAGGGGGGAGGCAGCTGCATCAAATGTATAGAACATTTGGAAGGGTGCACAAAAAAGGTGTTGTGTTGCCTATGACTACATGAATGCATCTGTTCATGTCTTTGCCATTCAATATACTTTTTATGTGCCAGCTTGGTGAAATTGTTAGGTGAAATGGATATGTGTATCAATACCCACCCAGATATAACAGCAGAGCCATACTGCATCTTCAGAGCTACAGAAGAAAACAGTTGTTAACATTTTGATCTAAAACTATTCCCTAAGTGAGCCCCTCAAATCAAAACTTTCCTCCTTTGATTTCTTCCATCTGTCTGTAAATTGGAGGGAGTGTATGATCCCACTCATTTACTGCCCTCTGGAGAGCCCAATTAAGACTTCGACAGAAAGAAAACATCCATTGTCCAGTGCTGTATAACATGATTTTAACTACTGCCTTTGTGCCAGAACAACCACTGGGGAAGTAAAAGGGCACAATTTGTTGAGGACAGAGAGGCACTTGGCATGCAGTTAAAAAAAGCACACTTTATAATTCTCCTAGTTGTCCATCATAAAGTAGAACAAACCATAGCAAGGACTAGAGCTTGTACTTTTTTAGTAAAACCTTGAATGTTTGTAAGATAGTGGTCAGAAATTTGCTTTTGTACCACTCAAGTAACTAAAATGGACTTACCAGCTAATGTAAAAAATTTGATTTCCATATCCATATCCATCCAGCTAAGGATGTATATGTGCATATATCCTTTAAATTAACTGTCTTGGACAATGTCTTTATAGCAGATATGTTGTCTTTGTTTTTTGGGATTTTTTTTGAAAAATATCTCCATAACACAGCATTGCCCACAAGCCATGATCATTACAGTATTTTCCAAACAGGCATTCGTGATCATAAACATTGGTAAATTAAATTGCTTACAGCACATGGTTCATGTTATTTTTGGACTTCATCTGCGCTCAGGCACTGTGCAAAACAAATTGTCCCTCTGCTCGGCTGTGCGACCAGACTCAAATGTCATCACACTGAGGATTACCCCTCCCTGAACTGGGTGTCGGCCTCACACAGCTGGCAACAACAGAAGAGGCACATAAATGTACACACACCAGCACAGGAACCAATCCCAGGATACATACAGCAACACGCACATAAAAGGAACATGCAAGAAATGTAGATTCCACTTCTTGAGATTTGTGTTGACGTTATTAAGATTTCTGAACATTCTTCGTCCCTAAATGTTAAATTAATATTTAGCATTTCAATGACATGCTTTTTTGTAAATTGATTCATTCATGCTTATGAGTGTTTTTTTTATATTTGATCACATAAGTCAAACTACTTACAACTTTAAATAATCTATTATGTTATTTAAAATGTATGCATAGATACTAATGGTGTACACATATTCACAGCATATTGCACACACTTGTACACTTTCCTGAAATCATTAGTTCTACAAAAAACATACTAGATGTGCAAACCACCTGTGTTCTCACCTGCACCTGCATGAGTCTTTGCTGGAGCCTTGTTTTTGCTTTCAGTGGGGAGACACTGGTAATTGGTCATTTGTTTTTATACCTGTCTGGGGGTGTTATGTAACTTTGGCAATTTCACACAAGGGCAAACATAAGTCCCTAATTTACCAAATGAGCTTATGAAACTGCCTCCTTAACACTGCTGTGACTATAAAAAATAACTTTGTTGACATTTGCTAGAAATAGATTGCCTTGCAAAAGTATTCATATCTCTTAATTTTTTTTTAGATATGCCATACTACAACCACAGACTTTATAATATTTCATTATAATTTTATGCGACAGACCCAAAAAAAAATAGTGTGTACTTGTGAAGTGGGATAAAAATCCAGTGGTTTTCAAAATTAATAAATTTTTTTAACTGTAGGATGCATTTTTATTTAGCCTCCTTTCTTTGAAAAAATACATGAATAATAGTTAGGTGGATGTCTGTTTTATTTTTTACAGTTTTGGCTACAACATTTTAGTTTGCACTGAATTTTATTTAGGAGTATTAAAGTAAAGGGAGTTCAGTACATATGCACACCACACCTTTTAGATTTTTACTGTAAAAATTATTGAAATCATGTATCATTTTCCTTGCACCTAACAATTGTGCACTACTTTGTGTTGGCCTGTCACATAAAATCCTAATATAACTCACGTTTGTAACATGACAAAATGCAAACAGGTAAGCATAGCCGTGATTCAAAGTAGGTAACCTATGTTTAATTATTGCATAGATTTTGTCAACTCAGAGGTCCTAAAGCACTGAGTTGCATTGTGAATTTATCTGGGATATTACAATCGATTTCTCAGGTTTAAGGTAGCTTCACATAATGTTACTTCATTCTTTCCTGGAAAACTATATGATTTCTTTTAGCTTTTGTGACATCAAGTGCATCTGTAGCAAAATGACTTACCAAATGCAATCTTACTGCAACAACTGACTGAAATCTTTGTTCCCCATTGGTGTAAGAGTTTTTAAATTTTTCACACACCCTAAAATAGCTTGCAAAAGAGTTTTTGAGTATGAAAGCATTTTTTGCAAGTTGGCAAAAATGTTGTCCATCCTCAGATGCACTAATAAAAATAGAGACATTTGTCCAGGTAGGAATAAAAAATAAAATATTAAAAACAGAAAAAAAACAACACTCCAACTCTTTAATAATCTTTTTGTTAGTGTAGGATCCCTGATCTCATCCAAACCAAAATAAAATATTTCTGATTTAACTTCTTAAGAGTGCTTAGGTCATATTTGAAATGCTGTGTTGCTAAAGAAGAGAGAATAGCAGCTTGCTTTATGGATTACACCAATGTGTCTGTTTCATCATTGTTCCATTGCTTGTTTCTTTCATCAGATTTCAGCTTTGCACTTTGTTAATCAATATTATTCCAAAATTCCCAAACTACATTCTGAAAGCTCATATGAAGTGTACCATAATAGTCTCATTACCCCACCTTCTTTCAGTGTTTGAATTATACACCTAGTTCCACTCTCTCCATCCTCTTCTGTCTTTACAAACTAAGCACTTATTTTGCAAATGTCCCCCTACAGGAGGTTGAGCAGGATCAGGACATGAGTATTGGCCTGTCATAAGGTGTTGTGAATGGCTGAGCAGCTTTTGCCAGACACATCCAGGGTTGTTAGCTGTCTGGATCCACGATTTAATCCATGAGTCTGGTAGGAGTTAATAAGGATTTAGAGGCAGGGAGACTGTCCTATTTAGCCGGGGCTTGTTTGTTCCTGTCAGGGTGATGTGGCATTAAAGAACGTCCTTCTCTAATCAAATACACAGAGATGTACACATGTGCCTAGGATAGCAAAGATTTCTGGATTTGGTCTATCACAACTCTTTACTTTTGAATATCTGTTCCTTAGGTCCTCCTTCCTCAACATAGTTGATAATCACACGTTAGTTTCCCAACAAAAACAGTTTTTTCCTAGTTTAGTTAACAAAAAAAACCTTAAAACATTGTCCCTTATTAAGTATTCCAGCCCATCGTTTTCATGCTGTGTAAACCTGCAGTGCAAGGGTGATAAAAAGTGAGTGTAAACTTCCATATTTGGATCCCCACGCAACTTCCCGTAGATCACTGGCAAGTGTAATCATCGAGCCCTTTATAGCTGACCGCCCAAAGCTGAGGACAGGAAGTTGAATAGTTTTACTGCCAAAATCCCAGCATCAGCAGGAAAAGGCCTGGGCATGGCACTGGAAACGACCCCTTCCTGAGCCAAAGGCACATCGTGCATAGAAATTTATGCACTCACACAATCACTCTGTGCTGGCTGACAATTTATAAACCCTCACCACACACACATACTGCCCAAAGCAGCATGGGGCTGTTAATCTGATGGGGGCAGAAATTTGACTCCACTGTACCTGTTCGCTCCCTCTGAGCTTGGACTGGGGAGAAACACAGTGTGTCATGCGTGGCACAGCAAGAAAGCCATTTGCAATTTATCCTCCCATAAAGGCCACTTGTGTTTCAGTACTGACCTGCCCACTCCAAAATATAAGTTTGCATGGTGTAGGGTAAACTCAGAAAATCACACAAAGTGAAAACCCTTTTATTTTTGCTATATGTAAATTCTGCAGCCCAAGTGTTGTCAACATTAGTATATGAAGGAACCTTCAACAGTAGTTTAACCCTTTAAACCTTTTCATCTTTTGTCAGGTTACAACCACATACTTCAGTGACAATATTGGAAGCTGACATTACAGAACAAGTAACTGTGAGGGTAGAAGGAAAAGGAATGCATGAATTTCACAGTGTTTAGATCAATCATGTATGTATGTTCAAATGGCCCAAGACCTAAATCTTACAAAACATTTGTGGCAGGAATTGAAGATTTATGTTCACAGGTGATTTTTATCCAGCTTGAATGAGCTTGAACAGTTTTGCAAAGCAAAAAAAAATGTTCATCTCTAGAGGTGCAATACTGACAAATACCACTAGAATGATCGTTTTATTTTGGATAATAAAGCTGTAAAACTATATTCTATTCACAGTTTATCTTGTTCATCTCAGCATCCATATGCTGTTCTGTTTGTACAGCATCTTTCTGATAATGCTGCCGTTGCTAATCAGATTGTTTCTGTTAAAGGAAGTGAAAGGGCAGGTCTCAGTTATCATTTCCTTCTACTTTGAACATTTGCTTCTTTTGTGCAACACTTAGAGTGTTTTTAATATCAGCACATATAACACTTAGATTAATGTAAGAAGTTGATCATTAAAGAGGGCCAATTGTGAAGAGGTAATTATGTCTTTGTTGTGTGAGTTAAAAGATGGTTTCAGAATTCAGTAAGTAGAAGCCATGGAGCTTTGTCAGAGGGTGTTGTTGCCTGGAGGAGACAGTTATCAGACAATTAAAGATGTGGATGTAATTCTCAATGACAGCGATAATGGAAGTGTTCATGGTCATTTCACACATCATATTGCATAATGCCTAGTAACTGTTCATTTGTAACTGTACCACCATGCTCATTCAGATTGCAGGTATGTTGTATCAGCTGACCTCAAACTGATTTGTGGGGCAAAATGAAAGGTTCAGTGAGGTGGAAATAAAAAAGAAAAAAAAAAAAAAAACATAAATTTCTTTGGTTTTGTATAATCAGATCAGAAAGCTCACACCAAAAAAGCACGGCAGAAAAAGTTGCTGAGGTAATGATTATTGCCAAAATAAAAAAGGTAGATGTTGAAAATTTAAATTGCTTTTGGTGTTGCTGGGATAGATTTATGCTTTTAATGATGTAAAATGTGAAAATTCACAATATAAATTGCAATATTTTGTGAAGGATGTATACCTCTTCCACTTTTTGCAACCACGAACTTTAATGTGAGTCATCAGGTTTAATAAAGCAATAATGAGTTAATGAAAATTATGCATGCTCTGATGTTTTTTTCAAAGAAAATATCTGAGATGTAATCAGTACCAATGAGGTAATCCTTGGAAGAACAATGTTTTGCTGCAGTGACAGCTGAAATTCATTCACGATATTTCTCTACCAAGTTTTTACATTTTGCCCATTCTTCGAGCATTCTTCATTGCTCAAGCACTGTCAGACTGAAACAAGAGAATCCATTCAAGTTTTGCCAAAGTTTCTCAATTGGACTTAGGTCTGGACTGTGACTGGATCAAAACATGGATGTGTAGTGATTCCATCCCATTTTATTGTAGTGCTGGATGCTGAAACTCTATCCCCGCTCGAATGTCTTTTATAGTCCCAAACTTTTCAACTCTGACCAGCTTCTGCTATCCAGATTCTACTATCCAAGCCGTTTCTATAGCTCCTAAAGACTTATAGCAAATTAGTAAATATGTTCACTATAAATTACAACACAATAAGCAAGGATGTTGGTAGTGTAGGGAGCAAAAAAAGACAGAATGCCAAAATTCTGAATAAACATAACAGGAAGTGTTTTTTATATTTTTTTGTAATGACACAGTTGCTTAACTGAGAAAGCAAGGTGGACGTAAATTAACAAGGGTTTTGAGAACAAACTAAAGTCATCGAATTATGCATTCCATTTAAGAGATGACCCTATGGTCATTATTGTGAAGCTGCAGCTTAACTGTGGCTAATTATTATGTAAATCCTTTCACAGCAAAATATGTGCATGCAGAACTTTAGCTGTCAGAAGCTTACAATCTGGTTTGTTTTCACTCCTGATTCCATGAGATAAAGATTGGTAATAAGACTTGTGTCTCCAACCACAAGGTTAAGTAAAGTCATCAGAGCACAAGCCTAAGTCAAATCTGTAGTTTTTATTTTTGCAGCCTAAGTGAGACCCAACAGTGAAACTCACACTAAAGTGACCATTTCTGCTTTGTGTTAGGCATAAAATCTTAATAAAAGCACCGTAACTTGTGGTGGTAATGCAACAAAATATAAAACATTTCTAAATAAATTAATCCTATTGCAAGGCTCTCTATATGTGACCAAGTCTTGCAGAATCCTGCAGAATCTTAGCAGTTAATAAAGGGAAAATTAATTTTAACTTTGTCTGATTTGTCTGGGTTAAGGGATATGAATGGCACTGTATTTTATGTATAATTCTAAAAGTTAAGTATTTCCAATGTACTGTGTCCTCTTCAGGGAGAGCTAAACAAAGGAAAAAAACACAACTCGCTCATGACGTTATTTGGATATAATTAACAAGCACAGCTTTGCTTCTGTGGACCTCAGCTATTAATCAAGCTTAAAATGGTTGCTGCAGGAAGAAGGCCTCACACCCACAGTAGAACTCCAATATCATATCTCTTTTTGGCTCAGAGCACCCTCATCAGTCTTCATCTACTGACTGCCACGCCCTGAAACTAGCATTAGACTGTTCCTCATATCCAACTTTCTCCAAGGAACTAAACAGAACACTGTATTAGAGCTGGCCTGAAAATGACAAACAACACCAGCAGCTACACGGACACAGTCACGTTCAGGGTCTAAGAGTGTATAAGTCCTTAGAAGGTAACTGCCACACTTGGATAAATGTGTGTACTTTTCAGCTCACATGGCTTTATGCACACCTTCAGAGGACACATAGATGGTTAAACATGCACTTCACGCTGTGTAAACACACACTGATTCTGTATTAAACAAAATTCAATATAGATGCAAACTGTACACTCAGCACTTTTGACTAAACAGTGCCCCAGATAGGTTAGCAAAATGATGCTAAGTAGTGCAATTAAGCATTTTTCCTGAGTGATGCATCACTCATGCTTTCCCATTTGTTGTCTGTTTTTTTGCATTTGCTGCAGATTTGACAGATAGGATGCAGCTTATTCCTCAGACAATACAAAATATCTTTCTTAGAGTGGCATTTTCATACTGCAAACTTTGTTGTCATTAACTTGTTTTTCACCTCATGCTGGCAAAATAAACATTAGCATTGCCCTCCCATCATTCAACACTTTAATTTGAGTTAGATGTTGTGGCAGTTTGATGTCCAAAGTATGTGACGCTGGGCTTGAGTCTGAGACATTGATTTGTGCCAAAGACATTCTGTTTCTTTTTCACTTCCCCCTGCATGTGAGTGTTTTTTCGCAGCCTTTTGGCTGGTTCTCTGCCAGTGACCGTACTTTGAACCAGCAGCAGCTGGGGTGCGAGCACAGCCAAAGATAGATGACTTGCTGGTGCTGAAATCAGCCCTTCTCTCTCTACCTCTCGCTTCCTTAGTCTGTTAGCTTTCCATCTATCTCACCCCTCCTTTTCCCTCTGCATCTTCCTTTCATCGTCCACGTCATTTTAGTAAATCTGCCAAATTGCCATCCCCCTTCAAGCAGCTTTACAGCTCCCTAAACCACAGAAGTGTGATGCCACTGTGTAAGCTCATTTTCATTTGACTTTTCTCTTTTCATTTTTTGACCTATTATCTCTTATTACCTCTTTTGCTTGAATCTTTCAAAATCAGAAAAACTAATAGATCAAACTATCAAACCTTATCGATCATAACTTCATGATGACATTGTTTGACAGATATATCAAGACTTTTTCTTAGAACCTATCTCTGACCTTCCTGTTCTTTTTTAATCCATAAAAAAAAATATCCTGGGTATGGTTGTGCTTTACTAAAACTATAATCTGAGTTACCTGGACAAATTTCCGAAAATATCTTCTGTTCTGTGTGCGGTGGCGGTGTTGGTAATGACTTTTGGGTATGACTGAACCTGATTTTAATTTTTTAAGGCACTCATGCAGAACAGCACACTCCACAATCTATCACCAATCATAAAGGTGTAAAACATTTTCAAGAAATAAAGCATAATCTCTCACAGTAAACAAATAAAAAATAACTTTTTATTTTAAAAAAACTAAATATCTAGGAAACTCCATGGTGTTTGAATTTTGAACTTTGAATTTTCCGAATTACATGCAGATGGCACACTGTAATTAATAAATCACCTGTTCAGATGCACATACGTTTCTCCCAAAATATACAAAACACCACCACCATTAAATGGCTTATGCACACAGCCAA
Source organism: Anableps anableps (assembly GCA_014839685.1). NCBI lineage: Eukaryota > Metazoa > Chordata > Actinopteri > Cyprinodontiformes > Anablepidae > Anableps > Anableps anableps. The sequence continues at coordinate 22,180,368 of CM026074.1, forward strand.
TACAGGATGACTTGGGCGGCTGGTTCAAGCAAGAACTTCAGCTGTCAGTTTCTCAATGTAAACACAACACGCTCTGTGCAAAGTAGAATGAGGACGAGCTGAACAGAGCTATGCTAAGCCACTTGAGCCAGTGGAAAAGAGGCAACTGTGTGATTATCAGCTGTCCTACACAAAATATTTCATGGTAAATGGAAATCTCTGGTTGGAGGATGGTGGTCAAGCACTCCCCTGATCAAAGATAAGCTGTGACAAGTATGCAGCAGTGTTAGACAGTTTCTGCTGCCACCTTTTTCTGTGTTTTGTCCACTTTGCCCAGCATTGAGTTTTTTCACATCTCCTTTTCCTAAACCTCTTCTCTCTCTCTCTTCAGCACATTAACACCCATAACTTCAATGCATATAATCTTCATATTTTAGGAAAAGAAACTTGTCCGTTTACGGAGTCAGAACAATGATTAAAAAGCATGAGAACACATGTTATCTTGCTGACACGCACAATGAACAATTTGGTAAGGGAGGCAAAAAACCTCTCCAAAGATCATTGTCAGAGGAATGCAGCATTGAATTGCATCTGGGGCTCACATGGTCTTCATAACAGCAAACTATTTTAAAATATTTCTTTACCAGGGTGCCAACAATTGTTGGCAATAGAAACTCCAGTGGAAGAATCAAGAATACAATAAAGTATGAAGAAAAAAGATTAACAGAATGAAAATGTTGACGTTATATTTTTGGAAAGGTCCTGTTTACACCAATTCTTTTAATGCCATTGCTGTTATTTCCTCAGGCATCCGTTTCTAATAATAGCTTGTGCCTCATCCCCTAAATAAAATAGCCACTAATGAATAACAGATCTCCTCTTTTCCCATTCTCATACATCTTGTTCACCACTGTTTTCTGCAGTGGGTCCTGCTGAGTCAGACAGAAGGAGGGGCTGCGTCTCTAAACAGCTGTATTTCTCATTTACTTAAAGAGGAGTGCTAAAAAATTCTTAACAACAGATTAGTAATCTTAAATATTACAGGCTTCCTGCAAAACTGCAAAACTAACTATAGAGATGCTGAACAGAGGGCTAGTCGGTGGTTCAAAGATCTTTTCATCTAGATGATAAAGGACGGAAGTGGACAGGCTGCTTTGATATTGATCAGCATTTCTTCTGTAAATATACTTTGAGGCTCACTTTCAATGAGCCCAGCTATTGTTAATTCTTCTCTATGAAGCTTTGACTTTGAGTCAACATACATAAACTTGTAACTTCTTTTTTATTTTAATTTATGTTTCCCATATTTTTTTCTGTCGTTGGAAGTGGTTTACATTAACATCACTAGCTGGTTAAAAAAGCTACTGTTATTTTAGTCTCTCTATCACTCATAACATTGAACTACAAATAAGGGCATGAAATGTTTCAGAAGGCAGAGCTTCAAGCTCATACTAAAGATTTTTGTGTCTTAAGGGATTTAGTTCTCAGAGGCAGATGAAAGCACAGCTTTATGGTGGTGCCTCAAATCTTCACAGACTACATGAATAATAGATACATTTAAACACATGGTTTAAAAATGAAATAGCAGAGGGCTTCCCCAGCAAAAATAAGTTTTGTGTGTAAGTCTCAGTAGCCAGTGTGGTGAAAGTAAAAGGGCAGATTCATATAACCTTCAGATTAAAGAAAATATTAATAACTAGAAGTGTTCCTTCTTACAGGTTGTGGTGAACAGTGAAGTTTTAAACCCAAAAAGTTTAAAAGATGTTTGGCTAAAGTTTTGATGCTGTTTGGGCCTGGAAATTTATATAGGGGTGGTTATTATGCCTTTATATCACTAAACTTTAATATATCAACCTGTACTGTGTTTACATATTGAACTTCTCTTCAACAACTTAAAAACAACTTGTTAGCAAATGTCCTTGATAAAAATATTTGCAAATATTTGTAATAAATGTTAAATGCCAACAAATCTGGTTTGCTTGCAACTGTTATAATCTTCACTTAGTTTTAAGATTCTTCATGTTTTTGGTCTATTCTTCTATTTTATTTCTGTTCTGAATTGCAGTCTTTTGCTATAATTATTCAACGTGGATCTTAGTTTCTGTTTTATTTTCAAACTTCTCCCTGAGCTCTAGTTATTTAATTATTTTTTTCTGTAGCTACTGTTTCTGAATTTCTTTAACATGTTTTGGTTTGAATCTTAATTCTTATGTTAGGTCATACTCTGTTTCTACTTTGTAATGTATTCTGGTTTCTGTGTCTGTTTTTTTACCTGGTTCCATTTGTTTTCTTACAGTCATTTCTCCCATTTCCTCAGTTCAACTTCAGTAACTTGCCTTCCCTTACAACTGCACCCTGTTTCTAATCAACGACCTGCTCCTCGATTAGTAATCATACTTCCCAGTATTTAAGTCTTGTAGTTTCTATCAGTCTCTGCTGGATTTTTCTGTTGCTCTTGCACCAGGTCCTGCATTGGTTCGTCATAGGCTGTAGGTTTTTTCATTTTATCATTAAACTTTCTCTGAACCGTGTCTATCCCTTTGCGTTGCTGCAGTTTGGGTCTTCAAAAGTCAGCAGTCATGACAGTAAATAGAAGAGAGGCATTTTAGATGTGCTATTATTTGAAGTACCTACTTTTATAGCAAAGAATAAATTCCTAATGCTATCACATTTTTAAAGCTTGTGGGATCTTAAGATGAACTGGCACAAAGGAGCTCAAACCTTTTAGTTTCTAACCACCCAATAAAAAGAACAGCAACAGCAAAGCACATCTACCTGTCCTTTGCCTCTTTGCTATTTCTTACCTTTGGAGCTTTGGCCATTTCATAGCAGTGAAGATTTTAGGGTTGTTTTGTATTTTTAAGAGGTAAGTTACTATTTTTTGACTTCATTCTTAGATGTCAATTTTTTTTGGATTCCTTAAATAGAAAATGTCCTCACTCTTGTAACCATTTAAGATGCTACCTGCTACACTTAAGGAAAATAAATAAATGAGAAAATACAGCATTGTTTATATACAAATAATCACTTTTTAGGGTTAGCATTATCATTGGGGCATTAATGATTGGGTTTCTATGCGTGGTGGAACATCCCCACCTGTGCGGGGGGCGGGAGGGAAGGACAGTTTAAGCGTTCACTCATTCACTCATTCATTCATTCATTCAAAGCTCTGTTAACAAGACTGGGGCTGCTCCAGCTTTAGTTCTGTCTGCCAGTAGCATCTGTCAAGATGTTTCACCTGCCAAGTTGCCATGCCAAATATAAACGTTGGTACAGTCAGTTTCACAGAAAACATTGGTGAGCTTGTTAAACAGTACCAAAATTAACAAAGCGGTGCATTTGGAAAATATATTATGTTTTTCATTTGTGAACTGAAACAAATCTGTAGATCTTCAAAAACTAGTTGTATTATTAGTAATATTAAAATTTCAAAAAATAATTTAAAAATTTTTTCCCACACCAAAGTTTTTGTTTTGAAATTCTAATGTGTGACTCAAAACTAAAACTTTCAGACAGATCCAGCGGAATGTGCTGGAAACATAAAATTTAGATAAATGAGTCTTAAATTTGTATTTTAAAGTATTTTGTTTGTTTTTTTTCTTATTTCCTTTTTCTTCTTTACTCTGAATATTTTAGCTACAATGTTAAAATGAGTTGTGTTTCGCATAAAATAATCTACATACAGTTAAGCCCAAAATTCTGCATATCACTGACAACGTCAGAATTAAAGTAATCTTTTTATTTTATCAACATGTTTTGTGTTTGAATGGAAGCAATGAATGTTGAGTGGTTCAAGCCATGCCTTGAATCCAACAGAGAATCTGGGGGAAAGAGTGATAAATTATGATTCCAAGGAGGCCTTTTCAGCCTCAAAAATGTACACCTTATTGCAAAAGATGAATTCTCAAAAACACCACTGGAAGCATGCAAAAGGCTTTTCTACAACAATGAAACCTATTTACCTGCTTATTGCCATTAAAGGGTTCACCATTGTTTACTGAGAAGAGGATAAATATTTTTGAAAGGTTTATGAAAAAAATTATTTTCAAAATGATTCCCTTTGTACATTGTTTTGTCTTTTTGAAGATGTATGTGTCATTTCCAATCTGAAACAAAGTTCTTGGTTTAATAAAAATAAATCTGGATCTAAATCTGCTTAAAGTGTGAAAAATCTTTGGCTTATATATTAGTATTTTACTGTCTTTTGCCTTTTATTTTACAAGTCTGACAAACAATAATGAGACTGCAAACTGTTAGACACTGGCACGAGTTAATGTCAAGTCATCATTGTTAAACAGCAAGGGTTTGTTAGGTTTTTTTGTCACATCAACTACAGCCAAATGGTTTTTAAAACAAATATCTAAACTTCTACAAGCGTCCATAGCACTTTGAATGAATCCTGTCCTTTCATTTACAAGGTGTTGAGTTTGACCCACATTTTCAGCCAAGGTTTGCCTCTTAAACACCTTGGCAGCTGCAGCTAGCAACATGAATCCAGACTGCAAACTTTGGGTCAAACCTGATGTGTTCTTCCCACAGTAGCAAACTGAAATGTATCACACCAAAAACCATCATGCTACATGTTGGTACAGTACTTTTTTTTCCCGTTTTCATAATAACAAGCACACATCCACACTGATGTCTGTAAGCTGGTGAATTGGTGGAAATGGGAACCTAAAAATAGAAGTGCTTGAATGTCATAATTAGCTTATTTGGATAATGGAGGAAACATTGATGCCAAGGGTAAGACACAGCCATACTGTTGAGGTGAAGTCACCCCTGGAAAAAGAAATTATGGAAACGCAAACCCTCCTCATCGTTCAACAAAAGTTTGTTTTTCCCTTGACCTCCTGAAAATAAAATTAAAACAGACTGCTGTAAATGGGAAAAATTGATGTGTAAATTTTCCATCCATCCATCGTCTATACTCATTTATCCTTACAGGGTCATGGGGAAGCTGATGCCTATCTCCAGGGGTCATCGCGCGAGAGGAGAGGGGTACACCGTGGACAGGTCGTCAGTCCGTTGCAGGGCAACATAGAGATACACAGGACAAACATAAAGGTATTGTTATGCTATGAAAGTTAAATAACAGATATCAGTCTTGGATTTATATTCACAACTATAAAGTTTTTAAACAGGTAAAATATATTTCTATGACTTTGTTTTTAGAGCTTTGTGAAATGACCTTCACATTTGTATTTCAAAGTAAACAAACATCAAAATTCATTTTATGGGTCAGGCATTTTTGCAACAGGAGTGTAAATTTCTCTCAGGGGTAAAGTCATACAACTTAAATGCACTGTTTAACATCCTTGCAGTGTGTTTAGGTTGACTGACTCACCTTAGGTACTGATGAAAAGGGTTGTTTAAGGTCTGAAGAGTGTGAAGCGAGCTCATGAATGAAACTCTTGTACCACCACATCTGCATCAACAGAGTGATTAACAACTCAGTTGTGCTGCTTTAAGCACCAAATATAGACACAGCATACATGACATAATGCGTCCAGTTTAGAAACTGCACCTCTGGCTTAACCGCAGTGACGACAGGATGGCATGACTTCTTCAGCAGCAAATCATTTTGCATGGGTTTTGTTTTTGTACCGAGTTTGGTCAATTTGAGAAGGGCAGGGCTCAGCACTTCTCATCTAGTGTGAACGGGGTAAAAGAGGATCCTTGTCTTGTACTGAGCAAGTTATTCCTTGCAAAATAACATTTGATGCATTTGATGGAAATAAGAGACGGACAGTTCTCACATTATCTTTTATGGTGTTTTTTTCCACTATGTCAGTTTTGTCCGTTGTCAGTTTACAGAGTCACATCTTGTTTCTGAAACACTTGTTTGCGTCATTTCCTCTTTTTACCCTGTTTCTATAAACTGACTGTTGCCATCGTAACCATGTACTGCTGCTAAGAACAACAAACAAACAGCTTATGAGCAAAATTAGTAGTGTTTCAATAGAGGGGGACTATCCCAGTTTGCACCTAGCAATTCAGACTGAAAACAAAGCTGGTTTGCAAACAAACATGTCCATCAGCTGTTCACATGTCTGCAAAATCCACTGAACATTTTAACTTTTTAGTGCTCAGACAACCAGAATAGATTTAAGAGTATAGGGGAGGGGCTGTGCAGGATTTTAGCTGGAAAGGCTGTCTGGCTCCCTTCCTGATGGTGACTCAGACTGAGGGGGGTTTCCTCTGTCTACCCACCATTTGACTGCTGGTTTGCTAGTTTTACCTCCTTTTTACATGACACTTTTCTTTCCTGACTGTTTCTGTCCTTATCTTTTCCACTATGTGTTTCTGCCTTATCCTTTCACTTCAGGGTGGGGTGGCAAATTGAGCATGTCCTTATAAGGTCAGGTAGGAGCTAATGTGACAATAGGTGTGCTGTTGAGAGTTCCCACTGTGGCCGTGCTCTCCCAAGGAGCAGAGCGGTGGGTGTTTCCTGAAGCTTCCATTGGCAGATATCAGATACGAAGAGAAGGTAAACAGGATGCAGATTAAAAACAGCTGCTGAGCTCCCTGGGTTGTCATCATCTCTCACTTTCAAATTGCCTTCTGTGATTAAACAGCTGCCAAGATGTTTTGTCTGCTAGAACAGTCTGGAGGAAGCTTGTTGAAGGAAAAAAGTTGCCTCTCTCAGCAGGATAGGCCTGTGATTTTTAACAAATATACGTCATCCTTTGATTTTGTTTCTGTGACTCAAGTTTGGCTTGAGTTTCTTCAGACTGATTTCTGCAGCAGAGTTTATTGTCCAAACGTTACTGTGGTTTCACCATGTTCTCTTTTCTCCTATGCAATTCTTCAACATTAGGATGAGCACAAAGAAGATTCTAGTGCATTTAAAAACACACTCCTATTTAACACAACAAAATCGCATCTCTGACTTCAGTAATTACAGACCTGTTGCCCTAAGATCTAACATCATTAAAGCCCTGTTATTGGCCCATCTAATCAAGTAAGTAGCTTTTAGGCCCCACTGCAGTTTGTGTTTTGCCTGAAGGTTGGAAGTGAAGGGTCTATTATTTACCTGCTTTTGTAAGCGCAATCTCCACTGGAGATCAGTGTTCTTAGACTTCTCCAGTGAGTCTTGTAAGGGTTTACTGACACATCTTGCCATGTTAAAATTCTATGATGTTTCTCAACAAAATAAATATTCACAACGTACAAACTATCATTATGTGCCCTGGATAATTAGGTGAGTGCTATATTCTTGACACCCTGTATCAGACTTTGAGACTCTTATATGTGTTGAGTTGATTCCTGAGGTACTGACAGAGAGTTGGCTAAAAAAGGCTGCCCTTCAGACTAGCCAATAACATTTGGTTATAAACATCAACTTAGCATCTGTGCCCCTAGAATATAAAATATTTTGTGTGGTTAAACCTGAACCTGTTCATTCTACACTGAAAAGGGGGGGTTGCAATAGAACTACCTTCAAATTACACAAAAAGAAAACCTCCCTAGATGGATCACTGAATTATCTCATGAATCTCTCTGGGTACTCCAGCTTCCTTCCAATGTCCAAAGACATGCACTTTAGGTTAATTGGTTACCCTAAATTGCCCTTAAAGGTGTGCATGCATACCTGTCAGTCCTCGGTGTCTCTGCATTGCTACTGGATGGATGGATGGATAGATTTGATTTTACTCAAATAAAATTTATTGTCTTGTATTGCATGTGCTGCTCAACAGTGTTTTGGAGTACAGCTGACACTTTAAAATGGAGGTGGAAACACCTTTGTGGATCCTTCACTATGCTGTGATCAAACTTGGAACTTCTTGAATTTTGAGTAGGGTGTGCTGTGATGCATGTGCAGAAACCAATAGACACAGGATATCTGTCAAACTACTTACAACACAACAGAATGTTGATGTGGAAACAAAAGTTCTTCACAAACCCAACTTAACTCAATAACAGGGTTAACTATCATTGATTTTTAATTAGACAAATACATCTCATAGCTGGTTGCTGTGCAGTTTTGCACATAAAACTTGTCTATTCTCACTTGGTTTATCCAAAGTTTTTCTTTCTTTGTGCTGTACTCCATAAAACCCTCATTTAGAAAATGGGGTTCACCACTGATTTCTGCAGTGAGCTCAACACATGTCACTTTCTGCCTGGAGGCCACATTAATGTTGGGATAAGCTCCAGTCCAATACCCATCCATCACCAGTCCATACAAGATTAAACTGGTATGGAAAATGGATGAATGGAAGTACAGCATATCTGAGTAGGTAATCAGAAACACTGAAAGGGACTGTGCTCTAAAGGTTTCTTCAACTAAAACTTCCTCTACAGCTTAGGATGTGCAGTTCTAGGGTGTCTCAGTGATAAAGTAAGCTAAACTGGTGTACAATAGAATACAACTAGCTGATCTAGATTTTAAAAATAAACATTATTTCTCTTATAACCTCTCATTCCAAAAGGAATTATTATATTTCATTATACTTCATTATACTTCATAACCTCTCATTCCAAAAGGAATGAGAGGTTATGAAGTATAATGTTCTTTCAAACGTTTTTTGTGATTTTTATTAAGATGAGAAAGAAAATGCTCGAAGTTTGCTTTATTAGGTTATTTTCAGTACTTGGAAGAACATATGTTTACATTTTCTCTCTATTAAAGCTACTAATTTCTGTTTTGCCAGAAACTAATAAATTAGTTTTGCAAATTAAAGTGAAACCTGAAATGTGATGCCTTCTCTTATCTCTTATCAAAAAGAAAATCTATTTGAAAGTTTCTGTTAAAGAGTGACCAAATAGTTTTCTTGATTTCCTTTTGTTGAGCTTTTTTAGGCATCATAAAATCAGGAAAATGCAAACACCAACACCACTCAGTTGCTAAAGGAAAATTTGTTACATCATTAGGCAATAAAATATCACCTTTCTTAGTACAGAGCCTTTTCTGGGGCCTTCTTCTTTGCTTAAGCCAAAATAAATCAGCCTTAATCCAGACACATGCTTCTGTTGTGAAATAGATATTACAAAGCATTCCACATATGGAGGTCTACAACTCCCCTCAGGACATTTCTTGATTCTCTTCAAGCATCTTTCATCCCCTACTTAGGGGTAAAATGAAGTGTTATGTTCTAAGTAGTGTGGATGAAAGAGGGTCTTAATATTTTTGTTATAAATAGAAAAGTCACTGAGCAGGTTTGACCTTCTCAGATGGATGGCTGTTCCCAGACCATGATGATAGCATCATCTCTAACAGCTGATTACGGCAACTTTCATCCTGTTCAATTCTGGATTGTGTAAGATGAGTACATAGTTACCCCAGTCTGCCGTACAGAAAATAAAATGATGCTACCATGACAACCAGGGCAGTAAAACATATGTCTATCTGTTAAATGTCAAATTGTGAGATTAATAATCTTATCCAATTACATTATGTTAAAAAAAAAAAAAAAAAAAAAGGCCTTTATCTTTTTAATGGTGAAGATTTCCTTCCTCTGATACCTTTTCTTCTCTCTCTCAAAATAGAACTGAACAAGCAAAGAGGATATTTTGTCAAATCAATAAAAGACAGAGTTAAATATTCATAATACATTTGGAAAGGTGTTCTGTTGGGGAACTTTAAAGAAGTACAGCTATTACAAACAAAAAAGATGGGGCAAAAAGCACTGTGCCTAAAGAATAAGCAAGAAAACCAAACAGGTCAGGTGAGATTAAAAAAAAAAATAAAAACACACATAGAGCAGTGCAGCAGAGATAAGCGAAGGGATAAGAATCCTGAGAATTTCTGTCAGGATGCAGAAGTGATATGATAATTGGGTTCTCCATTCACAGGAAGGGACCTAGTTTCTTGGAGGTTATCCTCCTTGTACTCTTTCTTGGTAAACAAAGGTGCTGCCTTCTATTTGCACTGTTACCTCAGGCCACCTTGTGTGTATACAGTTACCATAGAGTAATGTGGTGTCGTTGCTGTTGGTAATCAGGGTAGGGTATGCCTGACTCATGCTGAAAGCAGCTCAGCCTGTCCCTACACACTGGCAGAAGCAGTATGAAAACAACTGATCCATCCCCATTATCCCTTTCACAGTTTCTAGTGTGATCATTGTTACTTAGCTACAGTTGTACTGTGTGGTTCAATGTGCAAATACTGCGGTTTGCCTGAACTATGACAAGGCCTTCTGATGATTCAGTTTTTCTGGTATTTCATCATAGAGTAAAGAATCATTCCTGAACCTGCATAACAGAGACCAAATAACTGAGAGATACCAAACAACACAAGAGCTATGGATACGCAGTGTTGCAAAGGCAAACTGAACACAAGATACTAAATATCAGCCAGCAGAGCTGAACAGGGTAAACAGTGCCAGATGGCGCTGACAGCACACCACCAGTGACAAGCACTGGGAACACTTTAAACAACATTAGACGTGACTGGGGAACATGCTCTTAAATACACAGGTCAACAAGTCACATTTTGTTCTTGTTCTTGCAAAGCTGCCTCTGCAAGACTTTAAACACATACTGCTGTGCTCTGCCAGCATGAGTCCACTTTTCTCTAAGACAGTGCTCTGACTGTGTTTACCATCAGCACTTGTTGGGCTGTCACTGTGCATCATGTAGAGGCAGAGGCCATGTGGTGTCTCATGTGTAAAACAAGTGGAATCACAGCAGGTTGTCTATCTGATTTTTATCCTCAATACTGTCGCAGGGAATTTGCTCAAACGAAAACTTTGGCTTTGGTGCTTTATAATAGTAAGATCTTTGCCTGATAAAGCACCATGCGATGGCTCATACTGTTTCCTGGTGTTATATAGATAAAAAGTGTATCAAACTGGTGACAAATAGCAGGCGATTTCAAGTGAGCTCCCAGACAGTGTTAAGAAATATTTAATCTTACTCAAAAGAATTTGGTTTTGTTGTCTAGTGAGTCTGTCTAAACAGCATAGTTTAACTTGGTGTTATAACTCATGAGGGAAGTTATTTTTTTTGACATTTCATCTGTTATTTGTATCCCAGTAGCTGCATTGTTTTTACTTTGAATATAAACACCATAAACCAACATCATGGAGAAATTTCAGCCAGGTTTTATGGCCTATTATAATACCGACTCAGCTTTGTGAAGGGTCTGCAGTAACATCCTGCTCTCTGTGAAGAGTACCAAGTGTGCTACTTAGATTTTGTTAGATCTTGGGGCATCTTTTGACATGATTTATCACACTATGCTCTTACATTAATCCCAGTAACCAGTGGTGATGAAGGTTGTTCGTCTTCAGTGGTTACATCTTCTTTATCTGGAAGATCTTTCACTGTTGAAACTGAAAATTTCTCTTCCTTAACCACCCCAGTTAGTTCCTCAAGGATCTATTCTAGGGTCAGTTTTGTTCATACTGTACATATTTTCTTTGGGCCATATCTTTGTCATTTCCTATTTTATAATTGCTTATTTTGTTAAAAGTACAGTATTAATATTTATTTCATTATATCTTTTCTTGATAGCTTTAATGTTTATTGTTTTGGGATTTCTTGCGCAGCATAGCTTGCATTTTTAATGCTCTAAGACATGCACATTTTATAGATTTTTAATTTAAAAAAACTCAGTTGCACATTCCTCTGGACTGGAGTATTTTTTACAACTACACAGTATTCATGTTGAAAATTTTGCCTTACTGTACAGTATTTTTTTATTCTTTATTCTGTTTTTCATACATATTTTTATATTCTTTGTGTAAGTCTGTTTTTCTGTTATTGCCTGCCACTGCCACTTTGCTGCTGTTGCACAGAAATTTCTCCATCGTGGGACAATGAAGGATATTTCTATTTCTATTCTACTCTTCTTTCTTCAGCCTTGGTTGTTTTAAATGTGTTTTATGAATTAAATTTATATGATTTGCTCTATTTATGTCTAGGGCAGTATTTCTCAATCCTGGTCCTCGGGGACCACTGCCCAGCATATTTTAGATGTGTATCTGCTCCAGTATGCCTAATTCAAATGATAGAATTGGCTCCTGCATGCCATCAAGTGCTGCAAAAGTCTGTTAATCACCCATTTATTCATGTCAGGTGTGTAGCAGGAGGGAAACACCTAAAACATGCAGGGCAGCGGTCCCAAATGACCAGGATTGAGAAACACTGATCTTGGGGCTTTGTGTTATGTACTAGTTTGCTGTGTTTCCTTTCCTCTGCCACCTTACTTATTCTTCACATTGCTCTCCTTCTTTGCAGCCACTTTTAACATCAACAGTAAGTAATGAGAATGCTTGATAGAGAACCGGATAAAGAAGAGATAGCACTTTCTGACCATTTTGCAGTCATCTAACAAACAGCTTTTCAGTTTGTTTTGGTGCCATTACCAAACAATCCACCTTTTCCTCTAAATCTTAAAGCAATTGTAACTGCAGCCTCCCTTCAAAGCCTGTATTTTCTCCAGCCAAATTATCCCATTGTGTGTTTAGAGCTAGAGATCATCCTGGCATGTTTGCTTTCCCATCTGTTTGCAGTCAGACAAACCACACACACACAGGAAAAAGCCTGCTCAAGGCCATGCACTTTGACAAGTGTGTCTGTTGCATAACTAAAGTAACCACCAAAGATATTTTTATTTGGTCAAGAAAATGTTATTCTGCTTTGTTTGGGACCAATTTCTGCTCCCATTTTGCAAACTTAAATTGACAACTTATGTAAGGTGTTTCACAACAGTATAAAATATTTCATACTACTCTTTTTCTGAGTTAAACAGTGAGCTGCCTGGTAATATAAAACTCTTAACCTAATTTTTGAATCTGGAAAATGTTTGCTATTCTTGAATGTTCTGCTGGTGTCCATGATTCAACGCACCTGTATCAGATTGCTAATATGCTTTATCAGAATGCAGTTAATTTTTTACAAATCCCTCCTAATAACCCCATGACTAGATTCAAATGTATTGAAACAAAGACATATCTTAAAGGTGCAGGACATTGACCTTTGAGGACTGAAGTTTTAACACCTGTGATGTACAAAAAAAAAAAAAAAAAAAAAAAAAAAAAAAAGATCGAGATGCAGGGATGTTATTTTACTTTTTTTCCAATGCAAAATCTTTGCAAAATCTTCTATGAGCTTTAATATTTTATATTTGCTTGCTGGTCACTCTTTGTAATTACACCAGCTGGAAGATGAAAACTAATTATGGAATCCAATCTGCAAATAAACATTGTGATTAACAAAACATTTGCTTATCAAAAGTGCTAATGTGCTGAGACAAATCCACACAAACACATTGTGTAGATGTTTAGATGGAGTGACTGAGGCATGAATAAATCAGTGAATTGATTGGTAACTTGGTTGATTTATAGATTCAAATCACATATTGATGCTGGTCATTAAAATTTATTCTGCATGATTAGGGCTGTAATTGCTTCAGAACAGTGTGCCTATTAAATATGCTTACAGATGGAAGGAGCACAGGAAGGTTTGTGTCTGAGCTCAGTTTTAGCACCTATTTTACTACACACGTGCTACTGTTCTACTGTTTTTAGGGCTTGAAGTCATTTTCAAACACCTGTGTATTTGTGATTCAAATTCGTGCTTCATCACACTTGGTTTTTGCAGCACATACTTGCTGCTTTATTTAGCCTTTCAAAGCTAACATTTAACATCAGTGTGGTCGGAATCTGCATAAAGCACACAGGAATGCATTTATTTGATTTTTGTTCAGTACTAAAGTACTCATGAAACCATGTTTAATTATTTTATCTGTAAAAATTATACATCAGTTTATGGCTTAATTCAATAGCATTCATAGGTTTAATCCTATTCAAACCCACATTCTATCCCCTAAGGGGTGTTCCAACTGTTTTTAAGTTGAAGGGAGTGGTGAAGGGACACAGTTTTCTAGCCTTGAAATATATTGATTTCTGAGGTGAGGATTAGGAGGTTAAGGTTAGAACAGTTGTCAAGAACCTTTACAATCCAAAGAGCCACTTTTGGCCTTGCTACTGTGAAGATTTGTCAAGTTACATATACAATGTGTTTTACAGTTAAAGAACACATATTTTGTTTCTATTTTAGGTGTGAAATAAAAACATAACTTTTATTTAAGAGAATAAATTATTTTTCAAATAGAGAATTCAATATTTATGAAATTTTAAGAAGTACATAGTTTCCAGTCTAATGGCAAAACAACGTTTGTTTGTTTTTTTTTTTGTTTTGTTTTTTTTGTTTTTTTTTATTGGTGTCAATCTCATGTCGAAACTTTATGCATATATTATATGACAACACAAAAACTAGCAAAACTAGCTTTTTTTTAAATTTCCTTTATACTAAAAATACTGCTTGGTTCTATATTTTATTTAAAGTATTTGCTTATTTTTTTAATGCCTTTATTAGTTCCCCCAGGGGGGATATTACATTTTCAGTTCAGCCCATCAAATGTAGATGGGTGTTTGAGGCTGCAGCCATCTTGGCAGGTGATGCCCTTTTGGCGAGGTGGGTGAAGTGTCTTGCCCAAGGACACAATCACATAGATTTTTATCTATATCATTAAGAGCGGCCCTGGAAGACCTAAACAGCCACATGTGGTTCCAGTGCAAAGTGCTGGGTTTAATACTAAATATGAAATATTTTTTGGTTAACATGTCCTGAATGACAAAATAGCCACTTTTATTTTGAATTTGTGGTGTTACAACATACATTTAGTATCACTGACAATTATTGTTAATCAGCAACAAAAAAGATGACAATGAACTTAAACTATTTTGTAAAAATGCTGTTGTGAGGTCAACAGCATTTTTATTATCTAATTTGATGCAATGTAATGTATTTTATATAAAATCATTTTTACTTCTTCTAAAAAAGTCAAGGAAAAATGACAGTCTCATATGTCTGTTTCTAATGTATAACATAAGCACAAAAACCTTTGTAACATCTATTTTGAAGTTTTTCTGATCTAGTATTATTTTTGGGAAAATGTCCTAAGCATATAACAAAATGTTCACACTTTGGTACATTTGCATTCAGACTAATCATCAGCATACTTGAAGTATACTTGAAGATCAGCACTTTTAAAGTCTACTTTAAATGTACTGATGCCCCCCCCCCCCCACACACACACATGCACACTCAACCCCCCACTCACACACACACAGACAACCTTACAAGGATAAGTGGGTATAGATAATGAATGAATGGATGGGTATAGTCTACTATTTTGGAACAGCCACACGCAATATATATTTTTTAATACTGGCAACACATGATAAATTTAAAGCAGATATATATTCACTGGAATACATTTGATATGTTTTTGCTTTTCCTTAAAAAGCATAAAAAGCTACGTATGCTGACTCTTGCTGCAGAACTGATAAATGTTTGCACAACACATACTGAGATATTAAATCACAAATGTTTACATATAAGAAACAGGTGAGAACTGATGATTCATCAGGTTTTTAAAGGAGATTCCTGTTTCTCTGTGGGATATTTTTTAACAACTACCTGAATTAGGTGCCAAGGATAGGTGGAGTATCTAACAATTGTGTTTGTTTTCAAGAGTTGGAATTTCTGGCAATACGTCTGTATTTTAGAGTATTTGCACAAGCTCAGTAAGTAATCAAGTCATCTTCAGAGCCATGTGTAATTGGTCATTTTGCCTTAGATCATTTATGGGTAAAGTTATGTAGTTTATTCATCTAAGTACATTGCTCTGCTCTGAAGAGGAAAAAAGGTGAGGCAAACACGCCAAGGGAAAAATTATCATCCTAGAACAAACACACACCCCTTATGTTTTTTTTTTCTTCTTTGTCCACACCCAGTTTCAGTGTAAGACACTAAAATGCAACATCTTTCCAAGGGTGAGGTATTAAGAGAATCCAGTCTAAAACTGGGATGAGTTCTTGTTTCCTTTCATTTCTCACATGTCACAGCCACCTACAATGTTTGTGTCAGAGCTTGCTTTCATCTCTATAGCAACGGTGGCAGAGGGAAACCCATAATCGGCAGACAAAATCTGATGAAGAAATTCCTCCCTTACCCATGACTACAACCCAGAGTTGTCCCAGAATAGAAGTTCTTGAGCCTCTGGGTGTGGTTTGCACTTTCATGTACTGAGGGGGGTTGTTAACTGTTGTATAGTCACCACTTTTTGGATGTGAATTTATTCTACAGTTTTTCCCAGGGGTTTAACAGAGAAACAAAGAAGTAAAAGAGGCAAAAATGGGTCATGGCCTGGTCAGCCATAGAAATCCAACTCAGCACAGATGTGTGTCACCAGGAGTCCTGGCACAGCTTCTTTCAACAGAAAAGCTGGTCAAAGTCCACTTGCACACAGTGCCTGGTGGTTATTGTCCCAAGTCTGTTGGTTAAACTTCAGTTTGGAAAGAAACTGTAATTCCATTTAGGCTCATTAAAAGATTATCTCTACTGCTGCACTAGAGCTGTTACAAAAAAAACTTGGTTTAAATTGTGTTTAACCAAGTTTATGTATGTGTTATGCAATAAGATTTGGGTTTATTTATTCTAGTATAATCCTAAAGTATAGTTAAGAGTGGGATGATGTGTGCAGCTGTCTAAATACAGAGGGGGCCCTGGAAGGAGTCTCCTTTTGTGTGTTGTTCCAGAGAATCTACATATGGTCTGAATGAAAAATGATGAATGAATTTGACAACATTAAAGTTATACATTATCACAACTTTAAAACTTAACATGAAACCAACTGTGTATGGATCAGTTGATCTTTGGTGAAGGTTAAATACAATTATTATTTATTTTTTGCATTTCAGCAACACTGTTGCATTCAATAGAAACAACTTTTCTGTGCTCTCATCACAGACCTAAATGTGTGAAGTTTACTCACCTGAACAAGAAGTGTTTTCTTCAGAAAAATTAGAGTTTTTCAGCAACACTCAAGGTAAGTAGATTGTAAAACAAATGATTCATATGTGGAAAAATGCCTCAAGCCCGATTTTAAGAATGGTTGAGGAGCTGTGATGTTCTGGGACTGTTAATCTTTTAAATGCACTGTAATTCTTGTTAGAGAGCATGTCAACTTGAGGTTTTCGATATACCTCAGTGTTTTTCATAAATATGGCAGCTTCTACCAGAGAACTCCAATACAGGTCATCATTACATATCTCAGCAGTATCACATTCCAAGATAAAAATCCTAATCAGCATAGAATTGATTCAGCAGACAAAATCAATGCTCCATGATGATCTCAAACCCCAGACGTAAATACCATAAAATAAGAACCTCTTTTGTGAGTTGACAAAAAGAAAGCATAGAGAACAAATACTCTGGAGAATACAGAAAAAAATATTTATTTATTTCTTGAAGTGGTATTCTTTTTTCTTTTTTTACTAAAATTAAACGTATCATTTCAAAGGTTTCAGGATGAGATGATGTTACTTTATTACACAGTGAATTTATTTTAAGGCATTTTAGTCATCAGAGGTGCTAATAGGTGTGGATACCATTATATCTTAGCCATAACCAACACATCTAGAGTGGCATGATTAGTGCAGCTGTCTACATACTGACAATTTGATGTCACATGTGAGGAAAACATTTTCTTTTCAAATAAAGGACCCTCTGAAAGAATCACAGGAGCATCAAAAATTGAGCAGCAACAACAAAAGCCTGAAGATCTGTGCAAAACTGTAAAGATAAAGAAGACAATCAGATAGGACACAACTCTTTTTGTCAAGGAATGGGGGGAAAAAAACTCCTATTTCATAGCTCAGCTATGTCTTACACTCCACGTTTAAATCAACAAAGACTTGATTGGTTTTAAACATGACTAGATAGTTTGCATTTTACCATCACAGGATATTATCTGGGGGATTGTAAAGCCTTCAATTTGAAACAATCAGCCTGCCATTCTTTGTTTGGACCACCAACACTGAGAACATTGGTGAGGAGTAGAATTAGCTTTAGGAACTTCCCAAAATTACAGACTGTTGCTTTTCTCCAAAGGCTGTTGATTCTTCCTAACTTAATACATCTTCTCCATGGCAGAAAGTGTTGGATGAGCTTGTCTGCAGTGAACTATGGATTTTTCATTTGTCAGGAGTTACATCACAATGAAAGGCATGTTCAGTGAACACACAGCACTGAATATATTGTTCCTGAATGATTTTGTTTTGGAAAAGATGAGGCAAAAAAAAACAAAAAAAAAACACTGGCTTGTTTTTAAAGATATATGAGATCAACAGTGTTTTCTTTCTTTCTTTGTCATCATTATTCTTTTTTCCACAGTCTGACTAATGAAACCTCCTGAGGGAAAATTAAATGAAAACACAGCAAGACAACCAGATTTTAACCTGAGTTTATTTGGGCTTCAGATATAATAGTTCTAGTATTTTAAGAGTATCTTTGCAACCCAAACAGAGAACTAGGGTTGTTTGAAACTTTAGACTGACTTGTTTTATTCTAGAAATTATACCATTACTGTTGTTTACATATGCACTTAAATACAACTTGGAAAACCACCTTCATGGCAGAAAGTGTTGGAAACTTCCCTCATTGTCACATTTAACAAACTAGTGTGTTTTGTAACATGGTGTATGATCATTCTCAAAGTAGTCATACGAATATCAGTACACTGTAGTCCTAAAGAAATGGATATGGTCATGATACTCATTTAGGCTGTGGCTTTTATTGAGGAAATATCCCCCACACCATTACACACCAGCCTGAGCTGTAATTGACCCTTTGCAACTACATCACTTGATCTTATGAGATGCCTTGATGGACGTCGGAAGTGAGGGACGGCAGTAATGAACTGAGATTGTTTTCCCAAGTTGTTTTTGCCCATGTAGCCATGGTTTCTACTTGTTTAAGTCGAGTTAATTTGTCTGTGAAAGTATCACACCTAGTTGGGGCTCAGACAGTGGTATTTACAAAAGTTAGAAATAGCTAGCTTGGAGACCGTTCCATAGTTTCTACCTCCTGACGTGGATGATCAAATCACTGACTTTGCCGGAATTCACACCACAAAATTTATACTACTATGTCATAAATGGCGTTTCACCTTACACCAGAGCAGACGTAAAAGCATACAAAAGTCTAGATGCTTACCAGTTTTTGGGTGTTTTTCCCGTATAGGCTAAGCTACAGACTGGTGGGGCATTTTCTCCATGGTTACTAATGATTAGACACATACCTTCTCCATAGTGCAATATTTAATTGCATCTTACAAAACATACTTTCTCATAAAGTATATGAATGTTAATCTTTTTATCTTGTAAAAAGTGTTCACCGCAAATCCGCGAATACACTGAGTGTTGAAAGTTCTTATGATTGATGTACTGCTAATATACATCGCCATCATCTTTCCTCAATAAAAGTTAAACAATAAAATGAGAAATTTGCTTTACATCTTTGTCTGTTTGTCCAGCTGACCATGCAGCAGCCTATGACCATTTTTAAAGTGAAATCAACTAATCAAAAACAACATTAGGCTACCAACTATCTGTGTTTTGACTAGCTTTACTGGAGCGCATAGGTTGTTTTGACGTCCATCATGGCGGAGTGGGCCACTTTCTGAAGAGCAAGACATCGTGTACAAATAGTCGATACAAGGTAGGATGGATCCATGCGTTCATGTTATTTTTTTTTTTTTTTTTTGTTTGTCTGGTTGGATTTTTTTTTTTGGCAGATTCTGACCCTATACCATCCGGATGTTACAGTTTGGGCCTAATAATACCAGGCAACCTTTTTCCAATCAATTAGTGTCCAGTTTTGGTGACCCTGTATGAACTGAAGTCTCACTTTCTTGTTCTTCACTGATAAAGGTGCATCCAGTGTGGTCTTCTGCTGCTGTAGCCCAGCTGCTTCAAGGTTCAACTTCTTGTTCAGAAGTCATATTCGACATGCTTTAGTGGTGCATTTTCATCTACACAACTACTACTCACTGAATGTTTTCTCTTTTTTTGGACCATGCTTTACATAGCTGGGAGATGGTTGAGCGTGACAGTCCCAGCAGATCAGCAGTTTCTGAAAAGAGAGAATAGCATGTTTAGCACCACATGTAAGTGCCTAAATGCACAGTGCTGCTGCCATGTTATTGACTGATTTGCCATTTCATTGAACAATAAATTGAACAAGTTTACCTAACAAAGAGGCCAGAGAGTGTATATCAACAATTTTAACATTATCCATATTTGTTGAATGTGACTTTTTTATTAGCAATGTGCTGTTCCTTTAGCCAGCAGATTCCTTTTCTTACCACTGAGTTTCAGCTTATCCGGAGCAAGTACTGATATAATCAAACTCCTTAAAAGGCTGCAGATCAGAGGGTAAATACTAGAATAGCTGACTAAATGATATCAGCAAGGTTCATCAAATAAGATCAAATTTTGCTTGTTGTAAGTACCTTACCTGGTGCAAAGGCACAGCTGGAGCTAACCCAAGGTTGTATGCAGCACCAAAGAAAGCTTCCACCTAAGCCCACTAGCCACTGCAGCACTAATGACCACTTTGTCCATGCTTGTAGTTTGCATTTAATACAACTTGTTTCACAGTTAACTAGTGAGCTAATAATAAATACATTGACTGTGTGACTGAATGTGTTTGTTTGGCAATGACAGCAGTGACTTTGTATGTTATTTAACAAATAACAATGAGAATAAAGTGCTCATTTAAATTATTTCTTATTTTTTTACATGTACAGTTTGTTGAAGCTTTCCTGGTACTAACCACAGCCCAAAAATTATTAGACAGGACAAATTTGGGGAACTCTGCACTAAGGTACTAGTCATTTTTATCAGTTCCACCCCAATAACTCACTGTATCTCCAATTTACTTTTTTTTTTTCTTTCTAAGTCATGTCCAGTGGGCACAGGGAGGAAAGAAATATTCATTAATCTACAGACTGTGGGTATGACATAACATTACTTGCTATCTATGAAGGTTTTTGTAAGTAGGTATCCAACTGGTGCATTTGACAACCTGTCTTGTTTTGAATTAAATTTCAATTTGAAACCCCAGATCAACAGGGACCCTGAGAAGCCACAAATTTCACTTAAAGCTGGGGCTCACCCTGTGTACAACCCATGCTTTTTTTGGAAAAATTCCAACAATGATGTTACCAATTTTAACACTTAGGACCTTTGATGAAGGACACTATTTCTTGAAGCATATAAAGTGGATGGGGCCTATCTAAACATGAGAAAAATAAAGATTAACATAGCGAGTTGTCTTGTTACTGAATTCCGCTGACCTCAATCAGTTCATTTTTAAATTTCTACTGATATAAAATTGGTTGTTTAGTTTCCCACAGTACTTCTCCAACAGAATCTCATTAGATTATATAATGTTCAAAGCATTTCATCTAGCTCAGTCATTGGTCCCTTTTTAAACTGTTTCTCAAAACAAAGGACTGTTATAACATTTATTAGTCTATGACTCATTCTTGCTTACGCATTTAGGCTGTTTTGCCCGAATTTGACATCAGTGGCGCATCCCAATTATGCAGTTGAAACCAATATAAACAATGACCTCCGTTGTTGTGTTATGAAAGGTCTCCTACATGGACTGAATTGGTAACATGCAATGTCAGTTTCCTCAAAGATGACATTCTCTGTTTGTGCACACTGTGAGCACACTTGTTTTCTAGGACTATTCATCAAACTGAAGCTCCCAGACCAGCAGTTCTCATGAGGATTTCTGTGTGTGTGTGTTTGATTCTGAATCTTAATTTAGATTAGTTATTTGGTGGGTTGTAAAATAGTTTTAAAGTGGATTAGAAATAGCAGCTTTGATAAGGCTGAGATCTAAGCTGCAAACAAATCCTCCACTCTACACACCCTGAATCCGAGGCTCATTAAAACGCCTTTCTTTTGGTTCAGCAGCTGTTTTCGTTGACTGGTTTTATGGGTATATAAATGGAATGCCTGTCAGTGTGTTTAGCGCTTTGAAACTTTGATGGCAGGGTGTCATGTGCTAGCATCTGTTGTTTTATTCTCCACAGCTAGTAAAATAATTTAAAGAGAAATATAAAACTTTTCGTTGATTTTGTCTCAAATAAAATCGTAATGTTTCTGCTTTTTATGGTGACATTTTTTATGCAGCTACCACAGTAAATTTACTGCAGATGTCCTTCAGCATATTTTGAAATGAAAGTTGTTTTTTTCTTAGCTTTCTCCAATTAAAAACAAAGTGAGAAGTTCTCCTTATATGGGCACAAAATACCCCCTACTCCAGTGTAAACATATTTATCTTGCTTACATATTTGTGCTTTGGTGAAGATTACAACATTTGGCAATAAGTGATAGTTCTTTACCCATAAACTCAGTCCGACTGTTAACTACGTTGGAGTACCAAGTGTAGGGTTTAGCTGAGGTAAACTTTGCTCTAATCTTTCTATAGGGTATGAATCTGATTGCGCATAGAAGCACAAAATATCATAAATAAACTTGTTTAAGAATGTAAAACATTAACCACAATGAAGATCAAGCCATAAAGGCTGCCTAAATATTTTGTTCCAAAATTAAATTATTGTGTTCTTGTAGTTAATGATGGGGAACACCAAAAGTGAACACACTGTGCATTTTATAAGAGCAAAATACTTCGTCCTCCCCCAGGTGCTATATATCACCTCTGTTTTGACGCACAGTTTTTTCCTGATAAACAAGAAGTGTTTTTTTCCCCCCTTTAATCTGTTGTCATGTGGTGACTTTTTTTTTTTTTTTGCTTTGACAACATAAACAAGCAAAAAAACCCACAAAAAACAAAACAAAAAAACTGTCTACATTTACAATATTTGCAGTGGTTTACAAAGGAAACAGTGTGCTAGCTGTCTGTGAAATAATTAAATTAAATAAAAGTGGTAAGCTAATATTGGATTTTTTTTTTTCCATTAAGCTGAATTGAACTGATTTAAGTTGAATTCAGTTCAATTCAATTAATTCTGTCGAGTTAGACATGAATTGAACTGAAATGTATTGAACATCAGTACTTAACAATGTGAGCTGGACGGAACACAACATTTAGTTCTCTGAACAGAACTGAATTGAATTGAATTGAATTGAATTGAACTGAATTGAACAGAATTGAGCTGAAATTAACTAAACTGAACCAAACTAAAACATACTAAATTGAGTTGGAGGGAAGCTGAAATTGGTCTTCTTTGAATAGAATAGAATAGAATAGAATAGAATAGAATAGAATAGAATAGAATAGATCTAATGGAAGTAAATTACAATAAACTGAGTAAAACTGAATTAAAACAAACAGAATCAAAGTGAAAGAGATTATTACACAATTCATTTATTACAAATTATTACAAAATACAGTGCTAGATTTTTCCATTCCCATAAACAGCCTTACCATTGCATTTCCAGTCCTCCCTGTTGTCCAAGTGAACAACCAGTTCTGTACTTAATTAGTAGCTATCACTTGCGTGTTTTTTAAATCCACCTTAAAAATATATCTTAAAACTAAAGTGCAGTAATCTGTTAGACCAGTATATAAGCTTTTAATACAGAATGGAAAATGGGAACAAAGAAATTAGCATTAAAGAATATAAAATCAAGACAATATGGCTGTATAGCAAACATATAAAAAGATTAATTCTGTTTAAGTCCACACGTGTAGTAAACCTTTACCTTTAAGAAAATAAAGAGTATTATTATGTGTACAACTACCCAGACAAGGTCTGATGAGACACGAGACAAGCTGACATCTGCTCCAGATAGATTATTGTTGTCTGAGAGGGCACTACGGGCCAAGCACCAGGTCTTAATCCAACTACTGCTAAAGTTTAACCAAAACAAAAGAATAAAGGACAAGAAAAAAGGTAAGAAACAATCAAAAATACAAAATATTTATCTTACTTTTTATTATCTTACTTTTTGGTGAAATGAGTTTAGAGAATAAAAACACAAAACGCCTTAACTACATTGTACTGGCACCCTTCCAACACACTTAACCCAATGAAGGTTAGCGAAAAAAGATCTGTTCTCTGTAGTTCACATGACCCAAAATAACAAACCAAATGAGCCAGAGATTAGATGGAGGTTAACATGCAACATGTGCATGAATGTAGGTCAGTTGATTCAACACCACAGACTCACACTTGCCATAAATTCAGAACAAAATGTTAAAAAATTCTTCCAAGGCTCTGGTTTGGATTCAAAGTTTCTGGTGTTTACATATTTATAGTTATGTCCACCCAACTCAAGTGCAGAATAGTCTGGAGTAAGATAATGGGACAGAAACACAGCAGAAAGAGAACAAAATATCCACTTGGAAAGGGCAAATAATGGATGGAAAAGGTAAATAACTCAGTTGCAATGATGCAGCTGAAAATGTTTGGATAGAAATACCACAAATCAAACCTTCAATAAGCAAACCTGAAGTATTCCATTCGTACTTAACATTGTGTTTGTAATTACTATTTCAAATTAATGATCTAGTCTTTATTATTTTTATATTTATTCTTAAACTTTGTCAGTATACCTATGTATGTTAGTAAGGGCTGTCATTCAAGGGAAGTATGGATAATCCTTGTGGATTTACTGCATATGAAAGAATCAATTGATTGAATGATCTAACTCAATGTTAGTAAGAAGATAACTGTTTTCTATACCGATCAAGAATTCCAGGAAAGTATTCAGAGGAATGGAACAAACAAGACAGAATGTGACAAACGTTTTATCTTGCTCCTGTTTACCTTTAGACTGCTACACTGCATCATGTACTCTTTGTATGTAAATCAAAGCTTACCATCTTTTGACTCTAACATCATATCACTTTAAAAGACGTAACATCCATATTTTTGTTCTCATTTGAGTCAAAGCTATTGAACAAACGACACTATTTCTCAACATACCCAGCATTCTTTTAACTGCAGGAACAGTCAATAAATGTAGTAAAAAATATTTGTGCTGCAAAAACACATGATTCTGGATCCAAACACCTATAATTATGTTTTTCATTGTGAGCAATTATTTCCTCTGCCCACAGATCCATAAGGGTACAATTTGTGGAGAGCCCTACTAACAGCTGTCTTGCCGACAAATTCTCCCTCCTGAGCTGCCAGTCTCTGTGGCTCCTCCAGAGTTATCTAGGCAATCTTGGTTGCTTCATTGATTAATGCTCACCTTGCCCAGTGTGTCAGTTTCGCTGGTGTGCATTGTCTTGTTCGGTTTGTTGTTGTGCCATGACTATTTTGATTTTCAGATGATGGATTGAACAGGGCTTCATGAGATGATCACAACTTGCAATAAAATGTTGATCTTTTTGAGCACTTTTTGATCTTTTGTGTGAACCTATATATCTTGATACTGCTGTTACACCTGAATTTCCCCTCTTTGGAACAATAAAGGCTATTTCTGTTCTATTCTAATGCTGTTTTATAACCTGATCCTACTTTAGAAATTCCACACATCTTCATCCCTGACATGTCTGCCTTGGTCTTCATGAGGTTGTTCTCTAATGTCCTCTAACAAACTTATTAGAAAATAGAACAGCTGTATTTATGCTGAGATTTCTGAAACTACTTCTGTGTTCAGTGGGTAGATCTGGAATGTATTTCTCAAAGTAAAGGATGAGGAATGCAAATGCTCACTACACTTTTTAAAACCATGTGTCTTTTTAGGTTTTACTTTTTAATTAGGCCTTACTTTGTGCTGGACATAAGATCCTAATATATTGCGATTTGTGGATGTAATATCATAAAATGTGAATAAGGTCAAGGGATGTGAATGCTGTTGCAAGACACAGTCAAAAAAAGTCTAGACAGAAGGCCAACAAGTTTACATGAGTCCTAAACATTTTTACTTTCTTTGCTATTTTTTGAGAGATAAAGGTCAGTGGTTTCATCTTCTGATTTAGCAAACAGCTGAGCCCTAAGAGCCTAGAAGCTTTTTTCCAGTATTATAAAGGCAGTAACCTATTCTTCAGAAACCTAGCGGTGCTTTGACAGCTGAGAGGAAATGACAGTGAAGTAGGTCAGTGATCCTTCCTTTCTGAGTTTCAGGCCCACAAGTCCCTTTAGCCGAAGAAGAGAGAGTAAGCATGTTTGTTTTGTCCGTAAGCCAGGACACAGCTTTCCCTCAGGAAACTCCTGAAAAACGCAACGTCAGACCTGAATAGTGCTTTGTGAGTCCCACACTGCAGCTGAGGCAGCAGCAGGAAAAGCTAGAAGGATTTCAAGCCTTTTTCCTTGATTTATTTGAATCTCTGTGACACCCAGAAAAACTATTGTTAGTAGAGGGCTCAGGTAACAGGATATGACAGAGATATGGAGCAACTAAAGCTTGATTAGCACTGTGATCTCGCAACCCTACAAAGTGTCGTGGTTTGCACTTTTATTGCTGCACCTTATGTTGTCTTTCACTGAACAAAGCCAACAAATTTAGGGAATTTCTTGCAGCTACTTTTGTTTATGCAACAGACTCCAAGTCAATAACACATGAGCGTTCACTTATATAGTTGGTGATTTTCTATATTAAATTGAATCTAAAGATGAATGTTTTCATCGGCTGTTATGGGCCTCTGAGACAAAGAAATTGGAGCACTGACTTATCCTTGACCTTGTTTGGCCATGTAAACCTTGCCCCATAGGGAACAACCATTGTATTTTTCCATATGTTATTTTCTCTGCCGCTTCCTGTGTTACTTCTAACCTGACATGGTCTTTCTCTGTCTTTTTGTGTGAAACAATCAGCCTGGACTATCAGCAACCAGGAACTAAACTGTTCTTTAAGGTTCAGGCTTAGATTCCTCACAGAAATTCTACAGAGTTTAAACTTTTCCTTAAATCTTGGTGATTTTGCAAGAAATGGGTGAATTTAGGAATATGATGACACAGCTCAACAATGTTTATTCTAGTTATTGACTCATCAGTGTCCAAAAACTCTGTTTGTTCTTCATCTTGATGGCCTGATGAGTAATTAATTCTAATATGATAGAATTACCATCTATTCCTGGAGGTGACAATATGGTATACTCCTAGCTCTTACTTCAGCATCCATGGATTTAACCTCTATTTAATTAATTGTCTTTGTTAAAATGGCTCATCGTGTGAATGACAGCATGTACAGTCACACAGTGATCCATGTTATATGTATTTCACAGAAGCAATCCGTTAGGAAGGCATTCTCCATAACTCAGTTTGTGGAATTGTAGACTATATGTAAGACAAGAGTATACATTACACATCAGCTGATTGTTTTAAGTAGCTCTTAAAGCTGCAGTATGTAACTTTTACAAAAATATGTTTTTTCCATGTTAAAACTTTCACCATGTTGTGACAGTAGGGTATGAGACAGATAGTCTGTGAAAAGATCAATCACCCTCGTGTATGTGCTGCTAAATGTGCTAATGGTGAATAAACTTGGTAACGTTCCAGGAAAACTGTATCCACCATCATCGGTGGCCATGCTAACTAGCTTTAGCATTAGTGGCAGGCTATATTGTGGTGAACCAGCTGTAGCGTAGCTGAGAGCAAGGCAGAGTGTGTGAGCGGTGCATACACGAGGGTGACTGACAGTGCTATGGTCCTCCTCCTGGCTCTGATTGGTTGTTTCTGACTGAATGGTGTATGTCTGCAGTTAGTACTGGGAGCACTGGGTCAAGGCAGAGGAGCTTGATTTTTTTCACAGATTATCTGTCTTATTATTCTGTCACGACATAATGATAATTTTACAAAATATGTAAAAAAAAAAACAAAAAAAAAACCACATTTTTCATAAAAGTTACATTTGGCAGCTTTAAATTGTTAACTTTAAAAAGCATCAAGTTTGGATTGAAATGAGTGAATGTCACACTGTACATACACTCCTTGGCCACTATATTAGGTACAGCTGTTCATTTGTTTGTAGAAAAATAATGAGCAAATTAACAAATCAGTGCTGAAGTTTCAACAAAGTATCAGAACTGGGAAGAAAGGGGATTTAAGTGACTTTCATTTTCACATGGTTACTGGAGCCAGACAGGCAGATCTGATTGTTTCAGTAACTGTTGATTTCACGCTAAAACATCGCTTGGGTTTATAGAGAATGGTCCAGGAAAGGAAAAAATATCCAGTAAATGTGGGTTGTACAGATGAAAATACAGCACTAAGATATGCAAAATACCATCTCTGAACACGCAACACCTCAAACCTTAAAGAAGATGGGCTACAACAGCAGAACACCTTACTGGGTGTGACTACTGTCAAATGAGAACAGGAAGCTGAGGCACCAAAACTGGACAGATTGAAAAATTGCTGCTTGGTAAGCTGTGTCTTGACTCCAGCTGCAGTATTCAGATATTAGGTTCAAAATTTGACACAATCAACATGAAAAATAAGCATTCTGCTTTTAATCAGTGGCTCAGACTGGTGTGAATTGTGATGTAATGATGTGAGGACATCTTCTTGGCATGCTTTAGGTCCCTTAGCACCAATAGAGCATCATTTAAATACCAATGCCTACCTTAGTATGACTGCTGATCATGTCCATCCCTTTATGTCCACAGTGTACCCATCCTCTAATGGCTTCTTTCAGCAGCATGAGGCTTAGTATCACAAACTTCAACTCATCTCAAACTGTTTTTTGAACATGACAATGACTTCCCTGTACACCAAAATCTCTGGGAAATATTTCTCACACTGGTCCTATCAAGGAGTACCTAATTGTTTGGTCAGTGAGCATCATAAGCCTTTTTTAAAACTTTATTTGAACTTTTCATATTTTTAGAAAGTCATAAGAAAGCTTTTTACATAAGTCAATCAAAATGAAAAGTTAATCAGTTACTGGCAGCAAAATTAAACCTATTTGATGAGTTTTCATATAAACTAAATTACTACTAGTTGTTGAGGAAATCAGGGGAATCAGAGCAAAGTCAGCATACACACTTAAGCACGCACACATGATTCATGTGTACCCAAAACCTTTGGCTGGAGAGTGTTGCGTGTAAAGACTGTTGAGTCTGCAGAGCGACACAGTCCCTGCGCTGATCTCTGTCTGCCTCAGAGTTGTGCAACACAGGCTTGGCGGCACCACATGCTGACTTCTGATTGGTTCAATGGGAGTTGCTGATTTCAAAGCCCTGCCCCGCAAAACGGTTTCTCTCTGGAGTCACTCTGACTGTGTGCAGGGCTGTTTTGAATGACTGTTCTCTATTTTAGAGCAGTCATGGTGGCCTTTTGGCAGCTGGATCAAAGATGTTGAGCTAATAAACAAAATGGTTATTTTAACTTTTTGCAGGTAGGAAGAAAGTGGGTGAAGTGAGAGAACAAAAAAACACATTAGAAAGAAAAATCTCTACTAAAGGTATACGATTTAGACTAACTATAGAAGGTCCAATAAATCCTCAGATATGTTAAAATAAAAAAAATAATCTCAGTATGATAGCTGATAAAATACATGGGACCACCACAGATAAAAAGATCTGCATTGAGAATTCAAGCTGCATTTCCCCCTCTAAGGTAAACAAGTAGCATTTGTCTTTCCAGGAGCACTTGATGAATCTGGTTTTTAGAACCTAAAGCTGATTTCAGGCATGCAATTCTTTCCATTAATCCTGAATGAGTACCTATTAACAGTAGAAGTCACATTACAGTGCAGTCAGGCATAATTTGACATTTGATTAAGTTAAATGTCACTGCTGCATGATTTTAGCCAAGATTTTTAAAAAAATTTTAGCACCTAAAATCTCACCCTATTGAATAAGAGAAATCTATAATGAAAAATTTCTGCTTTCTAAAAGTATTTTGTTTAGATGCTATTTAACCTAATGATGCATCATTGTAACTAATTTAAGCATGTAAGTAATTTTGAGCTGGCCTTCTGTATTTTCGTAGTGATTTGTTACACTAATTTGTGTGTGGCAAGCTAATATACACTATGATGTTGTTGGTAATATTACATCATAAGAGATGTCTGTGACTCTATATGAAGACCTCAGCCTTTAATCTGCCCTGCAGTGCTTTATAATATTGTTTATTTGCATATGCTAGATTTATCACACAATCCAAATCTATACATTTATTTATTTATTTGTTTGTTTCTTTCTTTTTTGCTTTGTGAAAGGAATAAATTGGTAGAAATCATGTAAAACAAAGCTTGTAATGTTGAAAAAGTAAACACTTTAGTAATAGCCTAGTTGTTTTTACTCTCCAGCTTGCTTCATAACCCCAAGCTGCAAAAGCAAGGACAAACATCAATACTAATCATTATGTTAAATGTATCGTACATAAGTGTTTGAAAACGGAACTTATTAAGCCGATATTAGTTGGTAACTGATGGTAGCTGGAAGGAACACTAATCCAAGACTGCTTTGGAAGTTTTTATCTTTATTTATTGATTTATTTGCTGTGAATAATACAGTCAGATTATCGTTACAGGTTAGTTTAAAATATTACTCAGTTGTAGATCATGGCTAATTTGCAACCCTTGTCCCTGGTTAGGTTTTTTACTACCAATACCATGCAACAACACTTATAAGACAACATCATTATGAAATACCTTAATTAAACAACTACCAAATCAAATGTAAGGACAGGGGGGGAAAAAAAATCCAAATTTTAATCCATATATATAAACTATCATAATAGAAGAACGAGGAATAATCCTGTCTGATTGTCCGGATCTGAGGTACTGTTTAAAATAAACACATTTCTGGTCATCTGATCTACAGCTTAATCCAAGCACATGATAAACACAGAGGCCAGTGACCCACCTGGCAACACCCATTGTACAGTCTGTCTGTGCAAATGAGACTGTGTTCTTAGAAACATGTCTGTGTATTGATTTCCAGTGCTCCTCAGTCTGTCTGAGGATTATCCTATCACAGATCATGTGTAATAAATTGTTTATATTATTTCTTTTTTCTCCCGTTGAATCTGTTTAAATGGCAATTTTGACTCCTTTTTTGAATATCAAATCTACCCTGTTTAATGTACAGCATCTAAATGGCTGAAATAGCATTTACATTGCAAAAGAAAGATTTGTCAGAAAGACTGATGCCAGAAAAATGGGTCCACTGCCTGAGGTATAGACACAAAACAACTCCTTGTCTAGGTCCATTTTGACAGATAATTAAATGTATTTCAGTTTAAAATGACCTTAAACTCTGTAGCCACTGAATATGCTGACGTGGCATTTTGCACGCTCAGAAAGGTTAAATAAGACTTCTGGGTTAAAAGTCTCAGTGATTATGTAGGAAGGTAAACAAGTGGTTGGACAGCTAATCCACACAGGGTCATCTAGAGCCAACTTGCTTCCAACAAACACAGAGTTGTCTCAGGTGGCAGAGATTCTGTATTAAACCAAATATTGGCGATCTTATTTCAGGCTTTACCTGGAGTTGTTTTTATTTTCAGAGTTTCTCATGAAGGGTGCACATAACTGGATGAGATCAGCTGTGGATTTTATTTCACTGTCCATAATATTCATGCAGAATAAAAAGCTTGTGAACTCGTTTTTGTCCCTGACCGGTTATCTGAGTGTGCTTGTTTGTTCTAAATGTTTCTTTCACCTGAGAACATGCAAACTAGATATAGGATACAAGTTCTGGCCTGCCACTGTTTGTCCAGTGCATTAAAACTACACAACAAGAATGGTCATGTTGCAAGAACTTAAGTTAGTGGTATTTAAAATATTGTCTGGTGGTAATTTGGGAAAATGCATTTCATATTCAGTGTTTGTCAGAAGTTTTACATAAATGAATCTCAAATTACAAATGTCTAAATTTTAGGCTTCAAATAAAAAAACAACATGCATTTTTAAGGGTGGAATGACCAGACAGCAAAAAATGCTTTTTAAAAGCAAGAAATGGGTGCACTAGTTTTCCAGCAATTTCCAGTTTATGATCAGCCTGAGCCTTTGTGGTGCTCTCTCTCTCTGAACATTCAAACCAAATTCATTGAATCTGAGGGTGACATTTTGGAGCATTTGGTTGGAAACTTGGACACAACTAACTGATCCTAAACATACATCAAAACTTGGCTATGGACAAGACAAATCCGACTGACATGAAGGTTTAGGAAAGCCTAAGCCTCAGCTATGTGAAAAATTTAGGCATTATGCTTAAAGCCAGATCCATAGAAATGAAGGTGCAAACCTAGATTAGGGCACATAGCTAACTTTTTGTGAGCCAGCCACAGGAATTTAAAGACAGAAGTTAAAAACAAAACTCCAAATGAATTTAATGGTAAATGGTGAAAAATTATCTTTGGAGACTTATTTGTGTGTCAGTAAATATGTGAACTAGACTCATGCAAACACCAACCTTCAGTATTTTGGAACCCTGTCAGTAATATGTTAAAGAGTCTGTTTCTGCAAATAGTTACAAAATATATGTCCTTGTGTTTAAGAGCTACTTCAGACAAGATCTTAAAGCACTGTAAAATGATCTGCAATTAGGGTTGACAAACAGACACAAAATCAGACATTCATATAGACATCAGCAACACTTCTATTGTCTCCTGTCATAAAGGTATGTTTTTATCAGATAAACCTGTAAAGAAGCTGCACAAACCTACACTCTTGCTCTGTTCAATGCTTGCATGTCACCTATACCACATGTTAGAAAAAAGCTTGTTTTTCAGGGCAAGGCTATATTTTAATATATTTGGAATGTACAATACAACATGTACTTACTTCATGCATTACGATGTATGTCTACTGTCTGCAAACATGTCAGTGCCCTCATGAACTAGATATTGAATGTCTTATGTGCCAACAAGATGTCATGAGTGCAGCCTTCTTCTATCAGGGTGTCAGTTATCTGAACACAAGCAGCTGGGAATGGTGTTTATCTATTTGCCACCTCTGCAAATTGGCAGTTCGAAGCAAATGATTTATAGACTGAAGAGGCAGTAGATACCCACGTAATTCTGACAGTTAAATCTTGTTAATATTAGGTGCTTATAACATAGACACAATTATTATTAGACACAATCTATGGGTAATTTAAACTCCATTTACATCTACCTGTTTGTTACATCCAACAAGAGCACAACATATTTAAAGAGGATACGGATTCAAACATGAGGGTTCAAACATTTTTTGTAATTTAAATACTTAATCTCTTTAGTGTTTTTTTTTTTTTCCGGAGACTTTCATTTGGTCAGCTGTTTCTTTTACTTTCTATTAAGAGAAAGGGAAAATTAAGAACCCTCACTTCTGTGTCCAAACAAAACAAAAAAAAAAAAAAAACACAAAACAAGGTATAAACAGAAAGGTGGGCCTGGTGAGCCAGTCAAACAAAACAAAAATGTACAGCAGTGGGCCAACCCTAAATAGGGCGAAGCCACTGTCCAAAAAGAACCTACCGCAAAAAAAAGAAGCAAAAACAGGAAAACTGGTCCCACCAGGCCAGAATATTAACTAAAAACCAAAAAAAAAAAAAAAAAAAAAGGCTAACAACAGCTACCGCATGGCAGGAAGCTGCGGCCTATAGCCACTGGCTACACGTGTGCACTGCCAAAATGCATCCTGGTGGCAGGAGAGAGAGAGAGAGAGAAAGCTCCCAAAGACCAACCCCTTTTTATAGGTGGGCAGAGAACAGCACCTAAGCTGAAAACAATTAAATATTGTTTACAAAATATATATAGTTAACCAAATCCTCCAAAATATTCAAAAGATGAAGGAAATTATTTAACTAAAATCTATGAACAAAAACAATCCAGAAAATAAGCAAAAGTAATAAGAGTGTGCCCAAACACATAACACTGTTATGTGAAGACCTTACAGGTTTGTTAGAGAACATTAGTGAACAAACAGCACCATGAAGTCCAAGGAATACAAGAGAAAGGTCAGAGATAGGGCTGTGGAGAAGTTTAAACCAGGGTTAAGGTATAAAACAACTTCCTACGCTTTTAACATCTCGAAGAGCACTGTTCAGTCCATCATCTGAAAATGAAATGAGTATAGCACCACTGCAAACATAAAAAAACATGGCTGTCCACCAATACTAATAGGTCATACAAGGACAGCAATAATCAGAGAAGCAGTCAAAAGATTCATGGTACCCCGAGACAATGCTCTACAACTCAGGACTTGGAATCTTTTAGCATTAAAGTTATTAATTTTGCACTTTACAAATGTGGACTTTATGGAAGAGACAAGAAGCTATTGTTGAAAGAAAACTATATTAAAACTAAGTATAAGAAAACTATTACATTCACTTAACTATTAAATTCACTTATGGACAGCGAACTTGATGCACTTTCAAACAGATTTTAGCAGCACACGTATCCCAACTAATGACAATACGTTGTTCTTTACACATACTCTACATCAAATCTGAATGAGCTTCAGGTATTTTACTAAGAACATAAATAGGGAAATGATTCAGATTTCCAAAACTGGCGAACACAACAGCTATAAAACTGGGTGGTTCTCCAAAGTTTTGAAGTTAATGCATACCACATATTTAAAATCTTTATTTGCCAAAATTCTCTTTAGCATGTATGCATTTTGTTTTAATTTACAAGCAAGCACTTGTACTTGCAACATGCATTACTTCATGTTACTCTATCACTAAATACTCGTAAAATATATTAAAGTTTGTGGTTTCAATATGAAAATATCTGAAAAAGTTCAAAGGGTATACATTCTTTTGCAAGGCACAATTTTTATTACTTTGTTTACACTAATACAGTCACGAGACAAGCTTGTCACCTGATCAGGGACTTTATATGAAGGGTGTTTATTTCTGTGAACCACAGGTTCTCAGCGAGCTTTGCGTTAGGCAGTAAAATAATACTTTAATTGCAGTGCAGGATTATGTCAAGCACAGAACCAAATGGTGCATTATGTGTTTGTGTTTTCACACAGTTAGGATTGCGTGTGACTGTGTTTCTTTGTGGGTCTGACCTTAAAATGTGTCATGATATAAAAGTAACATAACTGCTTTTCTTTGCATCAAGTTTGGTCAGACTTGTATAACATTATGACTTCTTATTAAGCCACTGTAGATTACTGTTAATACACCTAAGCAAACCTTTGAGTGATATAACCTAGAAAAAAAAGTGTACTAATGTGCCAATTAATAACATCAAAAAGTGAAAATAACTGCCTCCATAAAATGAACTAATCCACCGATCTACCAATAATACTGGGTTTTCCCTCAATGTCTAGTTTACTGTAGCTATAATCCTAGTAATTTTACAGTCAATTACAGTGACTCAATATCGTACATTGTCTACTGTGGATTCTGTCTAAAGAATCCATTTTAAAGCATTAATCATTGACGCAAATGCACAATCATGCTCACCAAAATGGGAGCATGATATCTCCCTGTATGGGATGGAATAGTACAGAGGTGTACCTGATGAAGGTTTGAAAGACAAAAGAAGCTCAAAGGCAAAAAGAAGGGTGTTACCTGTTAGTCATCCTGTTTGAGGACTGAACCAAATATAAAAGTAATCCCCCTCAAACACGACATGTTTAAATGTCAGTAAAATGTGTAAGTAAAGGGATTTTTGGAAGTTTTGAAATTAAAATTAGTAATAGTTCACTTAGTAGAGAGCTACTATGTTGACTGTATCACATATGCGTATGTAGGAAAGCAAAGAAACAAATAAGATCTAAAGAAAATCATTCATGCGTTTATCTTTAGTCACATTGATTATTGCAATAGCGTTTTCACAGGTCTGCCTAAAAAGTCAATCAGACATTTGCAGCTGATCCAGAATGCTGCTGCTGTCATTCTCACTAAGACCAAGAAAATAGAGCACATCACCCCAGTTCTAAAATACTTACGCTAACTCCCTGTAGCTCAGAGAATAGATGTTAAAATACTTTTGTTAATTTATAAATCACTGAACGGCTTAGTACCAAATTACATTAAAGACATGTTGTCATTGTATCAACCTTCCAGACCTCTCAGGTATTTTGGTTCTGGACTGCTCTGCATCCCCAGAACCAGAACCAAACACGGAGAAGCAGCATTCAGTTTTTTTGCACCACAAATCTGGAATAAACTTCCAGACAACTGCAAAGATGTTGAAATACAGAGTTCTTTAAATCAAGGCTAAAAACCCACCTGTTTAGAGTTGCTTTTGACCCATAGTAACAGAAACATTGACCAACATATTTTATGTGTATTGATGTTTTTAATGATGGCACTTGATAAAATGTAATGTTTTGTTACTGGTCTCACAACTGATGACTGTTTGATGTGTTTATGATGTTTTCATGATGTGAAGCACTTAGAACTACCTTGTTGCTGAAATGTGCTATACAAATAAACTTGACTTGGAACTTGACTTCAGCAATTTCAAATAACTCAAATTGAAAATACGTTCATATCTTGAAATACAATGCTATATTAGCAGATATTAAACAACTTCACTTTTAAAAGAGTGCCACTGTTAAATTTGTTGATGCTGCACGCTGCATCAAATTTCCTGATGAAGTGTGATTTGTCAATGTCCACCAAATACAGTGTTAAAATTGTCATTCCATGACAAGCTGTTATTTGTTCAACAGCATCAAATTTTATACTGTTTTTGTCCTTCTCTTGGTCTAGTAACTTAAAAATGATCCCAACAGATTCAGAATCAGCTAACTGAGCTAATTCGTGGATTAGATGACGTGATGCTATATCAAGGTTCACAACAGTCTCTTGTAAAAGTGAAGATAGCTAAGACTGCCTTCACATATGACATGATGATGGCTCACATCCATCACGGTGAGACAGTTGAACCTTGTTGAGATGCCCGTACCCATATTCATACTGTTTTTGAGTTTCACTCAGACATATATAGTTTCCAGTACAGGCTCAAAGGGTAATATTGTACAATGTAAACAATGTAATCAATGTAATTAATGTAATTTTTGTACCCATGAGAGACAAATTATGCAAATAGGAAAAACAAAAGTTCTCACCACATTGTATTACTAGAAAACAAGCAGCACTGATATTTTTCTTCCCCAGCTCATGATCAGACTCTCAGTTGCTGCTATGTGTTTGGCACCAGCCTTTGAATGGAGGTCTTATTGTGGGGTGACAGTGGTTCAGGACGTAGGGATTTGTCTTGTAACCTGTGGGTTTGAACCCCTACTCCGTCCATCTTAGTCGTTGTGTCCTTGGGCAAGACACTTCACCCGCCTCGTCTACTGGTGGTGGTCAGAGGTCCCGGTGGTGCCAATTATATGGCAGTCTCACTTCTGTCAGACTGCCCCCGGGCACTTGTTGCTAGCTTACCACAATTGATATGTGCATGAATAGGTGAATAACTGAATGTAGTGTAAAGCATTTTGGAGTCCTCTGACTTGATAAAGCGCTATACAAATGCAGGCCACTTATTGTCATGGTCAGCAGAATCACAATGATGCCACCACACACACCGTTGAGTGTCCCAGTGGACCTTAGTGTCAAGGCAAAGAAGATAAATGTGTCTCATTGAGTCTATGTTTTGTGCAGCTGGCTTTCAGATATGAATGAGGTTGGGGTTTTCTGTAATCTGCAAATATAAAAATCTCAAATTTGGAAACAGAAACATAAAGGGAGCATGAATGGTCTTGCACCAGCAATTAAGAACCAGGCTAGTTGTATAACAGTTATATAAAGTAAAGCCTCCAAACCTATTCTGTGTTTTGCTGTTTTTTCTGTCTTCTGTAACAGCCACTGAATTCCAGCAACAGTGCAAAGCATGCAAGCTTAGGGGGTGGCCTCTGTTGTGATTGAAGAAAATCATAGCCATGAAGTGTAGCTGCCAATTGAGAAGCATAAAGATTTGGCTCACTGACAATCCTTTCTGATCTGCAATAGCTTCGCACAGCTGGGAACAGGTTAAACGGCTGTAAAGCAATCCTCATAAAGTTCATAAACCCGGAAAACCACAGGAAGGCAATAAACCATGGAAGAACATGATGTTCTGCCATCCAAAAGGAGCTCAAAGCAGTCATCCTTGCAACACAGTAGCAAGATCAGGTGTCATTATTAGGTCTTATTTAAGATATATTCAGATAAACATTGTTGTTGGTATTGTTACATTATCTTTAATAAGTAATGTGGGCTCATCTAACTTAGAGTTAAAGCTGTTAAAGCTAATTTTTGTCTGATGCAATGTAAATGATATTGAGTATGACAATTAGATAAAATACTTCTATTCTGGCCAAATATTTAAAATCAGACATATCTGAATATGGAAAGTTTATCTATTACAATGTCAGTGTCTGCTGCTTTGTCGGTATTAGGAAAAAACAGCAAAAATGCAACTGAACTGTTTTAAGAGTTGCACAAACGGACTTTGCTTTTGCATGCCAGGATACCTGTAAGTTAGTTTTGATTCTGTGTTTTTCTGTGAAGAACTGTCTTACTCAGCATTACGCAAAGCATTGGTTTCATCAGACAAGCTGCCTCCTATTCAGCTGAGGGACATGAACTTGTCAAACGCGTCAGAGATGAGACCCAAAGGTGCAATGAGACATGTTTTCTCTGCCGTTGTCTGTGTGCAGCCTGTTGAACCGCTTTCTGTCTGGCACAGATCTGTTCACTTAACACACAAAGCAAATTACTGGTGAGAAATTTTAACAGTAGCTCAGGCCTGTTTTGAGTAAGTCAAGGTGACTCAGGTTGCTTTTTTTGTTGTTAATTTTTTTTTTTCTAAGAAAACTGCTTTGATTCAGCCAAGCATTTTAAGATAGCTATGTAAAAAAAATTAGGGCACATTTTGTATGAAAGCCCTTTTGTCCTCTTGCTGTATTTCACTTAATTCTGCAGCTTTCCTCATAAATATGAAGGGGAAAATGTGTGACTTTGATAAGGGGTACTGCTAATTATTTCTTCAGTGACATTTT
Organism: Anableps anableps; assembly: GCA_014839685.1. Taxonomy (NCBI): domain Eukaryota; kingdom Metazoa; phylum Chordata; class Actinopteri; order Cyprinodontiformes; family Anablepidae; genus Anableps; species Anableps anableps. Next base: position 22,219,025 of record CM026074.1, read on the forward strand.
AGAGCTGCACCGGAGCTTGTTGCACAACAAACAAACTCTGGGAATCAGAAATATTTCCAGACAGAACAGTCATCTCACTTTATAGAGTGTGTTTTGTTTCCCACCTCCTCCCAATTCAGACTAAGACCTTAAGTCCTGCAGAAGAAAGCCTGTGCAACTTCTTAAACTTCTCCATCAGTGAGCTCATTAAGCTTTTCTCAGGAGAACTTTGACATGTCACAGCAGCACACGTAAAGGTTCAGTTCAAGATGAATGGATAATAACTTAATTGCAGTTATCTAAGCCACTTTAGGACCCTGATATTGAGCATCACTTTTCCATTTAATAAATCCAAGTCATCATCAGTCACACATTACCCTTTCATGCTTTGACAAGTTAAAAATGTCAAAAAGGGTTTGTTAAAGAAAGTCTTAATGTTAACAACCTTCAGGTGCATTCATCATTTATAACATTTTGCATAGGATGGAAGGATTAAATTATATTTTGCAATTTTACCGAATTGTGTATCAAAACATCTTGGTCGCACAAATCCCAAGTATTAAGACATGTTGGTTAAGCTAAAGGGAACAGAGCAATGGAGAGGACCCAGAACTGTGGAATAACAAGTGAGATGTGCTTAACATACAATATTTTCCTCACTGAATAAATATAGTCAAATTAAAGGCAGCGTGTAAATAAAAGTGTGAGATATGCTACTGAAGTGAAAGGTGGATTTATTTTAGCACATTTTGTCAGGGACTCCAACAGAATTTCCCTTGTGTGAATGCATAGATACATTTCATGGATGCATGGATACATCTCAGTCAGAAAAGCTATTGTTAGCTTTATCAAAAACAAGATTTTCCAGAACATGCCCAAATAACTAAATTGTCAACATTAATTTGTACAATAAACTGATGCTATTATCCCCTTCAGCACAGCAATTATCTGTTTTTACACTCATTGTTTTTCTTCCTTTGCATGTTGATGGTTTAAAATAAATTTGCTTCCACATCTGTGTCAAGTTTAAATTCTATATCGTGTCTATCCTTTCTGGGGAACAAGGTGATCTGGAATCATCTTTTCTTATCTAGAAGATAACTATGAAACATAACATTTTAATGACTATCAATTAACACTATTCTTTTAGAAATGATTCTTCCTCCACATGTCCAACTGCAAACTTTTCTCAAAATTCAGCCTTGTTTACTTACCTTCAGACCACTGGCAGCTTTACTTAAAGCAGGAGCAACAGTTAAAAGATGCTTACTAGACAAGTCCCATATTCGGAGCACAGCAGGGGGTGAGTTAAAATAATACATAATGCTTCACAACCCATGTCTCAATGAATTAATTGTTGAAACCTTTATCATGTTGCCATCATGTTCGGGTAAATAGAAAAACTTTCACATCTTCAAATATTTCACCTTTTTTCACATCTGAAAAATATACCTACCCTACCTTTTTCATGTTATGTAACCATCTCTTTTTGGAACTTAAACCTGTCACATGTTGGAGGCGGGGGTCAGTGGGGTCTTTAAATTATGCGGGGAGTCTTGCTGAACAGTTGTGCCAGGAACTGAGGCATTAGTGTAAATTCGAAACCGATGGCTCATGAACTTTTGTCAATATGACCATTATGTTATCATCCGACAGAATTCCAGCAGCGGCTTTCATCAGTGTGGATATGAGAACATTTGACATAGCAGAGGATCAAAACAGGTTGAATGATGAGTCTGGAAAAAACAAATAACAGTAATAACTGTTTAAATCAAAAGCACAACACATATATTGTCTAATAGAACACTATTAAGTAGAGGATATAATGAAAACTATTTATCCCCATTTTGTGAAGTTACAACCACAAACTTCAAATCTTTGTTGTAAAATAGTTTGGAAACCATGTATTATTTTTGTTCAACATCACAATTATTTGTACATTGACGTTTGAAGTACAAAATATGAAAAAGATTGAGGGGTGTGATTAATTCATCAGAACTCTAGTATGTAAAAGCCTTAGATCAGATCAGTGCAAGACATCCACATTCATCCATGCATAGAAAAATTATGAAACAGATGGCTCTTAGGCACATATACATTAAAGATCCCTCACCCAGCCAGAAAAATCTTAAAACTAACTTTGAGTCAGTGTATTTATTTTGGCTTCCATCTGAAGCCATTCAGTTCTTTCAGTGGTATTTTGTGTCTTATATAACATCTGAGAGATTTGTTTTGCATCTAACTATTGTCTTTCAGTCACTTTGTATTGTATATGGGCCACTTTGTGTCTCCAAATCTTTTTACTTTCATTGTGGCATAAAAGTGAAAGATTCCACCATAACTATGAATGGTAACCTGCATCACATCGTGCCCTTTGAGCTTTATAGCCTGGGCTTCACAGGATTATGTACTGTTCAGAATTCTCAGCATGTACACAGGAATGATGAAGATACAGTTTATGGATATCCAGCAAAACATCTGACCCTTAGCCCTCTCATTCTCAAAATAGATATTACTTGTGACCTTTAAATGCCATTTCATCATGTTTACAACTCTAAGCACTGGGTTAATATAAATATTCATGATTCAAGGCTACCAGCCAACCTGCTTTTTTGCATCGCTGTACTTTGTACTGTTGAACTTTTCTTTTATGAGAAACTGTTAGTGACGCACATTTACACAGAAAAGGACTGCAGAAATAAACAAAACTGGGTATGACTCTCATACCTACGTAAAATGAGAACCATTTGGAACAAATATCTGAATAAATTTGTTTATTATTTGTTTTTTCTTTCTGTTTTTCAGGATTGGCCAGGATGAAAGGTATCAATTAAGTTGTTTTGCTGTGTGTAAGCTTCTTCAACCTTGAGGTTTTTGTGTGTGAGAGATCAAAAACTGACTACAGCTTTTTCCAAATTACATAATCATGTTCAGTAATTTGCAACTCTTCTGAGCTACGTTTCCTGGATTATCTTATTCAAATTGCCAGAAATGCACTGCACATTTTCCGTTGTAGAAGGTGTAACAATAAATATTTAACAATTGTTTAATTTACTCTTGATGTTGTCAGTTTCCTGCTAGATAAGTTGATTTTAGCATAGCACGCAAGTTGTGCATGGAAAACAGTCTGACCAAATGATTCCTCTATGCAAACCCAACCACAGGGAGGCAGAGCCCGCCTTTCCCTTCACCAACCCCAAATTTCCATCTGAAACTGATGTGTATTCAGCATGCATATGTGTGTATGTGTTTATGTGTTGCATAACTTTGGTAATCCAGTAGAAAGTCTTGTTTTGGCTGCCTGACTTCATGTGGCCTAAAACTTGAGTTCCCAGAGCTGTAAGTGACAAAGATTTTGGTTTCTGCCTTTTTTAAGGGAACATTGATTTGAGAGTTTAAGTTACTAACAAAAGAATAGAGTGTCTTGCAGAAGAATTCCTACCCATTGATCCTTCCCACATGTTTACACATTGCAGCATCAATGTATTTGCATTCAATCAGTCCAGTCAATACATTATGTTGTCAATACCTTTTCATGTCAATACCTTTTGCTGCAGGTATAGATGCAAGTCTCTCCTGGTTTTTAATCAGAAATTGTAGCAGAATAGTTTAGGCTCCATCAGATTGGAGAGGAAGATTCTTTGAACAAAATGTTTTGAGCCTTGATCCAAACCATCTTGTCCTTGTTCTTTTGTGTCTGATTTTCTTACAGGATTACCCTGTATTTACCATCGCATGATGCTATCAGACCAGAGCAACTTCTTCCACATGTTTCCTTTGTACCCTACATTTCCTATGACTAACTCCAAACTGTAAAATGGTTTTCTTCTTGCCAGTCTTCTATAGACCTAAAGACCAGATTTGTGAAGTGCCAAACTAGTAGTTTTTCTGTAAATAGAGTTTTTGCAGGTTTGCAGTTGTACCATACTTGTTGCTTGCATGCCCCAATTTCCAGATTAAAAAAAAGTAATACCTTTTGTCATTTACACTTCTCAATTATATGCCACTCTGTGTTGGCCTGTCACATAGCATCTCTAAATAATACACTGAAGTTTCTGGTTGTAATATGACAAAAAGAAAACTGTTTACATGTTGCAAGGCCCTCTCAACAAGATGTTCTAAACCCTACATGATATGATTGTTGATAGGTGTGAGAAAATATTTGCTATTTTGAAAGGGACATTTCAATTTTGAGTGTTGTCGTAAGAGTTTGGGCTGATGAAGTTTCTAGGGATTTCTTCAAAGTATTTTTGCGCTTCCATTTGGACTTGTAAAGAATTTAAACTGAATTATGCTCACTACCTATCTAAACCTCTTTTCAAAGAAACTGCTGATGGCTGTGAAGCAGACATCATGGCTTTGGTTAAGAGGCAAATATTTCCTCAGCTGTATTTTTTGTGTAATGTCACATTTGAAGTATGCCCGGAAACTTGTCATCAATCAGATGAAAATCAAAGGCCACTAAAATGAACTGGGAACACACTGTTTCGGAACCAGTCTTAAAATAGAACAAGTGAGCAAACAAAGTACTAGCTGAAGCCACAGTCCTAATTGTCTTCAGGCTTTCGCTGGTTACTGGATTGCTGGGCCTACAGTCGGATTTAATTTTTCCTTTGCGGTTGAAGCTGCTTTTGCTATTAACATGAGTGTGATTAAACTGGAGCTCTGCTTTCTGAAAATAACCGTAAAGCCTTTTTCATTGATAGACTGACCAAAAGTATTTTGTGTGAAAAGGCCTCTTTGTTAAATAATTAATGCACCTCTCATTTAAAACCACACACCCACCCCTACCACTAGATAAAGGAGGAGGATGCATTGATCTGGACCATCAGCTCTACACCAAATCAGTTATTCTGTCACAAAACACCTGGAAGGGACTACAGATTTTAATAGGTGGTGATGAATTTCAGGTCAGAGCTGAGTCACCTTGTTTTCAGCAATAGATGGATACAAGTCTAGTCTTCACATCAGGGAAGCCACAACATATCTGGTTACACACAGGCTGCCAGCTTGTCTGAAGGGAAAATGCAACTAATACAAAGTGTTTTTCCCCTCCTCTGCAGATTCCAGTCCGAAGGCAAACTAGCTATTATTACTTCACTATCATTAGCGGTTGTGCTGTTTTTGAGTTTTGGGAGGGGAAAACACTTAATTAACTATTATAAACAATGACTAAGAAGACAAGATCTGTCTTCATCAAGTTTGATGAGACAACTTTGAGTTGCTTATTTTTGCAGGAGGAACCCCATGGTGAACAACTGTGCTACAGCACCTAGTAAAAGTATTCATAGCCCTTGAACCTTTTCATATTTTATCTGAAACACAAACTTCAGTGTGTTTTATTTATATGTTATGTAAAAGATCAACAGAAAGGAAAACGTTTGAGTTGAATGTAAATAACACCTGGGTTTCAAATCTTTCAAATCCATAAAGGATGGCATGTCTCTTTTAATCTGATACCCCCAAATGTTATCCTGTGCAACTAAATGTCTTCTGATGCCACGTAATTAACATTTACCTGTGTATGATTTAAAATCAATATGAATACAGTTGTTCAGTTTGTTAGAGAACAAACAGGATCAAAACGACCAAGGAACACAGCAGATATGTTAGGGATAAAAGTGTGGGGAGGTTTAATATGCCAAACTTTGAATGTCCTTGTCCATAATATGAAAATAGAAATGTACTGCATAATTGCAACTGAAGTAGACATGGCTCCCCTCCTAAATTTACACCCTGGGAAAGGGGGCATTCTTCACAAAAGGTAACTCTGATGAAGCTGTTTAAAGCCAAAACTCATGTGGTGAAATCTGTTGACAGGACAAGTATTTGTCATACAGTGGAACAAATCTGGCCTCAATTAAATCGAAAGACTGGTTAAAAAAAAAAAAAAATATATATATATATATATATATATATATATATATATATATATATATATATATATATATATATATATATATATATATATTTTTATTTTTTTTTTTTTTTTTTTTTTTTTTAACCAGTCTTTCGATTTAATTGAGATCAGATTTGTTCCACTGTATATATATATATATATATATATATATATATATATATATATATATATATATATATATATATATATATATATATATATATATTCCCTTCTGGTTGTTTTCCCACAATCCATTAAGGACACACATATGTGACAGGAGGTGCTGCAGTCAGGTGAGACTAAATTTGACATACATGCTATGTGTGGAACAAAACCAACACCCAGAACAGACTGAGCCCAGCATGAAAATTGGCTGTGGTAGCATAATGTCATGGTCATGCTTTGGTAAGCTGGTCAGAGTAGATGGCAAAATGGAAGGAGACTGGGAGAAAAACTAGTAGGTGTAAAAGACTTAAAACTGGGCTAGATGTTCACCTTAACACAGAAGAAATACCTTCTGTGATCAGTGTTTACAAATTTCTAAGAACATAAAGAAAACAGAAATCAATATTTAAAATATTTACTTCGAGATAAAAGTTAGGCTGATTTCAGTGGATTTCATATCCTTCCCTATTAAAAAGTGTCCTCAAGAAAAATGGATAAACAAATCTTTTGTTACCTTGTGAAAGCTAAACTTTACACCCATTTAGTTTTCATGAAGATGAGGGGACAAATTGAATGGCATTTTCTAGCAGTTCGCATCTCATTATGAAACCATGCCAGAATTAAGAGCCAAAGACCAAAACATGATATATTATGTAAACATAAGGTTTATTGCAACTGTGCAGTCGTATCCAAAAATTACAGCGGTCAACTGTTTCAGGGATACTTTATAGCAACAACATCGTCATTTTTACAAAATAAAAACATTGCAAAATTTAGCACTAGCTATGAACAAGACTTCTCCCTGTGAAGTTTTACACATGGTCCTCATTTGGTTTGCTTTTGTTGCCGTGTGAAAATAAGTCTTTGGTAGCTGGAAAAACGACAACAATAACCAAAGTCGTGTCAGAAATGCGATTATCGCTCACAGGCACTGTTGTCGCGCCATTGTTTTCAAGTTGCCACCTGAATAAGGAAAGAGACCAGATACTGGACGGCAATACTTACAAAAAAAGGAGTGCATAGGCTGCTAGAAATGCAGCTGTCTGCTTGCAAACCATCCTAACAGTGTTTACCTAAAAGACATTTCATCTGTATGTACATGTAGTTGTCCTGTGAGTTAAGCAAACAAAATGGCAGATATGGACGGACCTGTAACAAAAACAGCTTCTGAAAGCCAAATACACTGCTCCTATTTTACAAAACAACTGATTTTTGTTCTGAGTTTAACAAAAACAGAAGATATAGCAGAATTAGTTTTCCCCCATAAGCAACAAGCCCCAACAGCAAACAATGCAAGTCTACATGTTTTATGAGATATTACAGTATACTGTTAGTTTACTGCAGCAGTTCATCAGCTTTGACGGAGTACACTGCATTGACCTCCACCTCTGTAGCCTTAGCTTATCCTGTGTATTTCCTTGTTATGCTTAGGATGGACAGGAACATGGCAGCAATACACTGTAGGTAGATTAAAAGTCCTTATGTGTCTGAAATGTGAGGCTGGAAGTCCTTTAAAGTATTTTGAGATGAGGTGAATCCACACCAGTAGGGCTGTTCTTGTTGAGACTTGGAGGACCGTCTCAGATGGCTCTCCTCTGGGTCATGAGGGAGCGAAGTCCCAGCACTTTCCAGGTTAGCGCCTGCAGGGCAAGCCCAATCAACACCTCCTTACCCCCCTTCCTCAACAGAGGAAAAAAGAAGGGTGTTTAGTTGGAAGAGTTTGGCCAGGGAGGGATATCCCCCACCCTCTGTCTAGGCTAGTCTGCCCTTTCTATGCTTAACACTCATGCCTACTCAGAGAGACTACAACAAAGAGCTGGATGGTACACAGGATGGGCCTGACATGGCACCAGCTTTAGAGAGTCTCTAGTTCTGGTTTTGTGCTTATCAGTATCAACAGTTCATTTGAGTCCCATCAATCATTTACAGCACCGATGAGTCTTCTTCGCTGTCCCGAAGGGGTCTCAGTGGCGGCGATTTAGTAACGCTTACGTTCAAAAACGAGGTCCACGACTGGAAAGACAAAGTGGCTCTGCCCGCCCCAAGGCAGAGCCACTTATACAGCAGAGCCAGTGCTGTGGCTACAGCTCTGCTGCTGGTTCTTCTGCTGTGGATCTGTGTTCACCTGGACGTTCTGATTATCCAAGAGCACATCTGTCGGGATGCGGGACTGGAACTTTTCCAGCTGCTCCGGACTGGCCAGGTTCTTGAGCAGGTAGTTCTCCCTCTCAAGCTGGTTGTTCTTCTCTGCCAGCTCCTTGATCTGCTCCTTGAGGATTTCCACCTCCTCACGCACCGCGTACATCAGGTGGTTCTTGACAAGATCCTGTCAAGAACAAGAAACAAGAGATGGCTCAGTCTCAAAATAAGCACAGAAAAGTCCATCTTTTAAGGCAAACGAGTTTATCACATAACTAAGCTGTGCATTTGGCTCGCCTGTTTATTTACTCTTCAGTTTTTCTGTAGGATATAATTACAATTAAGTTTGCATGTTATAAACCATGTCATTTCTAAGTTGTTGGGGGGTTTTTTTGCTCCTAGTACTTGTTTTCAACTCTGAGATGTGAAGCAAACATGCCTGTACTTGTTGCTCACAGCAGGGGCTTCCCACTGCTTTTATTCATAATTAGTTTTGGAAGTTACTTCTGGCAGATGCCGGTGATTCTAAATGCTCCAAGCATCATTCCAGCAAAAAGGTCACAAGCTGATTGGCAGGGATAAACAACCCATCAGATGTGATGCATGAACTCTCTATTTACAAATAAGATAGAGATCAGACTGATTTCATTGTTATGCTGTGCCTTGTATAGGCCAGCCACTATGGTTTGTGCTAAAAGATGCATGAGCCCACTGTATAACCTTTCTGCATTCATTAGCATTGTGTTTGGTGTTCTTTCTCTGCTTACCATGGCCTGCTCGATCTTGTTGTCAATGGCCACCACGCTAGCACCAGAGGCACTGCAAACAAGAAGAAGAGAGAGCCATCAATTAACAGCTCATAAACACTGATAACTTAACATGCACTGCTCCTCCTTGACGTCACACCTCTGACGCAGTGAAACAAAAAGTTGGCAGAATTGAAAGCAAAAGAGATCACTCGGCTGCCGTCGGAGACGGCTTTTGTTAAGCGCGAACTGCAGGATGAGGAGTTTGTGGCTCATTTCAGATTGACTACAATGTAACAGGCACGTTGCATAGTAAACAACGTCAGATAGCGAAGCTGATCTTTCAAAGAGTTTGTAACCATAAATAATAATACCAGAGAGCAGTTAGGGAATTACAATAAACTCGCATCGGTTCAGTTTCATTGAAGCACAAAACGACCTAATCGACATATGTACCTGTTGTCAAGTTTGACCGAAACGACGTCTCCTCCGAGCAGCGAGGAGAAGAAAGAGATGGAGAAGTTGTGCAGCTGGTAGACTGCCACTTCCATCGGAGTCTTAGCGAACATCTCCGTGCTCATGTTAAGGATCACACTCGTTTGGATGATGCTTCTCGCCACGATTGCGACTTGGTCGGTCACCGAAGTGAGTCAGTTAAGTGAGGATCCGTTTGGGAGGATTCGGTTTGGTTCTTGCGCTGCACTGACTCCTCTTGCTCTCTCTAAAGCCTAAGAGCTCAGTGCTGTGTCAGAGTTATTTATCAAGCTTCGCCGGCTCGTACTAGCGACTGTCTGTTGCTATTTCTGCCCCAAGCCTGTATTTGTAAGACTGGTTTCGTGACGCAAGCATAAATTACGCAAATTAGCTGAGAGCGGGAGGGAGAGGGGAGGAGGAGGAGGAGGAGGAGGCAGAGCTTTAGATGCCTTCAAGGACTATCAGTAAAATAAATTACTAATGAGCTATATTTTTGGGTTCTGATAAATACACCCCCTCCTCTGCTTTTACATAATGCATCATGGTACACTTTGTTCTGTACGGTCCACCAAGTGTCTAATTCACCGCGGTATCTTTTGACATGTGTTTTATGAGGAAGCATTCACAGTCGTTTTCCTTCTAATGATTGTTTAAAATGGAACAAGGAACAAAATGATCACACATGATGCAGTGTGAAAAGATTCAGTGTTACAGAAAGATACTATATAAGCATTTCGCATATTACTGATGTGAATTTGTGGCATTTATATGTTTGATATTCATTCAAAGACTTTTCAGATGTCATTGACTGAGTCAAATGGCACCAGCATAAGCCATTGCAATTTCAAAGTGTAATCGGGGGAGTGCATCCAGTGCATTATTGGCTGTATTTTTACTTAGCACCGATCTACTGTGCCTGTATTTATTGGTTTTATTTTGTAAAGCACTTTGGTCAATGCAAGGTGTTGTTAGAAGGCGCTATATGAATAAAGTTTATTATTATTTATTATGATCATTATCATATTTGTTATGCAACACGTCAGTTCTCACAGTTCACTAAACAAACAACCTCCTGACGAACAACTCCTATAACGAGGCTTTGAACGCAGCATTGCAAGTGCCCCGCTTCTGAACTTATGTACTTTTTCGAATGGAGATGCAGTTAACCCACAGACCGAGATGTGCTCCAATTCTAACCAACCTAACATAACAAGATGAACTTTTGCATATGCGTAAACAAAGTGCTTCTTTTGTTAACAAACGCTTGATTTGATCAAATGTCCCATGCACTACATGGTCTTTTTAATCAAAAAATGATTTTCACGTGAATCGTACAATAAAATCTAGTATTTGTTAGAAAGGCTTTTATATTTTAGTTTATTAGATTTATACTCATTTGCTCATGTGAGTTTCTTGTTATCGTGTTATTGATTCGCACTGTGCAGGTTTCTGTCATCAGTGTGAGTCCCTGGTGGTGTACAGGAATGGCAATACCATGTTATTCCCGGAACCTGTCCTATAAATTGTTTATCAAAAAGGTCTATAGTATGTTCTGCACCATCCGAGCACGTGCACACGTACACTTTATTAAGGTATTTTTCCGTCTTATAGTTTGGTAAATTTCCTCAATTTATGTCTAAACTCGATCTCCCTCTAGTGGTAAGAAAGTAGGCTACACTACACACTGTAATGTCATAACAAAGTCTGCTTTTTTCCTCCTAGTGGGTTTTTCAAATTTCCCTTTTGCACCCAATTCCAACTTGCTTTTCATTCATACATCCTGAGAACTATTAATACATCTATTTTATAATGTTTATGTCTCCCACTCCTGGTGAAATTATTTTCTAATGTGTACAACAAAAACGTCAGAAATATTTTAGTAGCATAAATAAAGCATAAATAAAGGTTATTACATCTGCAACCAACACCCCTATAACAGTGCAAAGTATAAATAACCACTCAGTAATCCCTGCTCTCTGTTGCATGACCTTTTGCACTTCTGGTAGCATTTTGAACTTGTTGCCACATGTGACGCAATTGTACTAAGTCTCCTCCAAACTACAATAAACAGATTATGGGCAGCAGTACATGCTGATAAAGCACACAAAATGTCAACATATTTTTTTCCACTGAGCATCACCTGAATGTGTTGTTAAATATGTTTATGATCTATGCAAAGCTTAACAGCTTTCATGTCATTACCTAACACAGTTCGCTGTCACTTTGTGTACTCTTCTGTTGGTGTACTTTACTGATACTGTACCAATGATGAGCCGGAAACCTTTTTTTGGAACACCACTGGGTAAAACATTCTCTTCTACTGCATAAGGTAGTAGAACAGACCATGTTATTCAGTAACTTCCATGAATTTCTTCCTCTGAACTCTGAGAGGTTTCCATTTTGACTCATTCATATCCAGTCTGACCTCATCAGTTACTTTTTTAATACAGTTATTTAATATTTGGTTAATGAACCAGTAGTAAACCCCATAAAGTCAGAAAAAAAACTAAATTTGCAAAAATATTCATACCATTTGAACTTTGAGCTATCCTGGAGAGTGGAAAGAAACATGAACTATACTTTTAAATTTTGTTCACAAATATAATTCCAAAAAGCGTGTTGTGCATATGTATTCAGCCTCCTGAATTAGGACTTGAATCCACCTTTTTCTCAAATTATAGCTGCAGGTCTTTTGGAGACTGTTTCTACCAGCTCTACTCATCAAAAGACAGACATTTTTGCAACATTACCTTTTTAAAATAGCTCAAACTCATTCAAATAGGTCTGGACTTTGACTGGGCCATTCTAGTCCATAAATGTGCTTCGTCCTAAATCATTTCATTGTAGTTCTGGCAGTATATTTAGCTCCATCTGCCTTCACATCTACTTCCCATCTACCAGCTTCCATGTCCTGCTGAAGAAAGGTATCTATATATCTTGATGCTGCTGCCACCACCATATTTCAGAGGGATGGTGTGTTCAGGATGATGCAGAGTTTATTTTTTCAAGCACACATAGCATTTTGTATGCAGGCAAGTAAGTCTTAGCCTTCTCAAACCACCTTCTTTAAAATGTTTGCATGCCCCCCACCTATTTTGTGGTGAACTGCAAACTTCAACACTGTTCCCCAAAGGACAGATTGTCAAAGTCCACAACTATTAGATGACCTATCAGCAAATTCTTCCACCTAAGCAGTAGATCTCTGTTGCACTTCCAGAATTACTATGACCCTCTTGGCTGCTTTTCTGATTAATACTCTCCTGGCCTATAAGTTCATGTGACCAGCCATATCTTAGCCTCATTTTACCCCTTCTGCAACTCCCATGCTAGTCTGCTGTGTTCATTGGTTTTTGTGATATTTGGTCACTAAAACTCTATAACAAACCTTTGTGGCCTTCGCAGCTGTAATCATGCCAAAAATAATATAAAAACATGTCGACTATTACTACTTAGATGACTTTTTAAAGCAGTTGATTTTATTTAGGGGGAACAAAATAAAGGGAATGGAATAAAAATGCATTCAATACCGTTCAGATTGTTGTTTGTGGAAAAAAATCTTTAACTCTGTTACATCTGCTTCAAAATTGTGATCTACTTTGTTTTGACCAAAAACAGATACATTTAATTCAAATGTGTGCTTGTAACATGACAAAATGATGAAAAGTTTAAAGAGCATGAATAGATGTACAAGCCCCTTTTGACATGAATCATACTGAATGCCCCTAGCTAGGCAAAGATTCAGTCAATGGGAAACACTCCAAAACATATACATACACAAAAAATGGTATGCAAAAAGATGAGTGCATAGACTAATTTCATGGCTTTGCCAATTGTTACTCTAAGTTTCATAAAGTACTGAAACAAATCTTGACAGCAATATGTTTTTCATCATATAAACAACTTAATTTAGTTTTCCAGCAGCCTGTTTCTAAACAGTTTATCTGCCACATAGACATAATTTTGTTCCCTTCTTAAGAGCTGAAGTGGCTCATTTTTCTGATAAACGCTTGGTGCCTGTTCATGTTTGATGCATGCCAGTTTTATTCAGTGAGTCACATTACAGCCAGACCACAGTTCCCGTCAGATGTCCTGAGTTCCAGAGCCAAACATGTTATATAATATCGTTCATATGCAATAATGGCTGAAAAAGAAAGAGAGTGAGTCATACTGCCAACTGTTTAGCTCCTGCCACAAGCAACATTTCTGGGTTTTGACACACAAATTTCAAGATGTACGCATCAGTAACTGCCAGAAATTGTTAAGTCAATAGAAGACATAAGCAAATAAACAAAAACAGGCACATTGTTTCAAGCTTTCTGGTTTTCTTCCTCTCCTTTTCCATAAGTTTGCAATGTGTGGCCTAGTAAAAGTGTGGTCCAACAATGTATATAACTGCCACAGGGCACAGCCAGAGGCTATCTCAAAGGAAGCTGTCCATGTGGGCAACAACACTGCCTACAAACACTGAATACTAAATGGTCTCCACACACCAGCACACCCAGAGGCAGTCATTACCACATTTCCTTCAGTCTCCTGAGCAACGAATAACATGAAGGCCTGTAGTTTGAATATTTCTAACGAGATGTTTTATTAAATTTAACAAACTGTCAATATCTGCCTTTCGATTGTAAATAATATTCCCTCATGTAATCTGTTGCGGAGAAAATACATGATATTTGATTAGATTTGATATAACAGGACTGGCATTGCAATTCTGTGTCCTTTGCTATTAAGGCTGCATAAATAAAAATGAATAATGTGCACATCCGTTTTATTAATGCAGCACGAGTAAAAAATTATAATTGAGTAAGAGCTTTGTACAGGACTCAGCATTCATTAGTATGACAAAAAATCTCTGAAGCTGTTGTCACATTGTTTCTTGTCATGTACACATATTGAAAAATGGATGTTATGTGGAATCAAATGTGAGGAAATAAAGTGGATTTTGATGAGCTCCTGTTCTGAATAGTGTATGTGTACTGGAATCAAGAGTTTGGGATTCATAGTGTTTTGCTGCGACAGGACTGAGTTTGTTGCTTTTGCCTTTATGTTGCCGTTTCTTTTTAGTAATTATTTCATGTTATAATTTAGTCATAGATGCACTATCAAAGTCGCATTTGCAGCTTTCTGTACACACACCCACCTTATACATGATGTATGAGAGCTGTAGCACTCATACAGTGGACTTTTTTGACTATCACAAAAAAAAAAAAAAAAAAAAAACACGTTATGACTGTTTAGCTTATCTGGTGATCAAATTGTGAGTTCTACTGAGTCAAGTAATAGGACAAAGCTGATCCCATTAAAATGAAAGGCAGGCACCTAATAGTGTGACAGGGTGCAACAATATGCCCGGTATTAGGGGTGTATGATATTAGGAATATATTTTATTTGTGATATTAGTGGATAATGTTGCAGTAGCGATATGACTTGTGATAAGTAAACAAACTTAAACAGTGTTAATCTTTTTCTGCTTTGGGTTTATAGCAAACATAGACTCCAATAATTGAGTAGTATCAAGTGACTGGAAGAAAATGGTAATGAATTATTTCCTTCTTAACAATAAGGTTTTATTGAGAAAGTTACTCCCGGCTGATGTCTGCTGTTTTGGCAGTGAAATAACATAGCTGTTGTTGTTTAATGAATTGATCATCTTCCCATCTCTGAAATTTTTATGCTGCAAACAAGTGTCACCAAGAGGCATATACAGAGCTTTAATGCAAGGTACTTGAATAATTATCTGACACTTATTGCTGTGCAGGCAGTTCTTTGTGATATGCATGGTGTGTACTGTAATATTGCAATAAGGTAAATTTGCAATATTTTGTTTAGCCCTGCCTGGTATAAAGAATACAGAACTGTTTATTTCTTTGCCTGTTTTTGTCTCTTTTTAGACCAATTCAGCAGTTGCTTCTTCTGTTTAACCGGAATAAAATCCATGTTGTTTCAGTAAAAAAGACAACAAATACCTATCCACAATGCAATATCTTTCAGTCACTGTCAATTTCCCTGTCTTCTGCTCCCTTCTTGTGCTAATCTGTCTTTGTCACTGTCACTGTAATGGCACCATCATGCCAAATGTCCTGTTAGATACAAGACAAATTCCTTTCCCATCCTCTGCTCCCCTCACTTACCGGCGATCTGGCCTTTTGAAGAGACTCGGTGAGTATGGGGGCGAGTAGCTCACAGTTCTGTCTGGAAAGCTGAAAGGGAAATGCGGATGATAGTAAACGAATCTCTGAGGTGGCTCAATCACCTGAAGGGGCGTCACAATGCTAGGAGAGAGTGGCCTTGCCCCAGAGGAGGCAACTCCAGTGGGACACGTCTGGGACTGTCCCATTGTGGCATTCGTATGAAGTTGCTCTAAAGACTGCAAGAGACTCTTGGCTTTTCTCACACTGTTCTGTGGGTGTTTGTACCCAAAACCATGTCCTCAGGGCACAAAGAGGCAATTGAGCAATGACAATACCTCTAACTCTGAGTGCCATGCTCAGACTGATACTTGCACGATGTGACTTCAGTCTAGTGGAATACAATAGTCCTAAAGTCCCAACAAGGATGACAGTTCTCTGAATTGAGGCCAATTGTTTCATGTATGCAATACTGGAGTATCTCTTTCAGGCAGACAAAAGAAGATACTTTTTCAAATTGAAGCCTCAGAAAGCAGTTGTCATGCCAGTCTCTGTACTGTATTTTCACAGTGGTATTAAAGCACACTCAAAATGCTTGTGAATATCACAGGCTTATCAAGAGCCTTCAAGAAGACTGAAATTGGTCAAACAACAGCTGACATTTTGAAATTTGTTTGCATGTAAAAGCAAACCGAGACAGATTAATTACTTTAATTGTCTGTTATGTAACATTTCATATTATGTATGTGGTGTTAAAGAAATCCTTCAAAGTTCTGTGTTTGCCTGAGGCACTAATCCTCTTTTGTCATTAGGGATATACTTGTTTGGAGAGTCACTGCTTAGGAAAAAAAGCTCTAAACAGCATTACTAAGCCACTCTTGATTTGACAAATTGCACGCCTCTTTCCAGTTTGACAACTCTGTATAAGCATCTCACATCTCATTTTTAGCTTAATCCTGTCTGCTCGCAAGAATGCTGTGACGTTTGACATCTCTTCCTGACTGCAACGCAGAGACGTCTGGTGTTAAAGGTAGTCACGAAATGTAAAACCGGATTTTGCATTCTGAGGACTGTCACGCAACTCTGTGACAGATTTCTAAAAGCAGCAAACAGAAATCTTGTAATCTGCTCATTACCTTTTGATGAAATCATAAGTAATTTTCTATTACAAAACAGAACAGTAGCATTACACATTCAGACACTAGGGTTTCACTGATGCACAAGCTTCCCTGCCATATGAAAGCAGAGTGACATTTTTTATTTCAATGTACTTGCTGAATTTCAGAGTCACTGTTCAGCCTTTAGTGATGATTAATTATTTTCTGACTATTCTAGTAGAGTAACCATCATATTGAACCTTAGTTAATATTTATTATATAAAAAGCAAATAAATGTAACTAGAGAAAATTTTAACATTTTGCATTCAGTTTACTCTTTCAATAGGTGTGTCAATTCCCTTTTATTTATTTATGTACTTATTTGCATCAAATGAATCATTATGATCAGATTCTAATGGGAAGGAAAAAGGAGACAAAAGTATTTTTTACT
The DNA here is from genome assembly GCA_014839685.1 of Anableps anableps. Taxonomy (NCBI): domain Eukaryota; kingdom Metazoa; phylum Chordata; class Actinopteri; order Cyprinodontiformes; family Anablepidae; genus Anableps; species Anableps anableps. The sequence continues at coordinate 22,236,106 of CM026074.1, forward strand.
ATTTACTCCTGCTTGGGGATTGGTGGGAGTTTCCATGACTATAGCCTGCTTTTAAGTTGCTGAAGGACCTGGAAACTCAGCAACTTTACACAAGCAGCAGAAAAATGCAATATCTTTTTCATTAGAACAAAGTTTAACAAAATTATTAACTGTATTGCTGTTGTAGAGAACAGGAAAGAACTCGGTTAAAACCAATTATTCTTCCTGTCTACATACAATCTAGTGTTAGTGTTGCAGCACAGCTAGCTGCTCCAGGAAGATGGCAAACATGGTAGTTTAAAACTCTGTAGAGGATTTGCTTTGAAAGTAGTGTGATTGCTCTATTAATTTTTTTTTCTATAAAGCAACCATTTAAACATAAAAAATAATGCACTTTTAAAGTCTGGTATTGCTCAAGACTTTGCTTGGATGTTAATGGTTATGTCTTAGAAGTACAAGGTAATAACAGTGTGAAAATAGTAGCTTAATAGAGTTCTCATGGAACTGTTTGCCTTGGATGTCTCAGTTAAATCAATCAATCATTTTTTGTTGAAAGTGTATTCTTATATTTACTCACAGCACCCTGTGGGGCAGCCTGTGGGCATTGGTAATTTTCCAACCTCTTAGCTGTCATGAGGACACCGATGTCCTCACGGAACCAACATCTGACATGGAAGCATTTTAGGGGTGACAATTAATGGGCTAACCTGTGTTCATCACATTTTCAATAGAACTTCATACCTTAATTTAGATTCCAATAAAATCCACATTAATGCTTGACATAAAGGACCAGAAATTTAGACCTTTATCAAAAAGGACCTGTTGCTGGAACAAAAGGAGGGACATGCAGAAAGCTCAGGGACTTTGCAGCATCGGGCATCAGGGTATAACTTAGCAGAAGTCAAACATTTTTAGGTCATAACATAAACAATAATGCTGTGTCCTATCAGGGATAATACTCTGATTAAATTTGCTGTGAAATTTCTGAAGTGGAACTAAGACCTAACGGTGAAAAAAAAACACTTGTCAGGCAACATTCATAACCAAAGTTTAAACTGTACCCAAAAGGTTATTATACTCTAGTCCATAGCTCATAGGATTCTCATCTGTGTTTTATTGGGGATATATGGACATGACAGCACACACACATACATATGCACCCTGAAAACTTGTTAATGAAACTCTGTGCAGTTTGGGTCCAGTTAGGTGAACTCTAATTGCTCTATAGAGGCTCTGTATTTTTACTTGTCATGAATCATTTCACATAAGACTAAGTTTTAAAGGGTAGTGGTGCATTTCTCTTTTTTACTCTAAAGGTGAATTGAAAGATTCACAAATCAAAATGAAATTAAGTTTTGGATCTAAACTTAATGCAACAGTGTGTTTCTAACATACTGAGTTCAGAACATCCTGAGATTCAAACACTGACACTTAGTATATCTGATTCACATACCAGAATAAAATGTTACTGTGTTCAGAGACATCTGTATATATTTATTTGCCCATGGATATTTAAGTGTACACTACAAGTCAGCTGTCAGAGCTGGAGTGGAGGTGTCTACACACACTGCATCTATTTACTGCATCATTTGAATAATGGATCTTTTAAGATGAGTGATGGACAAAAACTAATTAAGAAGAAAACCAGTCAGCTACATGGTGCATGCTCTCAGTCACCAGGTGTTTTATTGCAAATTATATCATCTGTTGAGTATCAGAGAGAAATTACATTGAGCAAGGGTTCAACTGGGTAGGTTGGCAAATGCAATTTTGTTTTTACCAAAAACAAGAATACTGAAGAAGCAAATGCTGTTACTAGCTTTAATAGTATATTTAACCAAATGCACACATATATCCTTTAACAAAAAAAGATAAGAACTCTTGATAGGACATTTTTTTTGAAACAAAGTTTGTTTCTTTTTCTTTTTTGCTTTCTTTCATGTATTTTTCTATGTATATTTTCTCGTGATTTTCTTTCTCATCATATCTCTTGTTATTTTTTTTTTTTCTTGTCATGTATCTGGCTGAGCTTGCAGCTGTGTGACCCAAGCCACCAACAACTGGAACAACACTGGAGCAACTCAGGCCCTCGATGAGCTGCCCCCTGGCGTGTGATTATGTGCTTAGTTCTGTTTTTGTTTTCCAATGTGAACGGTAATGCATGGTGCTTGTCGTACGCTTGTACGCCTGCATGGCCTGCTCATGCACGTCCCACTTTGTCAGCAAGATCTGGATTTAACTGGATGATAGGCATCCTGCTAATTCTTACTGTCAGTGTCATCCAAACACTGAGTCATTCCCACAGACTCCTGCAGGTTCCTCTGCTGAGCCTGGAGGCTAATCCTTTGTCACCTGTGAGATGACGATGGAATCGTGACTAAGTTCCCATGGATAATTTGACACAAGTTACTGGCGGTCATTTTTATAATGAGTGCAATAAAGTTAACAAATATCCAAAGGAGCAACAAGCACACCTTTCTGTAATAAGACAATGAATTGAAAAAAATGGATGTAATAGGATGTGTCTTTGACATGTTTCATGAGTTTCATGCAATTAGTGTTAAAAAATCTCCACAATGCTGTGCATTTTTTCTTGAAAGTCAGCTATAAGACAAGTGACATGCCTGGGTAGGACAAGTCACTGATTTCAATAACTAGTTCTGGCTTCATTCACTGTTACTCATATTAGCCTGAGGACGTTACATCAGACTGATCTTTGCAAGCAACATAAAGTATGTTATACACCTCTGACAAGACTGCAATCACTCAGATTACACAAGTGGAGCTCTAAATCATGACAAAGATGACAGGTCTATGTATAATTTATCAAGGATTTTCATTAAAAACAATGCTGGAAGATGCAATATACCCATCAGGTCACATTTTGTTATCATTGAAAGCTGAAATACGAGGAAATGGATATTATAAGTGTGCAAACCAAATAGAAAAGGAAAAGTCAATCTTTATTACTCCTTGAACTTTATATTTAAAATTATAATGGCAAAACAAAAGCATGTTTTAGGCAGTTTTGTAAATTGTAAAGTTGTTCAGCAGTGGCAGTTTCAAGTCTACTTTGGACTGATCTTACATACTTACGAAAATCTTTTCTTCTATTTTAGGGAATTGTTTCTGGTGATTTTGATATTCTTCCAAATATCCCTATTTTAGACATGTGGAGCTTATTTTTGAAATGCTGCAAGTCAATTTAAGTTGTTTCTGCAACAATCCAATCTAACATTGCACATACAATTCTTTACATGCCACCATAGCTTGTGTCTTATTGCCAGACACCATCAGACTTCATCTAAGCTTCTGTTCTTTCCCAATTAATTATCTTTAATAATAAAGTAAATCACTGAAATCCCTCAGGGAACAGACCTGGTTGCAGTAGCATTTCAGGAAGAGTCACTGCAGTAAAGGCTCAAGTTTTTTTTAAAAATGTCAAACCTTCATCTTTTTCACATTATCATTGTCCTGTTTTACTCTGTGCACTGATCTCTCTTATTCTGAGTACAAAAGTGAAACAGAAATGTTCAATTTAAAAAAAATATATACTTTAATATGTAGTGATGGAATTGAGATTTTATTTACTTGCACACTTTTATGTTTCCTTTGGGAGATCTGACCACTTAATTGTGTTTAAACTTGAAGTGAAGCACTAAACCCAGAAATAAAACTAAGCTGGGTTCACACCCATAAATATCTATAAATTCAGCCAAGCCATAAAGTTGCTTTTAAACTTTTCTCTATAAAAAGACACTTCTACTTCCTATCACCAAGGAACCTGATATAGTGTCGCTGTGAGGAAGTACAAAGGGGGATTCTATCCTATTCAGCACCTCTTACAGCTCTCTCTTTCAGCAAACAGCAAAGATTAAAACCATTGAACACTGGACCATTAAAAACTGCTGGACTGATCGGATCTGAACACAGAGGCACAGTGAGGATTTCACTCAAACAGAGAGGAAAACTGAGGCCTGAGAGAACATGATGATTGCAATATTTCCACAGCCTGTCTGCATGGTGAGAGTCCCCCACTGGCAGGGGACAGCGTGAGACAAACAGGGACAGGGTCAGATGTGCAGACTCTTGAAAGGAAACATGTTGATTTAGAGCAAAGGAAAGCTGGAGGCAACTCTGTCTACTTTAAAAGACAAACTGAAATGTGTGTCCAGCTGTCGCCCACCCAGGTAGAGTTTCTGAATCACATGAATATGGCTACAAATACATTTACTTACTTATGATTTTAAAAACTAGTTCTATGGAGATAAATAATTATTGTTTGAATAAAGATGCTTATTATTTGATCAAAACTGGATTACAGCTCATGCTCCTTTTGACTAGAAGGTATCACTTTGCTAATTGTGATGATTATAAGGCTTTTATTATTTTGCTCCATGTGTTATGCATACAGGACAAGTAGCCTTTGCTCCTTTAGATGGAGCAATTTAATCAGGTCTATCTTTGTAAGATGTTAAGGTGTGATCGGAATGAATGTACCTATAACTTGCTGCCCTGCTCTGTTTTTGCATTATATTGCTTTTTCCTTTGAATGGTCACCATACATTTTCTCAACAAAATGTACCCAAAAACTAATCAATATGGGCAAGGGGTGATCTTACCCATTTTACCCAGCAGATCCTTTTTTTTTAAAACTGTGGAAAAAAAATTCTGGGAACTTCTCTGACAAACCTTCAAATTACAATAGATATACTCCTGAGATGATAGTTCCAAACTTCTTGCACATGTCGATGAACAGTTCAGGTTTGCTCAACATGAATCCTTGAAGCACATTTTGCGATTTGCGCAATTTCAGGATGAGACTGGAAAACAATATTTGAACCTGTAGCAACAAAATCAAACAGTGTGGTATCTTCTGTGGTACTGTGTGACAGGTGGGACTATCAAGTATTGAGCTTTCACTGTCCAGTTTGATTTTGTTTTTACTGTGCAGTGTGTGCCAGGTTTAAGATGGCCTATAATAACAAAAAGCAGGGCTCCTGCACAGCTTAAAAAGTCTGGAATTTGCTCTTATCATGCCTAAATCAGAATGGGACAAAGAAAACCAAGTAAGGAAAAATGTTTGATTTTCCAGGCTTTATTCTTTCTTTCATTTTCTAATGGACAAAAATTTAACAAATTGTGATAAATGCAGTGCTTTTAGATTTATTTATAAATAAATGACATGCTTTACCTTTGATTTGCCTCATCAAACCCTGATTTTGAACATTTTACCCAGCAGTATTTTGGCATCTGACATACTAACTGAATGTTGACTTAAAAATCAAATATCTTTTGACAATTTTGCATTCAAAAGTTGAACTGAACCGGCTGTTTTTTTTCAAGGTGTCTGGTTAAAATCCTAAATAAAGCATTAAAACTGCTATTTTCTATTTTTACTGACAAAATTGTGAACTTTTTTAGAGAATCTACATTTAGTTTATGAGAATCAAGGTTTTATTTGTCAAGTCCAAGAATATTGATTTTGAAACAGAGCTGAACTAAGTTTGTCCAAAGACCACAGAAATAATGAAATGGCTCTATACCACACTTTAAACATCAAAAGCCATTTTCAGCATCATGTTTGATGATTTGTGAACCACACAGGCTGGCAATATCTAATTACTATTCAAACAGTTTCAAGGTTCATAATTTTTACTCAAATGTCAAGACTGAAAACATAAAGAAAATTTTGAGTCTGAAAAAGCATAGAATTTTGAAATGAAAAATATTTTAGAGACCTGGGGCTGAACTGAGCTTCAGATTCATCTCAGATATTTTTTCCTATGAATTTTAAACCCCAGCATATAAAACTGTCATGTTTTGAACTCACTCCATTTAAACAGTAAGATGAGGAAGCGTATCATTTACTCTGGAATCACTTTAAAAGTAATTACTGCGTCCTCATCAGAATCAGCTACAAGTCATTCTGACAAAGCAAATATTTCTGTTCACATGTGTTATCATTCCTAATAAATATGACTTAGCAGTTACTGTTGATAGCATAAGTAGTGGGACCAGTATCTCCTCCGAAAACTGTAGTAATAATTTCAGCTGATGGAAAATCTTTGATCTATGAGGAACGATTTGGTGCTTTACAGTGAAAATGCTGCATAAATAGTTTTTTAAAACTAGTTTTAAGCTTATTTATGTGGGGGCTTTTATATGTGTCTAATTTTTAAGCCTCTTTTTCTTTGAACAAACAGGAAATACCTGTACTTGAAGTAGCTTCTGAGCTCAAAATCGTTCACAATACCCAGGACAAACTGTCTGTAGATGTATCTTGGCTCATTTAAAACCCACACAGAAGAGAGTCAACATGTCTGCTACCCCGATCATTGTAGGCTCAGGCTAAAGCGTCTCCACCATGTACACAAGGCGTGCAAAGTTCATTTTTGAAACCAGGGAACACTCTTCTATCTGTTCTGCATGCACATTTTGTGCAGGTACACTGATCAGTCATAGCCCAGTGCAACTGAAGATGTGCATTCAGGCATGGATGTCAGTAAGAGATTCCCAACAATGCATGCAGGTAAAAAGGACAAGGATGTATCACGACACAAAGACATGCGTGCGTGCAAAGAAGGGGACATTCATGGGAATGCAAATTAAAGATCAGCGATGTATGCAGACAAAGCACAGACATACATATAAATGCAAAAACATTCTGCCTTTTACCTGCCCACTGTTTTTTGTACCTAAACTTGCTAAATCTTAATTCTTCCCAAAACTGAGCTCTTTTTGGATCGCAATAAAGATCTTAAAAACATATCATTGGAGATATAATGATTAATGGTGCCAGAAGTGACAAGTAAAGTGGCTTCTGGAAATGTCTTTCTCTCTTGTCAGTCAGTTTAAAAACCATAACAAAAAAAGAACATGATAGTGAACATACTTGAAAAATCCGTTGCAGTGAAAACTGCGTCAGACAAAGTATCTTATCAGATCTGGCTCTTGAGTGAGAAAATGTGCGTAAGAGACTCTTATTGTTTTGAAGACAAGCAGATTTCCCCATGTAAGCAATATTTGGGAGCCAAGAAGCTGTCACTTTATCTTCATGCTGAAATCACCGAGACCCTGATTTGATGTATGAGCTTAGCGCCATGATGGCAGCGTCTCTGTTTTACACTGACACATCAAGATGATGGAAAAAGCTAGGAAATCACAAGAAATGCAATTGCTTGTAAATGGTGAAGGAACATATATGTTGTGCAGCACTGAAATGTAGAAAGAAATCATAAAAATAGAGAAGATAAGACTGGAAGGCCCATAAGGTCAAATGTGCACTGCACACCAGAATGTATGCTCATTCAGGATTGTTCTTGGCTTCAGCTTTGAAATAACACAAGCGCATGCTGCAAAAGAAACATGCCAAGCTTAAACACTATGAGGAATTACTGCATCCAATAAAAAATATGTCCCAACTTGTTTATGAGCCACTATCAATCAATCTGTCCATCAGCCTAAATTATGCTGCACATGAACTATCTGGTTTCATTAAAAAAAACTCTAGGTAATTAGTTCAATTGAGGGCTAAACATGGCTCTGTTGAATACATTGATAAATCATTAAAAAATACATTTATATTAGTGATCATTTAAAGGAATCTGGAAATCAATATACTAAATAAATAAATCCATTTATTACTGATTATTTAAATGTTTCAGTATTTATGAAAGTCATAACTTAAAAAAATTAAACAAAAATTAAGTCCTTAAAATTGTATTTCATATATGTAAAAAAAACACAAGTATTTAAATAATTCTTTTTCATTTAATCTTTTTATAATCCGTTGTTGCATCATATCACAAACTTTTATCTGTTAGCCTTGCCCTCAAAAATATTGGACACTTCTATCACTTCTGTAGAGTATATTACTGGTTTGAATTTGCCAATTTGATCTACTTGAGAAACCAAAGTGACAGCTCATTTTGTTATTTAATGATGAGCACAGAGATAGTCCATCACTCAAATATGAAATAATTATCTAAATATTGAACTAATTTGTAATATCTTAACATTTAGTTCTTTAATTGTATTTTCAATAAATGATTATTTTAATAAATATAGATACTGTTTGTATTGATTAAATATACTTTAAATTTGTGTTGAAATGATCACATACTTAAAAAAATAATTTATTCACTGAATTCTTGAAACGTTGTACTCCTGTGATTTGCATGAGACGTTATAAATGGAATAATACAGAGCCCTTTAAAAAGGTTGCTTCATGTCTGCCACTCATTGTCATTTTAACTGATTCACTCATGAACTGTAAAATAAACCAAAGTCTGTTAGGCTATGTTGAGGAACTATGTCAAAATTTGAGGAACTGAAACAAAATCACACCTTTCACAGGTTCTTTAGTAACTCCCAATATGTGCACTTAGACACAGACATGTATGCATGGTTAGAATAATAAGTCACTGTCTTTGTTTTCTTTTCTATCTGTGACTGATTGCTTTCTTTTAAAGCTTGTGGGTTCTCGTTGTTGTTAGACTGTATTTGTAGTCTGGCTACTGTCTAATTCTGCATTTTAAGTCCTTAAATCTACAAAGGTGGAAAAACAATTCTGTGCCTGCAAGGTATCTACAACACTCTTGTAGATTAGTAGGAGTGTGGACCTCTTGTTCTTTTAAATATTATTTTCTTACAAACATCTTTAAATCAATTTAAAATCTATTACTTTCTACTGGCCATTCAACTTTTGTGTCTTGGCTGCCACCTTGTGCACAACCATTTGTCCTGCTGTCTCAGCTGTGCAGTTCTTTACTCAGGTCTGTCTGCCTGCTCTTCTTTCTCCTTTCTCCTGTCTGCACAGCTCAACTCCTTCTTTAACAGCTGACGTTAATATTATTCCTGTCTGTCCTTGCCATCTTTGTTCACTAAAGCCTCTCTGAGTGGCACACTTCAAGAAAGCCTAACCCTGACTTTGTCTCAAGATAATTATCCTGTCTCTGACCTGTCTCGTTGTATGCCTAATTGCTGCCTGCCGTACAGTCCCACCTATTTTTGGCACAGGTGTTACTGCTGCACCATGAGAAGGGCTCGAAGGTGTTAGGCCCGTGCATGAGGGGACACAAGGTAGGAGGGGTTACAGCGAAACAACGGCGGCCTTGTGAACAATGAACCTTAATATTTGTGTTTACTCTGTAAGTGTACCATGTCGGAGCTATGTTCCAGATTAAAGGTGAACACGCAACAAGGCTGCCTGGTCATGCCCTGCTACCCTGGTGTTAGAAAGTGAGAAAAGAACTTTTTTTTCCCCCAAAGGCATGAATGAACTTGTCGATGTTTGCTCAATCAAGAGTGAATAAAAAAATCAATAGATGATAAGCAAACCTGAATGTATATCAGTGCATGTGTGTCTGTCTTAATTAGTGAATTACATAATGTACTTATTTTTGGCACAAGAAATGCTGCAACATATAGACATTTCTTCATATCCAGCACCACTCTGTATAAAATTAAAAGAGCAACATGGAACTCTGAGCCAACACAATAACACTGGTAATATGCATTTCTTAATATTTGGTTTAATTCCCATCATCTTTCAGGTCAACAGAAACGAGTACAGGCATGAGGCATTCAACAAATGTCAATCCAGGGTATCACTTTTCATCAGGACACAGTTCACCCAGCTAAGGAGATCTTCATATCAAGAACTCTGAGCAGAGCATGACCAAACAACAAAACAGGAAAATGCAAAAATGAGGAAGAGAAAAGACGAGGAAGAGAAGGAGGGAGGGGGAAGGGCTTTCACAGCTGTTGTTCGGCAGTGTTTCCTCTGATAGGAGATGTTGGCTGTACTCCCAGTTCTTTAGGTAAACTACCAAAAAAAAAAAAAAAAAAAAAAAACATGGTTAACCCAAGGTACAAGGAGAGGGGAAACAGGGTGATGGGGGTCAGGCTGGTTTGTTAACAAAAAAAAAAAAAAAAAAAAATGAAATGAGATAAGCTCTTGAAATAATAAAAAAAAAAAAAAGAATAATAGCATGGAATCGGCACAATCAACAAAAAGTATCTTGGCACTTCTTGTCAGGAGGAAAATGTGTGCCGCTGCACAATTTTATAACGCTATTAGTTGGCTTGTCCAGAGCTGAAGCACTTTATCCAAAGGTGTAAAATTATTTTACTTTATGACATCTATATTACATGTGTATCAAACAAACATTCTTGTGCATGGTCAATGTGATGCTTCAGAGTAACTGTGCAGACATCTGCAAAACATGTTAGCCTCTTATCCTAGGATCAAGATGATAAGAGGAATTTAAGTCTTTAATCTGTCCCACTGGATGTCTCAATATGTTTGTGGAAGCAGGTGTCACAGTCTGTTTAGACTATCACTGCAGGCCAAGAGTTTGCACAATTACTCCATTCTATTCCCAACACCTTTATGATCGTAGACAATGAGGAAAAGACACATCGATTCTCAGAAGTAGACACTGGGAAACAAACAAGTGACATAACCAAGAGTCTGCAGAGCTGGCGTATACATTTCTGCATGCAATAATTAAAATCTCTATGTGCCTTCAAAAAGTATTCACACTCCTCAAACTATGCTGTATTACAACCACCAACATCAGTGTAATGTATTGAGGTTTTAAGTTTAAGACACATACACAGCATTGCACATTTGTGAAGTGAAAGAAATGTTTTTCTTCAGAGGTTTTTAATTAGTGATATGTAAAGTGTGACGTCCATTTGTGTTCACCCCCCCCCTTAGTCAACACATTTTCAAATCACCTTTTGCCAATTGCAGTTTTCCTGAGGTATGCTTTTGCTAACTTCACACATCAAGAGAAACTTTGAGCCATTTTGCTTCTTTGTAAAATAGCTCAAGATCAGTCTTTCACCTGCTCGAAGGTGAAACTTTCCCAGAATATTTTGTCTTTTGGAGCCTCCAACAGGTTTTCTTCCAGGATTGCCCTGCATTTGGCTCCATCAATTTTCCCATCAACTTTGACCAGCTTCCTTGCCCCTGCTGAAAGAAACACCCTCTAAGCATACCTGATGCTGCCACTAGCAGCATGTTAAATGCTCACTCCAAACTGATTGTCTAATTTGACCAGCTGCCTTAGTCTCAATCTGTTTCAGTAAAATGTTTCACAAGAAAAGTATGTCAATGCAAAAAAAGAAAAAAGGAAAATCTCCCCGAAATTGAATTGCCTCTCGAGAGGTGCTTGGAGATGTTTTTTCAGGTGCAAAGAACACTCATAGGACAAGAAAGGCTTTGCCTAAATCTGATATCTCCTTATCACATAACATTTACATTTGAATAGGTGGAAGTATTTTTGCTAAGATCACAGCTTTTTCTTTTTATGCTTCCTAACTGGCAAAGAATTACAGAAAAATACTTTTTTCCTATTGATATGAGTAACTTCCTTTCTCTCTAAACCACCAGAAAGAGAGCCTGAAAAAAACACAGATGAAGAAAACCCAAAAAGCCCTTGTAAAAAAAAATGTCGTTCAAATAACAGCACTTTTATTCAGACTGGCTACTCAATGGGCAATATAATGAAAAAAAAGAAACTATTTAAGGGTTGTTTTGCCAACGCATTCACACAGTTTTTCTGTGTACTTGTTGTGTAACCTCTGGTGAGAACAGGACAGCCTTGGGAGCACTCTACCATTACAGCACACCTAAAGATCATTCACGGTTGGAGGGTCAGAACATTTAACCATGGGTCATCCTAATCCAAGACAAACCTCATCATTCATAGAGTGATTGCTGAAGCAGTGAGAGATTTTTTAGTTTGCCTACTCTTCTTTTTCTCTTAACATTAGTCCAACAACAAAAAGACTGCGCCTTGTTAATTGTAACTTCATAAGCAGCATAAAAACCATTCAGAATAATCAAAGGTTCGGGCCAATTCATGTGATGTTTAGTTTGGCCGAAATGTCTTAGAAAGTATGAACTTTTTCACATTTTGTCACATCACAACCAGAGTGTGGGAGAGCATTTGTATGAAGCGCCTTGAGTCAATATTCTTTAGCCATTTCTGCATGTTTGCTGCCCAAGGTTAGTCTCTACCTCTGCACCTTATAATGTAATGAAAGATTCAGACATTTAATTTTTAGAAAAACAAAGGTTTCACAAACCTGAAGGATGTTTTTAACAATCTGTGATTAGTGTTGAGTAATTCAGTCCAGGTTTGACCTGTGTTTATAGTGTTTACATGCTTTTCTCAATTTGAGGTTGTCTTGATGCCAAATGGAGAGGACTTTTTGTGTGGGTGTGTGTGTGTGTAGTCCCATGTCTCAAGATAGGGATGGTGTTTCTGGGGTTTATTTGCTGTGTCCCCCTAAATCACTTTTCAATGAAGGCAACATTTGTGGAGTGTTTTCCTGTAAAGAGATTCATCTACCTGAGCTGTGTATCTGCAGCTAATATAGGAGGAATGTGTGACAAAAGTCTAAGGAGTCTTAGAACTTTTGCAAGGTACTGTATGCATTCAAGGATACTTGTTTTCCTCAAGCTTGGTATTAAAGCCCCGTTTCTCAGGTTATTTTTGCTATCTCAAGCTTTGTACAGCTCAACAATACAGCTTATAAGCCTACACTGATATTCAAAGTGCTTTAAGCTAAATAACATGTTTTTCTCTGCACTTTGACTGAACATTTCTGATTTTTTGTAAACATTCAACACAAAAAGCAGAGTTTAGTAACCTCCTCTTTGGTATGTGTACTGTTCCCTCCCACACTATGACCTGGCATACGAGAGCAGCTTGCAGAACAGTATTGCTCAGATGAAAGTTAAACAAGCCTAAGGATGATGGATCAGTTTGTACTTGAAGGTCAGATGAAGCAAGTGTGTGGAACTGACATGTAAATAGACGGTGCAAGGGAAAGAGGGAAAGACTTCTGCTGCAGATCATTATTATTTCCTGCTGGATTTCTGGAAATGTGGGGGAATTTAGCACTTGTGGAAAGTTACAGAAAAACTAAATATGTACTGGTCATAAACATGGAACCACTTTTTCATTTGTGTTGCTGCGTATTACTTAAGAAGATGTGTGGTTCTTCTGACATGTTACAGTTGACTTGTGCTGTACCTCCAGCTGTGATTGTACAGTTTTGGTGAAGCAAGGGCGTAGATGCTGGTCTTCCTGTTTTGCTCAGGCTCTTCCACAACAAAAGATCCTCCCACTGACACATGAAAACTACTTGACCCCAACCGACTTCAACGAGTACTGAAAGGCTGCAACCTTAAGGGTTACATAAATCTCTCTCTCTCTCTCTCTCTCTCTCTCTCTCTCTCTCTCTCTCCTCTCTCTCTCTCTCTCTCTCTCTCTCTCTCTCTCTCTCTCTATCTCTCTCTCTCTCTCTCTCTCTCTCTCTCTCTCTCACTCACTCTCTCTCTCTCTGTCTCTAGGGAAGCCTTCCTTCCGAGGCTTCCCGTTATGTGACACCTTACATTCAGGCTGGTAATAAATAGGTCTTTGTGTGTATTGTAGGCTCCTGAAAGGCTTGGGTCAGGGATGTGGGTGGCAGGCTAGATGGAATCTGGGTACATATGAGAAAAAATGGTGTTAAGTAAGTGAGAAATAGTCAACCTTCCCCACTTCTCATCAGCCTGGCTGCATCTGACCTTCTTTGTTCCAGAAGCATCAATATGCTTCATGAAGGACTACTGTTTCATTTAATCCCAGATTGTGGACACAACAAAGCATGCAAACATAACGATGAATCCCTGAGTCATTCATTTCCATGACACCATACTGGAAAGAATGCAGAAGGAAGGCATTTAATGTCGCTGGTGCTAATTGTCCCTGATGGTGGTGGGATGGCAGAAAGGGACGGGAGAGGGAGTCTTGTCAGATCCAGCCAGTCTAAACCGCTCCTTGCTGGAGAATGAAACAGACAGAAGTGAGGTCACGGACAGGATGCATCTTGTTATTTTCGCTCATTTGACTTGGCTGGTGCCTCCCACTCTCTGTCTCGTTTCTCTCTCTGTCAAACAGCCAGAAACAATCACAGACTATCTGAAACTTGGCCAATATGTTCAGTTTTTCCTTCACAACATATTGTTTCCCAGAAAAGCTCCCAGAAAGAGTAAAGTAGGGCCAGACTGAACAGGCCTACCTGTCAACTAATATTTTCTCACCTTCACTCTACCCAAACATCCCCTCTGTTTCATTTCAGTTTCTCTCTTTTTTTTTTTCTTTGCAAATAACCTTTCCAGGTGTCCAGGAACTCAGTGCATATACAACAAATCCTGGAAATTTGGAACTGCCACCGCAAAACAGGAAACTCTATTCATCAAACCCAGAGTTTGATGGTTCATGGAGATCTACAAGACAGTATTTTACAGGGCATGAAACTGTAAACTTAATTCACAGTGTCAGCTACATTTTATTCAGCGACTGCCAAGTTCAGTATATTTTAACAGGGAAATGAGCTTTCTTGAATAAAAAAAATCATTTATTGCCAGCTTGATGAAACAAACCCATTGCACCACAGAAGGAGCAGGTTGCCCAATATGTTCTCCAGTTTCCCAGCTTCACACCTGGGTGAGGTGTATAGCCTTTTTACACATTCTCACATTTTTACACACGACACATTCTCAATCTATCTGTGTTGTGCAGTTTAATGAAGCATTTTCCCAGAAGTTCTGTAGGTGCTGTTGGAGCCACACATCACATGTGAGACATTTCATCATAAATCCTGTTTACTTTTACTTTCAAAACATCCACTGTATATAACTTTTTATTACGCAGAGAGAAAAAAAAAAAAAAAACAAAACTCCTGTAGCCATTTAACTTTGTGATGCATAGATCAATTCAAGGTGGGCTTCCTGCCCAAAATTATGTTCCCCCTCTTATTACCAAAATCATTCCTTTTTTAGGCATTGCACAACAGGAAAAGTCTTGTTTAGGAAACTAAGGGCTCCCTAAATTGTACCTCCACCCCGAGAACTTAAAGCTGTTTACTAACACAGAAATTCCTTCAGAAATGGCAAACTGCAGGCGTCCTGTAACTTTAAAAATAGACCGTGGGACTGGACCTGGTGTGGCAACTTTTGAGTCTTAAAAGGTTCAAAACCTGCTGAAGTCACTGTTATTCTAAGAAATGAGTTGTGGCATCAGCAGAGATGGAAGAATTTAATTTGGAGGGTGAACAGTTTGGCCCACCAGCTTTACTGAACCTCTTTTTAACCTTTTTATATTTCCATATCAGGGAAACACCACATAATCTGATGAATTAATTGTTCTTGAAAAGCTTGTCAGCAGTTACAAGAAGGGTTTTTAAATCTTAAATTTAAGTCTGCTGGTGACATGAATAATTATAAACTTGTCTGTATATTAAAGAACAAATTTACATTTTTAAAATTAGGTTAAACATGACAGCCACATGTGCTTGTTCTTTTAAATAGGAGTGAAACAGGAATGTAGGACTACTTGCCTACTTAGATGCTGATATATTTGCAACCAGCTATAGTGTGCATAAAGTTTTTTCACCTCAGATACAAGCAGCATAAATTATTAACCTAGCTTCAAATTATGACTATGTTCACATAAGTTTCAAATATGGACGTTTTTCTCAGGATCTGTATAACTGAATTAATTTATCAATTGGTTTTGTGTGAATTAAAGTTTTCTTTATATTTCCAAGGCCAGCAGGAGGCCCTGAGAAGCTGCAGATATTACCTATATGTTGGGCCAACATTGCTTTAATATGTCTCCTTACTGGTTGCAAGGTCACCTCCTCCATGTTGTTGTATGTTTCTGTGATCTATCAACTTTTTCTTAATGAAGCTGCACACATTTCTGTGTTCTTTCATCTCGTTAATCTAAACCCAGCCACAGTTTCTCCTTATTTGCTGAGCATTTGTACCTCTCTCTCTCTCTCTCTCTCTCTCTCTCTCTCTCTCTCTCTGTGAATGTGTGTGCAGTGAGAGTACATTATGTACCCAAACCTGCGTGTGGATAAAACCCAGTGAGAGTAAGATTGGCAAATGATAGTCCTGGCTCAGACTTGCTCCACAAAAGCACCGACTGGGTGCATTGTGTAGAGCTGGCTGCTGTGCTTAAACAGAAAAGAAACTGATGCAGTGTCGGATGAAAACACTTGGGATTATGAAACAGACGTCCAAAACACAGAAAAACAAATGGAACAAGCATGAGAATTAATCTCAAAGTCCAGGAATGCCACTCTTTTAACAACAAAAGGGTATAATTATCTCAGTATTGCGAAACACACATTGATGTTGGAAAATATTGCCTGGATTACCTTAACTAGGTGCACAAAGAGTTCAAGCTATTGCAAACAATTTCCAGGGTTTCTTTTTCCTGTAAAAGCAACATAATTATCTTGTACCTGCTAAAGTGCTCACTGCTCATAAATAGTCATTTATTTCGATTGTTTGGAGAGGAGAGGTTTGCCTTCCAGCAGGAAAACAACCCTAAATGTATAACCAGTCACAATAGTTAGGAACACTTTTTAGATTGTTAAATCTAAGTCTCGATTTTTAGAATCTTTTTCTTTCCACATCCCAATTGTGTGCTATTTTAGTGCATGAGGTTTGTAGTTGTAATGTGAAAAATCGTGAAAAGGTTCAAAGGTTGTGAATATTTTGCACAGCACTCTACTGTGAGACCCCATCCCTTGTACCTTATCATTTTCCAAACTAAATACAGCATAAAATCTATATAAACAGAGTCAGGATGATTACAATGACTATTTGCGTTCGGCTGCATGCGAAGGAGTGTGTGTTGACAGGCTTTCTCATTATCTTATTAGGCACCATAGTCATGGTCCAGAAAGATAAGACAGGGAGCACCAGTCACAGTCGCTCCACCCCACCACATCACCATCTCCTCTCTGCCCACTTACATAATCTCAACAACTTCCAACTGGAACTTAGATAGGTGTAGAGTAGAACAAAACACAATGAGAGGGTAAAGGTCAAGATATGTGGCAATGATGAGCACAGGTGCACAAACATAAAGTATGATTTATATATATATATATATATATATATATATATATATATATATATATATATATATATATATATATATATATATATATATATATATATATATATATATATATATAATGTCTTATTTTAAAGGCTCAGTGGAATATTTTCTCTATAAAATTATCTTCTTCTATTTAAAAGTGCTTACAATCTGGACTTTTTAAAACTTTCGCAAGCACTGCTTTCACTGTAGATCCTCATCCTTATCTTCTCTTCCTGAAGGATTTCTTCACATTTTTTAAACGTGATGATTATGCCCCAAATTTATAGCTTTAGAGGTTGCATTTAAATAAGTCACATCTTTCTCTTCAGGTTGTGGAGAACTTAACATATTTTGCAACAACATTCCATCACAAGCATTTTTAATAGAATGTTCCTGTTTTTTACACAATCTATCCAGTAACTCATGAGAATTTTTAGCATAGATTATCAAAAGATGTTTCATAACAAATTAAATTGCCTGTCATTTTTTTCATCTTACATCATCATGTGGCCATTTCATCAATGGCAATATAAAATAGCAAATAAAAGAGTCTTAAATCTTGCTCAATATAGTTATCTGTTTCATTATGAAACACAGATACTTACTATGAAAAATACAGACATACTTTTAGTGCTTGTTTTCTTTGTCAAAGTCAAGATCTCCTTTTTGGGAAAATCAAAGGTGGAAAATATGTTTTTTACTCAGTAAGGATTATTTTAACTTTTTAGGCAAAGGCAGGCTAAAATGCTCTGACCTATATTCTGCTGACATGCATCTTTCCATGCCTGCATATGTCCCCATATAGCACCCAAATTTATATTCCAGGTAAAAGTTGGGGAGTTGTAAACCTTTGTGGCATTGGCAGTGAGTAGGAAACATATTTCTAGGAGCCATAAGGGAATCCTGTGTCTCACATAACAGGAATGTACCAGAGAGTCAGATTGAGTGCCCAGGAACAATGTCGCATTTCTGACGCAGTGGAAGCCCAATTTCCTTTGTCTTGCAATCTGATATCTCATTCTCCTTAATGCCTCCCTTTATGTTTGGAGCTGGTTGGTTGTTTCTGCTTAGGCAAGGGGAGTTGACTAGGACATTCTGAGCTTTCGAGAAATTACTGCCTTTAACTCAATTTAAAATTGAATTTGGATGCATTTAATTTTAACAGTTTGGAAAGAAGCCATCATCAGCTCCTTGTCATAATTCTTAATCGCTTCTTTGCACAATCTGATCTTGAGGATGTGACTTCAATGACTAACATGTGTTACTTATAGATTTTTAATCCTCCTCTGGTACATACAGTATCTATGTTTGGAACAAAAGAGCTTAGATGGATTCTGTTGTTGTGATGTGCCAATAATGCTTCGGGTCACCTCTATGTAATGCAGGTTTATTCAGGAGAGTCGCTGTACTTTTAGAATGCCTCATGTCAGTTCAGCGGAGAACCTGAAGCAACTAATTACAGGCCAGTTTCCAATCAGCACAGCAGTTTCATTCCTACCATTTGACCAACATTTGGAAGAAAATCTGCCATATTTATTTTGACCACTTAAATTTGGTAACTTGCAATAACCCCAGACTGTTTCACACACAGAGAATACACGCAATGGGTGTGCAAATTCTCAAAGGGATTAATTAAACTTGAGCCAATTTTAAATCTTAATTAAATCTTTAAAATTTTTCATCCTTCTTGATTAAATAAAGTAGAAATATAAAAATCAAATAAATAAATAAATTTAAAGTTATTGCTTCTTTCTTTCCTTCTGTCTTTCTTACAAAGATGAATGTAATTTCCAGTTCATCAAAAAGAAAACTGTGGAATCTTTTGGTTACCATTGTCATCTGTGAGTTTACTATGCTAGAGGAATCCATAAGGTAAGGTACAAAGCATAACAAAACACAACAAACAAACTTAATAGGAATGTACAACCACACAACAAAGGGTCCCAATAATGGGCTGTGTGACTATCTTAAATAGTGAGTCATCTGTCATTTAATATCAAAATTCTGCAATATTTTGGGTGTTTACAGCACCAATTGATTAAGTAACCTGTTTTCCTTTGGTGACAATAATGTAGTGAGTCTGTAATTACATCATAATATCATTATGTTTGTGCGTAAGAAAAAAGTTTTTATTCATATTAAGAAAAACAATCCAAAGTTCACAGAGAAAGGAAGTATGTCCCTAACAGCACTTTACCATATATCGAAATGTTTGTAATGTTGCTAGGAGCAACTGACCATGAAGTGGCAGCAGTGTTGTTTAAGAAAGGGTTACACAGCACAGATTGCATGAACTTGTGGTTCAGGGAGTGCCTATCTGCACAACAGAATCATAATAATGGATTTCACTGTCTGTGTTTGTGTAAGTTTAGAAAGTAGAATGTATGCATTCTTTTAATGTTCTGTCTTTTGTTTAAGAACCATCTTCTTACAGACAGTAGACCAAATCTTCTGGTGTCTGAGGCCCTTAACAGTCTGACACAGTTATAAACTGGTACACCAACTATGTGAAGGTGGCTCCAGGAATCCTCTGGCAATGCACCAAGAACATGCTATTCTCAAAGTCACAGCACAACAAGGCAATAAAAGCCCAATTAAAAAGTAATTACTTTGCATTCATTTTTAACCTGGTCCTCCAGTTACAAACAAAATGCTTCAATATGTGTTTCAAAGGCAAACAAATACAAACCGAAGTACTAAATTAGTCTTTATTCTGGGAAGTGCTCCCTGAATATCTCTTGTTCATTAGAAAAAGTTGATCATAGAGGAATCTCAGGAAGGAGAAAAGAAAAATTTTTCATGAGTTTTCACTTCCTGGCATCAGAAACGAAAGACTTCCTTTCCCTTTAGCACTCTGTTTGATTTATACCACAAACATCAGCAGTCTGCCTATATCTTAGCTCAGCTTACTATCAACAGCACCCTATTTTTAGTTACTCCGGACTATGTTTTGTCTTCTTTCCAACCTCCTGTCTGACAGTCTGACTCTTACTGAATCTCTAACTCTCCATCCTGGCAATGCTCTTCATGGCTTTTATTTGTCAGAGCCATGAATCTATTACTTTCCCCCTGACATATTTGGCCTTACTGCCCTCTGCAAGTGTGTTTCAGACATGGATGTTCCAACAGTTCAGACTTTTCTTCAACAAGCACAAAAAATAAGGTGTAATAAGGAGAGAAACTGACCAGAATGTGCCTACACTCTGTTCCAGGCATCAACCCAAAAGCCAGGTGTCATTAAAGACTCCAATTTAGGCTTTAATGCCTCAGTCCAGAGTGTGACTAAATCTCCTCTTTATTGGCTGAAGGTACCTTTTATTCCAAGCCAATACCCAATGCACAAAATGAAACTAACTGTGTGCCATCTAGGACCAGGAAAAGAGCAGGTTTTTAAATATTTTTTATGGGTTCTGTATCCTGGGGGATTAATACATTTTATGGGCTGTAGAAGAGAAAGCCATCAAACATCTGCACTTTACATCATTGGATGCATTTAATGGGCTGTGGGTTAAAAACTCAGGTTATGTGACCTCATGTGTGCATTTGAATTTAAACTGATACAATCATGTAGACTCAAAAGGAGCAGGATTTATATACAAACACACATGTTGTGAGGTAATGGTGGCTATTTTAAAATATGTGTGGAATTGCCTTTTTGGAAAATGCTAACTATTTAAATCAACATTAAGATTGTATGTATTCAAGGAATTTCTGTGTGCCTTTTCTGGGGTCCACTGAAAAGAGAGGTGGCTGTAATTTTATTACCTGATAATGGTAAGAGCATGGTTTCATATAATGTATAATTTCGTATTTTCTCATACGAATATATATATATATATATATATATATATATATATATATATATATATATATATATATATATATATATATATATATATATATATATATATACAATTCTTTAAAAGCAGATTTTAATGAAAACATGTTCTCATATGGTAATAATAAATATACTGACATGAAAATTTCATGCATTCCTAATAATAATATGAATGAATAATATCAACTGTTATCTCACCAACATGCCTTAGTTCATAAAATCATGCAATGGAAAACTAAGAAAGCTTAGCTAACTGGTTAAAACTAGTCCATTTTATAGTTTCATTTTTGTTATTTGGAACATTTTACTGCTTACATCATAAAGGAATGCACAACAGAAAATATAAATCCAAGTTGATCTATTAATTCTCAATAATTTGGACATTTCTATCTATCCACCCACAAATCATAATACATTCAGTTTTTCTTTAGACCTTTGTGAGACACATTTTTCATCTTTGTTTTACAAGTAATAACTATTTTGTGGTTTGTTTTTCATTAGAAAGCACTGATCAAGATATGTAATTGGGAAACTTTTATGGCTTATGATGATGTTTTGCCCATAAGCCTTTAATGTGGCCAGTGCAGGAATAGTTAATAACAGTTCTGGGAACAACATTTCTCCTCCCAGATATTGTATTGTGAAGTGTCTTTGCAGGATTTAAGATTACATTGCTCTTGCACAAGAATGTCTTTGTAACATTGGAAAAGGGATTTGATTTTTTTAAATGTCATAAGTGGTGCAATAATTTTGTTCTATCTTTGGGCCTGTTTCAGCATGCAGTCCATTTGCATTGTTAATGTGTGTGCCAAGAAATAAACTTTGCATTATGTGGTAATGACTTGGAAAATGAATTCCTGACTGTTTTGAATTGTTCCATAATATGAGCTGCAGAAGAAGGCACTTAACAGATGGCGTTTAATTCTTACTTGTTAATATAGAAGCTAATTTCAAATAATGGCCCGTAAAGCAGCCACACTGCACAAAACATGGGTGAAACTGAGTCCACAGTGAACCCTGCATTGGTTTTCCATATGTCTGTTTCACCATGCATGCAAATCATGACCCTTTAAAGCAGAGGAGTCATAGGCAGGTCAAGTTTCATTGATAAGAGACACATTTTTATGTATACTTGTGTATAAATTAACTAAATTGGTCATTGTCTGGGCGCACCTTGGATTAAGAAGGAATTTACAGCCTTCTTCTGCATATTTGTAGTGATGCAAAAGCAATAGGGAAGTACTTTTGATTTCATTAAAATTTTACCAGAGATTAGATACACTGTAATTTGAGAATGTCACATATTGCTCAATGTGAACTGATATGAACGATTTGAAAGGCTAAATTATCCATTACATCCAGCCTCCTCCACATCTAGCATACCTAATAAAGCTGCATAAAAAAATCTTAAAATAAAGGAATCTTTACTGGCAACATAATCTCACTCTGATTAAAATGCTCTCTGTGAGCTCAGGAGATTGTTTTTAACTTCACCATGCATGGTGACAAGATAAACTGAGGTTCTAGTCCAGGCTTGTTTATCACAGTTGTTCCAGTTGTTTTAAGCGTTTTAATTATTGTACTGAACTGTAGAAATGTACATGTTTAAGCAAGTAACTACTCCTTGTTGTCATGTCCTTACTTGAGAAGATCAACACACATCTGCTTGATGGGAGTGGCATGTTCTCTTTTCTTTCCCATTTTGAACAGTGGCTACAAAAAATGAGTGTCTGTGTTATATTTAATCTATTTAGAAGGACATCAATGAATACACAAAAGTTCTCATCATGGATTCATTTAAAAAGTAAGGTATACAAATGTTTTTGTTAGATTTGCTTTTTACATTATAAAGTTCTATGGGTGCCACTAATTGTGGGACCACTAATTTTAATTCAAAACAATTATTTCTTTGTGTTTCTTTCCTGCTGACCAAATTTACTCAAATTAAAGGTTCAATTTTCTTTATTTATCAATCTGAGATTATGCTACTGTATTAAAATATGAGTTTTTTTAGGTGTTTCACACACCTTCATCAGGGTTAACAGCGAACAAATGTGGAGGGGATTAGGAATGCTTTAGAAAGCCAACATAAAGAATGACAAATGTAAGTCTTCACTTCAAAACCTTTGTGTAGTTAATTTGAACGACAAAGTGTTGTGCTATAGCCTGACAAAGAATCTGAAATAGCCTGATCTTGTCTTTACTTCTTTGTGAGATGGTTAGGTCATGCTCTGTTGTTACCTGACCAAACAGTAAACTCAAGATGAAGCGGCCAACAATTTCCCATTCAATAAGGTTTTGATTTTATGGTAAGCAAAACAGAAAACAGAGAAATGGTTACATTATTACTAAAACTCAGGCCCAATCAATGATGGTGACTCCCCCTGTCCCTCTTCTGCTGTTTTCGGTGCAATTTTAAATACATAGAACAGAGTTAGTGACTGTGAGTCCCAACTCTCTATTAAAGAAATGATAGTTATTTATCACAATTTTCCCAGTGGAGCTGGAAAACTCAGTCTGCAGAGCAAATTCAGGAGATTAAAGTTATATCTCATCCTTAGGTAAATTATGCAGCATTTTGCCTGTGCTGTTCTAGCACCTCGTTGTTATTTCAAATCTATCACTATCAAACTTTCTCACACATAGTTACAGTGATAAAGTTTTAGACAGGAACATGAAATTCTTCATACCTTTGCATTGGATAATATTTTGATGACAAACTGTTGTCCTATTATCTGTAACTGCAGTGTGAAGGGAGGAAATTCCTGTTCAGAGCGCTCATGGGGAGGTTTTTATGAGGTCTTTGACACACTGTGCTGCTGTTTTTGGAAGTGTTCACTCCTTTGTGTTTTGACTGTTATTTGGCTCTTATCATAGACAAAGGGCCCCACGATCAGTCTCTATGTCTTTGTATATGTTTGCAACCCTTCAGCTTATCACATGATGGTACTTTTGAGACTGAAAATGAGACAAAATGGTGCAAGAGTGCCCTGCTTTTGAAGTCAGCTTTATTCCTCTCTGGATAAATGGTTAACTTTGTTTGGTTCAGTTCTATTGAATCACAAATCCAGGTCCAATCTGGACTTTTTGGCTTTGCCTCAAACACCAAACATGCAAACAAGTCCCCCCAGCAAATTCCTGTAAGTGTTGTTTAATTTATATTAGAAGGTTTTCTCTTTTGCAACTACCATGTTTCAGCAAGTGAAACCATTATCCAGGCTTTGCTGAAGAATAACTATCAATATTATCATCCATCAGCGGGCCATAATTGCAAATGATGGCTGCTAGACACCAAGAGAAACAGTCATAGTAAAACTAGTACACCCCAATCAGGTGAAGAGTGCAATAAATAGTTTTATGTCATCTGTATGGTCTCTTCTCATGCAATATAGATCATGAGCCAAAACAATAAGAACAGTCCTACAGTATATAGGAAAGCAAAGGCTGGTCAAAGTTTAATTTGCATCAATATTATCTGCAGCATAATGGCTTTTAACCAGAGAACATTAATAATATGATAACACCTCCAAGCAACTGAATTAATAACATAACTACATTTTCCAGAGTGAAGCCAAAAAGTTTTATCAAGACAAACATTTTTATAGATAATTAATCCAACTAGTCAGCACAAACTAATCGGAGTGTATTTACCATCTTTTTTATGATGAAAAGACGTCAAGTCATTTACAATTATGTTCTTTTATTTTGTTTTTGTATTTTTATTATATTTGTTGACTTTTTTGGTGCTATAGTAGTTATTAGTAGTAACTCAGGGACAGGAATACCAGCTAACAATGAAACAGTGACAGTAAATGTTAATTTATATAAGTCATGTCCCTCAAATGAAGTTTAATGTAACTTTGTTATTTATTACAGGTGCATCAGGATGGAGATTTAGAAACTGAATAAACTAAACAAACCTCTGAAGAAGATACAAGGCTATGTGAAAATACATATATATAAAGAGAAACAAAAGTGGAGATAAATGTCAAGATTATCCTCAAGATTATGTTACCTGTGATGGCCACAATTAAATCAGTAAAAATATATCTTTCATTGTCATACAACTGGCCCTAATGTATTTAGGCAGCAGTGTGTCTCACACACTGCGTGTATGAATGTTGTTTAAATGGGATGTTATTTTCCTGCACCTGTATTGATTTGCCTCCCTGAAATTACAGCAGCCTGATTGTAACACAGGAAATTAAACAACACTGAAAACAGCTGCTCGTCTGAAAAAAACTGAAGCAACATTTGTTTTATTGTTGAAGCAAATCAGACGTTAAACTGCCAAGACTTAATAGGTCATTGTCCTCACAAACTCAGGGATGAGTTTTAATAAATGTTCATAAACAGGGTCTAAGAGGGAGATAAGACACTTTTGACTGATGTCAATCAATAAAAGATTGTTTTAATGAATTTATGATAACAAATTGCTTTCTCACAATGAACTTTACCTTTTTTCTCCATTGTCCCAACAAATGGGTTTCTTTTTGAGTTAGTGCAAGCAAGACTGATTACATGTAAACCTGAGAAATTCAAAAGTAAAATCACAGAATAATATCCCAGATTTGTCCGAATTGTTCAAGTATTGTTTGATTGTGCATGTCAGGGCATGTAATAGGTTGAGAAGATGTACAAGTACATTGAAAGAATTTTGTTTAAAAGTTGGATCTTTTTTCATTGTTGTTTTGGATGTCGGGTAAACATTTTTCAATAATCTGAATTTTAAAAAATACATTTGATCTTAGTTTCTACGATTCTGATAGTTGTATGCATGAATCAACAGGTGACAAGGCTAACTTCTTCATAAATACTCTCCAAGAACCACAAAGAATAATTTTCAGCTCAAATCAAAATTTCGTATTGTAAGAACAGACCTTCTACAGTTCTACACTCATGGACTTATTAGCTAAGTATGTCTCAATCAAATCAGAAGATTAAACATACCTGTGAAAGAAGAGTAAAATGGACAACATAGTCTGGTCAATGTTGCTACTGCAGATGCCCTCATTGAGGAGAAAGCAGGGGTCCCTCACCACCGACTCCAGGGAGTCCTGCCTCATGATGTTGTTCAGCTTGTCTGTGTTCAGGTTTTGGTACATCAGCTGGCTGCGGAGCTGGCGGAAGTGGTTCACACTGGGGCTGGTGGGGCTTGGTGGCAGGGCCCCCGCGGTTCCATGGCCCTGAGACGGACTGCTGGACAGGGAGTCATCGCAGCCGTTGGCCAGGTCCAGGCAACAGCTGCAGCAGTCCAGACCTATGGGTGAGCGGCAGTCTTCATCTGACATCTTGGTGGGCAGGTGAGTGAGAGACGGGAGCAGGTGCAGGAACGACAGAGACTGATGTGAGGACAAAGTGGAAGAAGTTCAGGGATAGTCTAGTGTGTCATCCTGTCTCCACTCCTAGGCCAATGAGGCTGAATGTCAGGTTGAGCTCCTCCAGAGAAGTGCAGTCACGCTGTGCCAGTCTGGCTGCTTCTGTCCCTGAGTCTCCTCTCCTGTGGCTCTCCTGTGTTACAGCTTTTTTGTTCAGGGCTGATGTTGCTGCACTCTTTTGCTACGGTGGCAGGAAAATAGAGTTCTATGCAAACACTCTCTCGCACCGATTCAGCGGGAGTCCTCTTGTAAGCAAAACCCAGAAGCTGCTTGCTGCTTATCACTGTTTTCCCTGAACTTTTTTTTTGGCGGGGGGTGGCGTGTCTAGAGACAAGGGGGAGGGAGCAAAAGGGGAGGGAGGGAGACAGAGAGGGTGTGGAAAGCCTTGTGATTGGTAAAAAGCATCACTGTTTGCAGAAACTAGTCCCTCCTTTCTCCTTCAGATTATCAGAGTGAGTACAAGAGAAAGAGAGGGAGGAAAGCTTGCTGAGCATGCTTGAAACATGTGCAGCTGTTCAAGCTCCACCTTGCCCTGATGACAGCCCAAGGAGTGGCACAGAGAGAAAGTTTTGCAGCAGCTCTAAACTGTGATAAGATGTTCTAACTTGTTAAAAAAAAAAAAAGAAAAAAAAAAAACAAAAAAAAAAACACGAGGGTTGCCTCCGCTAAAGTTGGCACATTTTATTGAAATGCTTGCTTCTGGTTATGACTTTATACAGTTCGGTGCCTTGCAAAAATATTGCATATTACAATATATATTTTGTAAATATTGCATATAGCAAATATATTGCAATATTGCAAATTATTTCTCATATTTTGTCCCATTGCAATCACAATATTAAATGTGTGTAGAACACAAAGCGTGATCTAAACAATTCCTTTGTAGATCTGGCTTTAGGGTTGTTGTTATTGTCCTGCTGGGAGGTAAACCTCTGACCTCAGTCTTAGATTTTTTTAAACCCTTTACATATCTTCTTCCAGGACTGACCTGGAAGAAGACCTGTAGAGGCTCCATCAATCTTCCAGTCAATTGTAACCACCTTCCATTTTCTTGCCGAAGAAAATAATTCCCACAACACGATGCTGCCACCACCATGTTTCACAGTAGAGATGGTGTGCACTGCTCTCATCTGACTACAAAATGTGAAAAAATTCAAGACTACAAACACTTTTGAACTGTGTATCTGAGCAGGTTTGCATATGTATGTGTTGGAGCATTTATTTTCTATTTGCTACCAACTGATGGTCTTTATCCACACCATCTTAAGACACAATGTGGCATTACTGAGCTTATTTGCCAAAATAGACATAAAAGTGTGGGGGGGGATGGAGGGGTTGAGGCTATGCATGTCAGAGAGAGCAGGAGACTCAGTGTTCTCAACTCACATAGTAAACACAGCCATAATCTTATCAGGCCTCCACTGTGCTTGATAGCAGTTTTGTCGATTTCCATATCTCTTTTAAAACTGTGCAGCTGTGTGTGCCGTGTTCATGCCCTGCAGAAACATGCTTCACAAGCTTTGGTACAAACCAGCACGGTGTCATTACAACCGCGCTGCTGCTCCGGGATGATGGCACTGCTGACCTCAGCCACTGACCAACGAGTGTACTGCATGCTGTCAACAGATGGATGGTCACGCAAGATCACGGCAACAACATAATTGTACTCTGAAGCGTCGGGCTGTTTCTGCTGCAGAAAAAAAATATATCACAGCACATATTGTAGGGGAGCAGGGGGATCAATTTAGCAGAGAAAATGACTGACTATTGCTTTATTGAGTGTGTAATGATGTCCTCCGGCAGCAAGGCTGCCACAGTTTGGTTGGGTGAAGCACAGAATGGCAGTCTAATTTGGATGTAGGGTGCCATCTAGTGGAAAATAGGAAGCATTGTCACTAATAGAGAATTCTGCCTGCCCTACAAACTAAAACAACACTTACAACAAAAAGAGTGTAACCCCCATTCGGTTACATTACAAGTCAGAAAACATTGTTATCCCTCAGATGTTAGTTTATTTTAAAACCCTCTGAAGTCATTTTGGACAAAAATGCCCACTATAAGAATTTCCATCCATTCAGTTTCTATACCTCACCTATCCAGGATAAGGTTGGGGCTTTATGGTACTAAAGTTGGATGACCTTTACCCCTAAGATTAGACATGTAATAGTGTAAAGATAGTGTAGCTGCAGCAAAAAATCAGAGCAATATACCTTCACAGATGTTTGTGTACATTTTGGTTGCTCACTTGATATTGTTCACTGGCTTTACAATTTGAATAAAAAACATCATTTTTCAAATATTTATACTTAGAGTTCTCTTCTCTTTAGTTTAGATTTAGAATGTTGGAGCTTGAATATAGCAATAAAAGTTCACAAGCACATTTTCTCATGAATACACACACAATATACAGCCTATAAAGTAAATGAGGAATCGCTTTAAAAAGAACTGTTTTCAGAATAGTTTCAGCAAGTTAAAATCTGCAGTGCAAAGATTTATATCTGCTTCTACTCTTTCTTGTCTACTGACAGGTTGAATGGTTCTGTATGTGTGGTACCTCAAATTTAGCTAACGAGATCAAGATGATAGATAGATGTTACTGTATTATATTGTAAAAGGATTTTTTTAGTTTAACAGTCCATGTTGCACTGCTGGTTTTGCAACAGCTCACACTTCTGCAATGACCACATTGTCAGCAATGGTGACTAACGTTTTCCACATAATTTGAATCACCACAGGTTGTCAAACAGATTCAAGCATCATTAGCTAATATAACCAAAAAGGCAAGGAATTACATTGGGAAATATTTTTTGTTAATTACGACAACATGGGGTTACTTTCACAGATCATACATTGGCACTTTGTGAGAGAAACCCTCCTCCTAAAGCAATGTTGAGCTTTTCTGGATTCAATGACTGTTTGGGTGCACCATAACACAGTGAAAATGTGGTTCTGGTTGTGATCTGGTTGTGTTTTGGGATGAAATGGATAGGGTTTCCTCTGACCATCCACACTGCTACGAGCAAGAAATTCATTCTTTTCATAAAGATTTGCATCAGGGCCCTTGGCAAAGATCAGTTAGCCTACTCTGAAGGCACTATAAAAAGAAATATACAGGGAACACTCAAAACAAAATTGATGTCCATGTATTGTTCAGCATTCAAAACAAAGCAAATCTTTATTTTGCACACATTACCAACACTACACAAGATTACGGCTCTAAAGGAAGAGAATACAAACACTGAAAAAAAGAGAATACAAACACTGGAAAGGCCTGGTTTCAGTTTGAGCATGTTCTCAGTCGAAAGTGTAAGGAGAATTGTAAAATGAAAAATGTAAGAAAACAATACAAGGTGGCTACACACTTTAGAATGTTTTTGAAGAAGGAATGGGGCAAAATAACATCTGGAAGTCTTTGTTGCTTTGGATCTTTAATGGACAAAAACATATTTTATGTGTTGTGAAAAGTAACTTCGACATTTCCAGGTGGAAAGTTTGTTTCCTGTTATTGTTTACAAACCAGGGCTGCACAATGGAGCAGTCAGTAGCACTGTTTGCTTGCAGCAACAGAATACTAGGTTTGAATCCTGGCCTGGGGTTCAACCTGTGCATGCAGGGGCTCTTTCTGGGTACTCCAGCTTCCTCCCACAGTGCAAAATCCAAACAGAAATTGAGAGAGTGGATCAAATTAATTTAGAACAAAAGGAAATAATACAATAAAAATGACTCCTCATTGTATCATTATTTGAGCTGCAAAAATACAAACATCAGCTTTTTTATTTGACACACCTGTCCAATTGCTTGCTGACACAAAAAGCAAATTAGCCAATCACTTGGCAACAACTCAGTACATTTGGGCACTGTTCAAACTTTAGCATCATGATGAGGAAGAAAGAGGATTTAAGTGATTTTGAATATGGCATGGTTGTTAGTGACAGATGTGTTTGTGTGAGTATTTCAGAAACTCCTGAACTTCTGGGATGTTCACCCACAACCATATCTTGGACTTACAGAGAATGGTCTGAACAAGAGGAAATATCCAGTGTTTTGTAGCTGTGTGGATAAAAATGCCTTATTGATGTTAGAGTACATAATAAAGTGGCCAATGAGTGTATTTCTAACAACTGGTGAACAGGGACACTGAAAGGACTTTTCTGGAATAAAAAAAAAATCAATCTGAAAATATGATTGAACTATCAGTTATCCTGTTATGTCAATTTGAAGAGCTCCGAAAAAATAGATGTTGAGTAGAAACAATACAGAAACTTTATTAATCAGCTGTTTCAGCAGATCGTTTGAGTTTGCAGTAAACTGAAGAGTATCCCACATAGCCTAAATCAGAGGCATACATGCAGGAAAAATACACTACTTAGAATAATAATAGGAGATGCTTAAATCTCAAATGTTTAAACTGAATAAATCTCTTCTGAAATTTTAAAAGGCCCAGAGACTGATACCAGGTAATGAATGCATGTTGAGAGCTTAATGTCTATCAGTTATAGATTGTTGCATGATAAACCAGATCTTGTTTTAACTTGTTTGGGCAGAAATTAAGTCTCCTGACATTTAGACTGTACCATGCCAAATGATGCAGACAATTTGTGTGAAACATTGATTAGAGAGGAATTGCTGTTTTACAGAGTCCCACAGCTGTCTAAACTAGGTCGCTGAAAGTAGGGTAGTGGATGTTCTGTGTTACCACTGGTATGTTTTCAAAATCTGTTCAAATAACACTGATATTTCAGCCCCAACGTGAAACATGTCCCCATGTTTTGTTTCAAGCTGCAAAATTGCCAATGCTCAGCTGGTATGGCTTTAATTAAGTTTAAAATATTTGCTATCATTCAAGTTTCTAAGCAACTTAAACTAAAAAATTGGACCAAAATGTTATTTATTTCCAAGTTTGAAATCATGAGTATGCGGACTAGGAAAAACCTGTGCCTTACTATAAAGAGCCATTTGGTTAATGACAGATGTTCAATATGAAACCCAGAATCTGCTCAACTGTAATTATTTGGACAGACCTTAAAGCTGCAGTAGCTATGTAACCTTTATGAAAAATATGTTTTTAACATCTTTGTTAAAACTGTCACCATGTCGTGACAGTATGTTATGAGCCAGATAATCTGTGAAAAGATCAATCTCCTCCACCTCCACCCTGAGCTACTATTGCCGTCTGAAGAAATGCACCACTCCGGACCTAAAACAACCAATCAGAGCCAGGAGGAAGGTACTAGCACTGTCAATCACCCTTGTGTACTCGCTGCTAAATGTGCTAATGCTAATGGTGAAGAAACAACTTACCATTCCAGGAAAACTGTTTATCTGCTGTAATCGCTGTAATCCATATTCCATTTCATGGAATATGGAAAAATAACTTCAAAACTAATTAATTAATTAAAACAAGAAAACAAAGGAAAAGAAATATCAACAGAGCCACAAAGCAGCGAAACAGTATCACAAATCAGCATGGCCCTTCCTGTGGTGAGAGGGGTTGATGTCAAGTTTAGGGACACAGTCCAGATTCAGTCCTGCCCGCCATTTTAGAATAAAGAATCATAAAACTGAACCACACAGCACAGGACTAAACTTAAGCTAGACAAAGAATCGTGGCTTTGGGCTCTGTACAACAATGGAGTGAATGGGTATGAGGAAAGAAGAGAAAAGGATAGAAAGAGAGAGAAAGAGGGGAGAGAGCACAGATATGAACACCCAGCTTGATATTAGCGCATTTTTCAAACTCTGCTTTAGATGCAAATCACTTAAAACAGATCACAGTATTACAACATCAAGAGTGACAAAGACTATAATAATCATCACAGCATACCTCTTCAGTGAGAGGAATTAAACAAACATATAAAAGAGGAAGACGACTAAATTGTCTTATTTAACTACCTTGTTCCAGCCCAGACAGACCCTAAAGGATATTGTATTTCCTACTTGTGAGATGACTGGGGTCCTTTAGATCTGAGATGATGAGACAGTCACTGTTAGAAATGTTAGCTAATACCAGAACATGTCTTTGCATTTTAAGTTTTCAAACAATGAGGGAACACGTCCACCTACAGAGACTGCTACAGCACTATGTGGGTGAAAGATTTCATGAGAAAATAAACTTTCAGAGCTGCAAATAGACAGTTTACTGCTGCAACTTTCAAAGTGTTTAAACTTTGTAGTGTTTAAACTATGAGGTTGAATTTGCTAAGAAACTTTTGATTTTCCCAGTAGGAAAAATCGCTTAACTTGGAAAATATTGACTATTTAATAAAAATGGAATACAAAATAAAACTCCAGGCTACATATCAACCAAACATGTAGTGTGAATGGAAAAGAAGGTTTCCCCTTCTCTCTTTTTGAAGTCCTGTCCTTAGAGAATCAGAAAACATGACAGAAATCTGGAGTCACATTAACTAAAAATAAAGGAGTGTAATAGCTGTTGTGAGGCAAGTGCTAACTGGACTACCACACAGTGTATGGGGCTGCTGTCTATGTGTGAGAAATACATTCTAAAAAACATTTTATTGCAAAACAAACAAATGTTCACAAGAAACCTGATTTGATTTAGTTTCTGCCTCAGAGGGATTTTTTTAAATATTTTTTTCATTACAAAATTATGATAAGATTTTGTTATTCATTTTTTTCTGACACTATACAGAGCCTTGCTAGAGTATTCACACCTCTTGAAGTTTTACACATTTAGTCACATTTTACCCACAAGCATCAGTGTATTGTATTATAATTGAATGTTATAGACCAACAGAAAGTAGCATATAATTGTGAAATGGAAGTGGAAGTGTATGGTTAAAAAAAGTACATCCCTTTAAAATTCTACAACTATAATTGTATTAGTTTATCAGCTTTTTCCTATTTTGACTTTATTATTATATATATGAGATGATGAGGATTTATACACCTGAATCTAGACTTAAATACTTTTATAACCTATTAAAGATCAAAGATTCATACTTTAATGTCTTGGAACTGGTACAGAGTGTACTCTCTCATCACGATGAATATGTGAGACAAGCAGTAGTCCTCGAATCTGGTCCTCAGGGCTCACTGTTCTGCAAGTTTTAGATGTGTTTCTGCTCCAGCTCAACTGATCCAGTAATTGCATTACCTCCTCAGCATGCCAAATTGTACTGCAGAAGCATTTTAATATCCATTCATTTGGCTCAGGCTGCAGGGAAACACCTGAAACAGCAGACAGCAGGCCCTGAGGACCAGGGTTGCTGACCTCTGATAGAAGATGGCATGATCCCCACTTGCAGACAACAGAAACACTAATGTCACAAATTAACTTAAGGAACACTAGAGGGCAGTAAAAGCAAATTAAATACATCTGCTTCTTTTGTAGTCTACTAATTATGCCTCTAAAGGGCAATTTTTGTTACTTTAAATGTGACTTGTTTTTTTCTGCTTAACATTTCACAAGTAGCAGAATGTGCTGATAACTGGAGCTGGCATTTTCAATTTAGCACTTGTGTTTACATGCTGGTAGTTTTGTACACTTGGGTTGTTAATTAGATGAATGTGCAACATCAGGACCAAAGAGTATAAAAAAGAAATAGATAAGCAGATAATTCTGCATTGGTGTTTAGAAACTGAACTGTTCTTTTCATTCATGGAATAATTTGGAGTCCTATTTTCCATAGGTGAGTATAGAGCCAGTCTATAAGACCCTCTCCATCCCAGTGAATTATTTCTTTACTACTACTCTCCCCTGTGCATCTGATCCTCTGCCTTGGGCTGTGATTGGTCAAGACACCAGACCCAGACAGGCTCATATCCTTGGTTGGCGAGATATGGCACATAATCTTAAGCTTCTCACCCCCTCTAAGGATTAAATTTGCTGTCCAGTCATCTTTAAGAAATGCGGCCCCTCTGGTTAGACTTGGACTGTAAAAAAAAGTTAAGCAGGCAATCTTTCATCACAGGAACATGCAGCACTGAGCTCTAGTGGTGTGAATGTGCTTGTCATAGAGCAGATTTAGGCCATGTGTTAAATCGGAGAAGTAATTGTCAGGGAACCTACATCTGAACTCACTGCCCAACTTGCCTGGTTACACTTTCTCAGTGCCCTGGTCAGCCACCTTCACTACTCAATTTCAGTTTTAGCTTTCACATTTTCCTATTTCTTTTCATTAAATATATGTTCCACTGTCTACCAGTTTGTCTTCCGTGCTAAGAAAGCCTGACATAATCTACTTCTAAACTGTTTTATGCTCCACCTTTGTTTTCTGGACCGTCAGATGTGAAACTATGGCCTCAGTCTTTACAGCCTGGTTTTATTTGTAAAACCTATCTTTCACTTCAGTGTATTTTGAATGTTATGGAACAGCAAAATCTAGTGTGTTATTGTGATGTGGAAGGAATGTGTTAATGGATAATGGTTTTATTGTGACAAAATATGAAAAAAACTTCAAAAGCTATTTTTTAAAAGCACTGCATAACACACAATGTAAAATATTACACACTGAGATAGAATAACATGTATCATAAGTTGTTTGCTAAGTGATAAATAATAAAGAAAGGAATTTTTTAACAACCTTGGGATATTCCTTTAGAAGATTATGCTTTCCCATAATTCATTTGTCCCTGCAGTCAATTTTTGAAGTGCTGCTACTTTGATTCAAATGTTTGATCTCCCCTGTACGTTTCTGCTGGTTATTTGAAGTTCAAATGGGTTTTTTGCTCAGCAGGCGGTGTCCTTTCAACAGAAGCATGTACAGTACATTTGACTTCCAACACTCCTTCTTTGAAGGAACGATTCATTATGCTTTTGGAATTGGTGTTGCAGCTTGTGCAATGGTAAATCATGATGCTGACACTTGAAAAGAGTCTGTTAGCCTTGATAATGTGTCTAGTTTAAATTCAGGTGAAACATTTCTTTTTAAAAGAAACATGTGTGGGAAGAAAGCCAAGTTCTGATTACTCTCCAGGCTAAACTTCAACTTCAATGACATCCTTTTTAAATCAAACAGAATGTAACTCCAATTCTGCAAGATTGTCTGAGTAAACAGGAAAAATAGGGTGAGAGGTGTGATCCTCGGCAGAACAATTTAAACAATTAAAAGCAAATCTGAGATGTTATGTTGTGTGAAAATGGTTAAACCACATGTATGTACATATTCACACAGTCACCTTGCTCTGAATGTTTTCCCAGTATAGGTCTACAAAGGAAGATCCTAAAGGTAATCATAACAATAAAGGAATTATTCATAATCTTTAAGTAGGTCAAAAACAATTAACATCAGGACATACTGTAAAAGTTTTCATTAAATTTCTGATATTTTCAAAATGTTCCATACTAAATGTAATTTATTGCAGACCAGTTATTAACTTTAGTTTTTATATTTTCAAAAGAACAAATAACGTGTTTCTAATACATAGGTGGAGCAGAAAACAATTTTGTAAAATTTTCCATCTGTAGAGTGAAGTTTAAGCAAGCTGTAATGAAAGTTTTTTTCTATAATACTTTCAAGTAGAGTTATACTGATCAGGTTTTGAAGTCAGTTTCCGACCACTGTTCTATAAGAATAACATCAGAATACTTTTTTTCCCAACTTTCTGTCTAAACAATAAAACGCTTAAAGTAAAATAAATTAATGGTTTCTCAGAAATAGGCATGAGTTAAAAAGATGTCTCTTTCTGCACCAATTAAAATCTACAAATACAGTAAAATCTTGCAGGTTACTGAAAAGAAGTATTTATACAGATGAAACCCAACAAAAAGGAATTACATCAAATCTAATTTATTCCTGTACAAGACAGAATAACTTTTTCCCTTTTTCTCATCAGAAGCTGTATATTTCTTTTCTACAATATCAAATAAATGCAAGTAATAGCTATGTCTAACGATGTTTAAGAAGAAAATCTGATTTGGTATTATGTGTTAGTTTGTTAAATCATGAATTTATTTTACTTATACAACAGCATGTGTGTGAGAGAGAGAGAGCTGTTTTAGAGATCAGCACAGTCAGTACTGTAAGGTTTAGTACATCTAAATATCAGCCTCCGTTTGTATTAGAAGACCAGACCCTTACCTAAAGTATCAAATTTCAAAAAGATTGTGTGTATTTCCTAATCTAGTAAGTGCCTAAAAATAATGATATGGTCCTCAAAAAGATTAAGTTATATAGATCAGCAGGATTTGAGTTTTGTTTTGTGTGTGTGATGTGAGTCCCTGTTTTATTATTTAACCATGTTTGTTTCTTTATAGTTCAACTTATTCCTGAGTTTCTCTATGTAAATTTTGTTCAGTTATTTACTGTTTTTCTTTGTTTATTTTTTGCTGGATTGTCAAGTTGTTGTTATTTTATTTTATGTTTATGTTGTTATGTTATTTTGTTTGTTTTGTTCCACTGTTGCCTTAGGGTTTGGATTCCATTCTTTTCATCAGACTACATATTCCACATAATGCGCCGCACTTCCTGCCTTTTTTGGCAGCATTTTGCCGAGTGTAAAGCTTAAGAGAGGGAGAGGATCATAACATTAAGTTGTTTTTCAGTGATTGGGCTTGACCCCCTAGTTCCACATGACAGAACTTTTAATGCTGCATTTTAGACAGTTTTATGCACTAGACTATGTGAACTGTTTCAAGATGGTCTGTTCTGTTCCAGCATGACTGCACATTAGCACACAAAGCAAGGTCCACAAACCATGAATAAATGACTTTGGAGTGGAAGAACTGGACTGGTCTGTGCAGATCCCTGACAGCGACTCAGTTGAAGATGTTTGGGATGAATTAGATCGGGGGACTATGAGTCAGGCCTTCTTATCTAACACAGATTAGTTTCTTTAACAGGAACAATGTGCAAAAATACATTAATAAAGGGGCTTTGCACCAGATTACACAAGTATATTTTGAAACCTTATGGTCAGCCTTGCCAGAAGAATAAAAGTTGCTTGTGCAGCAATAGGAGAGCCAATATCACATAAACATTTTATGATTATTATTATTATTATTATTATTATTATTATTATTATTATTATTATTATTATTATTATTATTATTATTATTATTAAGAAGGGAGCCTTGTATTTATTGTCTCTATATGTTATCAAGACAAACTTGGGGAAAAAACTGGGTTATAGAAGAATCTAAAGTGGGTGGTGAGTTGAAGTGAGTGTGGATGTGTTGCTTGGTTTCATTACATTTTGCATTTAATCCTGAGGCTGATCGTGACACGTAGTGGTCGTCTGGTCTGTCAGACAAACCCATGTCCTAGAGCACGCGTGTGTCAACAGTCAGACTGAGAGCAACCGCACAAGTGTCCTCAGTAAAGTCACAGCAAACTCTTCTATATTAAAAACCACAAAGTATCATTGGCTGAGCCTCCGCAATGGAAACAAGAATGCAGTGTTTTCAGACATTTTCAACAAAACTTAAATATAGTGCATGTTGTGCTTACAAAAAAACCCAAGGGCCTAAAGTGGATCCAACAAATCAACAATTACAAGAACCTCTCCCCTGGGCTGCACTGTTGTATCTCTGGTGACAGTATTTCCAAAAAAAAAATGCTGCAGAAGAAAACTTTGCAGCTTCAGAGGCTCTTTCATTCACTGTTAATTAAATCCAATCAGGGCCACTATTTACTGGAATGCTGGACAGACTCTGTTACAAAGCAATTGGTAACAACAAATGACAAAGTCCAACCGCTTCGACAACATTTTCAAGAGGACAACCCAGATTTCCATTTTATTGCAGCTAATAAATTGTCAGTTCACCAGAGAGCAGAAACAACATGATCCCAGTGGTTCCAAAAGCCTTTTTATCTGTATTTGAACAACACTGAGAGTGTAGTGCTTTTGTTTTATCTGTGTTCGTGTATGGCCTCATTCATGCCTGAGTTAAACTGAGCTCTAATCAGGCAGTTCATCTGGAGAGAAATATTTTTCAAAATCTCCTGCAGGGTGTAAGACAGGCCTGTTCCTTAACTAATTAACATTAAATCAAACATCATTTAGTTTTACTCATTCTGGAGCAATACAGAACAAGGGAGGAATGTGCTTTGCTATTTTTCCCCAATTCTGACAGTTATTTTTATTTTTATTTGTTTACTGCTGTATGACACTGAGAAAATATTAAATATAAACCAGAAATCTATATGTAGATTAAAAAAAGATACAAAATTGTAACCTAAACTGAATCATTTAACCTTTCAGTCTGTCACTTTTAATAAAATGATAATGGTCATTCATTAGTTTTATGAATTACCAATGTATGCTAAGTGTGTAATGCATTAGTGTGTAATGCATTAGTGTGTAATGCGAAGCCTCTATTGGGCAGTCAATTAAGACAAGAGCAACTGATATTAATTTGTACTGATAGGAAGCAGGACTGTTTTCTGACAGATCTCAGTTTCAGTCCCCATGGGCTCATAACTTAATTTCCTGTGTCATTCCACTTTATTACACATCAATTATTCTATGGACAGTTTTATTTGAAATTCTTTCTGTGTGGATAACTTAGTTTGTCACCAATACCATGTGTAAATTTCATGTCAGGATCCCCAGAAATATATTTCATGAAGAAACTGTCAATGCTTTTTTTCACTGCTTCATCTGGTGCAGTTTTAATGTAAATAAATAAATGTGTCAGGCAGTAAGTTGTTTTTTTCTCTGCTTCCAGAGTTCACAGTGGGATGCCTGACATTTTTAAGTAGACACTTCTAATGGGGTGTTTTCAACCCCAAAAAGCTTTCCACGTTCCTCTTTCAGACTCATCTTAAAAACAGACATTGGCAGTCTATACACATTTCTCTAGAGTAGCATAGAAAAATAATCTGCTTTTTAAAACATTTCTTTCAGCACTGTATGAACAAAAATCCCTCTGAAAGACAGCATGAAATCCAGAGACTTTAAATGTGATAACTTCCTTGGTTTTTCTTCTGTGGCTTAACTTCTCACTTATACAAACCTAGTTTCAGTAACAAACACTGCAGAGATCATTTCCATATATGTATGTTGTGATGCAACTGGAGTGGGAGGGGGTACGCTTCATGGCGTTGCCAGTGTTGGCACCACTGGGAGACCATATTTCAAAGCCTTGTAGATGAAACATCATGACAACTGTGACAGACTCCAGTCTGCTAATGTGAAATGGTATCTGGGTGATGAGGTACAGTAAATGAACGTGAGACTAAGTGAAATGTCACAGCATACAGTTTGCACAGTGCATCAACAGAAATCCAAGTGCATTTGAGTGTGCATGGGGCTTATAGATATCAAGTTGTGTATGTACATATGGAGGAAGTGAAGTACTGCTGGGTCACTCAGTGTGACAGAGAAACTATCTGAGGCCTCTGACTTTGATGTCTGTCCAACAGCCCAGCAGGATGTTCTTCTGTGAGCTGCTGGTGCCATTGGGTTGGTCACAAACAACATTTCTGTGCCGGACACTGCCATTTTATCTGTCTTCATGCTGTAACTGACACTCACAATCAAATTCATGTTGGTCTGTTTTCTGTTTTGTATTATGGTGGCACTTCAAACAAGAGCTTTTTGCAGTATTACTTCAGGCTGATCCTTAAGCAGCTAAAGCTGATGATCTTAACATTTTATCACACGTGTGAAGAACACAAAAGACATGCTTCTATGAAACACTGAGAAGGATATCCTCTGAGCTATTTGTCTGCCTTCCATTATTCTGTCATTTGTTCACTTTCTTGTAACTTTCTCTGCTAATCGTTTTTTCTAAAAGATGCTTAGGAAAGGAATTTTATTTTATTTTTTTTCCTTCTCTTTTTCCATCTCAGCTTCACATCTTTCTCGGAAGCATGTCTTCCAGTCATGCCTGAGGCCATTGGATTCTGAGGACAAATAAAAGGCAGTCAGTCCTTCCCAGAGGACCTTCAGATTAGGGAAAGTCTTCGGGATCCATGCAGTGACTGTCACGACTCCGGCCTATGAGAAATGATCTCAAGAAAGAATGAGCCAAATATCCTGCTGCAAGAGACCGATTCAGCCATTTCCATATTGCATTTTAAAGCATTATTACTATGATTGATTTTAAACAGAAAAGTGAGCATCACATTTGAATTTAGTTTCTCATATTCTACACACATCATTATTAACTGATGGATATTTACATGCAAAGTTAACACAAAGTTTCCTTTCTACAGATCATTCATTGAATATTCAAGAAATAAAGTAAATAATAACGTTTCCTTCTGTAGCATGTATATGTTTTGAGTGAAGTAGAAAATCAAAAGCAGATATCAAAGTGGACAATTAAAACAGCAGAGCTTCAGAAGAAAGGCCTCTTTTTCTTTGAAACTTGTGGAGAGAGTACCATTTGAAATACAAATCTCAGTCAACACAATTAGGTCACACAGAACAGAGACAGACTGAAGTAAGAGTTTAATTATTTTTTTTTAAATTTCTGTGGTGGCTTTCAGTATTAGGTAAAGTGCCTTGCAGAAGCATTCATACACCTTCAGGGTTTTCCCATTCTGTCATAATACAGCCACAAACTTCATTGTATGTTATTCATTTAGAGACACACAGTTACAACCAAGCTCAGTCAAAGAAAACCATTATTGCCTTGATCAGGACTATTTAGCTCATCTGGGTCGCTTTGTCTGTTTCTTTGGTTGATGATCAGCATTCAGAGAGATAGAGAGAGCGTGAGAGAGAGAGAATTAATGAACAACATAGTTCTCTATAATCCTATAGTCCTCTTGGTTTAGTTGTTAAATTTGGTTATGTTTATGGCATTAGTTATGCTTTTGAAAATCAAGTGAAAGAGTCCCGTATCCAACATCAGATTTATTTTGAAAATACTCTTTTTTTGTGTGTTCATCTTTCTTTCTTTCTTTTCCCTCTGTCTCTAATTGCCATCTACATTCAAACTGTCTGTCGGTTTCATTTTCACATTTTCCCCAGTTATCTGACTCTGTCACACAGACAGCAAAAGCCTTAAAACCCATTAAACCCTTCCCAATTCAATTTCAGGACTGCTGCTCTGTTTTCCAGGCTGCTGTCAAGCTGGACTCTAGACAGGCCCCCAGGATAATCGGAGATCCCTCCGGCTCTTCTAATCTAGAATCACCTCCTAGCTGGCAGGAACAGATGCCTGGTTGCTCGTTTGAGGATTGCGTGACACAAGACAACTTCTCAAATTTCTACAGCTCATTATCCTGATTATACAAGGCAGCAGATAGATGTCTCAACTTTTGTATAATTTGTTTTAAATAAGACTGAAACATGAAAAACCTGAGAACCTTGAACTGGTCTAAAACACATTCCTTGTCAGAAGTGTCAGATAAGTGTTCTCTATTCTTGTAAAACTTTATAAATGTCTGGCTAATAAAACTGGACTCATTAGTTCCTCAACTTGTGTTAAGTTTGATCCTTTTTAAGACTTATTTTCATCTTTAAACACAGAAAAGCTGGAAGGTAATGCTAAAGAAACTGTCAACAAATTTTCTACTTATTACAAATAATAACATTCAAGGATCATCAATAGGAACACATAATCTTTTATTTATTTTATGCATATCTGTGCTTCTTACAAAAGTTTGTATAGAATTAAAATCAATACAAACTTTGACTATTTACATTGCACTAACTGTTTTGGACTCCATCTTTTTCAAGCACACATTTACACTCTTCACTATGAGAGGCAGATGTGGGGAAAGAATCCTGAAATCTAATCCCTGCACACAAGAGTATCCAAGAAAAATGTTAGATTTTGAAGAAAATATGTAATAGAAAAATGATTCATAAGTGAAGTTTTCTTTTTAACATATATGTGCAAATGTGTGCAAGCAGTAATGTACACAGAAGTATGTGCGCGTGTGAGTTCCCCCACATAATAATGTATGTGTTTGAGGTCATTCTCTGACTCAAACAGTGGTTTCCAACCAGCGGCTACAAAGCTGCAAGTGGCCTTCCATCATGGCTCCTAATAACCTTGGCTGAAAATGACATGGAAAACGCTAATGTTTTTAAATATAGATATAATAACAAATGTAGGTTTTAGCAGTTTTTTTTTTCATGGAATTTCCACTAAAAGTACCACTAATGTTTTTAGATGAATTTTCCTTATTATTAGTTTAAAAAGTATGAGTTTTTTTTCAGAATTTTTCACAAATATCAGAATCCCATGGAAGGAAAAGTAGCCATCCTCTTTTTGCAACAGTTTTATTTTTTTGTCTTTATTTTAAAACCTAAAAATACAGATAAAATGGTGGTGTCTTTTTTTTCAAAAGGTCAAATAACATTTGTGTCTCTAAATGAGTTTTTATTTAGCTGGACTGAGGGCAACAATGGCTCTTTGGATTGAAAAGGCTGCAGAACCCTGTACTATAAGGTAACTTTACTCTAGTCTTAAGCCTTTTCCAGCCTTTAAATAATTCTCTTCCAGGACTTTCTTGTTCGCTCCTTCCATCTTCCCATCAACCAGCTTTCCCGTTCCTGCTGAATAAAAGCATCCATCTAGCATGATCCTTTCATCACTGTTTCATGGTGGGAACAGTGTATTCAGAGCTTGGGTTTTATAAGCTAACACTTTGAACTTCTGCACAACTTTCTCCCCGGCCTGTCTGCTGTATTCTTTGGTCTTCATGATACTCTTTGTTCACCAGTGTTTTTTTTCTCTGACCTCTGAGGCCTACACAGAATACCTGAATTTATACTGAGATCAAATTACACAAAGATGGATTATGTTTACTAATTTGCAGACAATAATTAGCACTTTTCAGGTTTTCATTTGTAACTAAAACCCTTATATTTTATATAAACCAGGCACTGTATATTTCTTCCCAGGAGCTTATCTGGGTGCAACTTGTCATCATTTTATTGCCAATTTCTAACTTACAGAATTGCTGATCAGTGACCCACAATCTGACCAAGATCTTCAGGGGCTGCAAAGATATTATCGATAACACCGGCACTCAGTGCTGGGAGACATTTGTAGACCTTATTGCTGGTGACATGTCAAAATACCCAAGTTTTAATATGAGGAAATATTTTGCTGTATATTTAAAATGTCATTGTCAAAATTGTATTTCACGTTAAATGCAGGTTACTTTTGTAAACCTTTTGTACAACTTCAAAAAATATACAATAGAAAAGAATAAATATGAATACAAATTTTAACAAATGAATATATATGTATATATATATATATATATATATATATATATATATATATATATATATATATATATATATATATATATATATATATATATATATAAGGAAACATCCCCAACAGTCCTGCTGCACAGCACAGAACCACCTTTAAACTGATTTCCTTCTTTTTAGGTATTTATGCATCTGCCAGGCTTTACCCATGTTTGGCTCACAGTCCTGACGGCGAACTGTAAGGCGGCAGCTGGCAGCCACTTTATATCAACGCTGATCCTCAGACGCAACAGACAGCCAGGCAAATAACATCCAAATCCTCACAGCAGCTCAACAAAAGGAATGTGTTTAAAAACTTGCTTAAATGCTCATATACAGCTGGATAGCAAAGATTAGTCACAGACAGTTACAAAATCTGTGAAGGACTGCATAAATGGATTGTCTGAACCTATTGTTCAGTAAAAAAAAAAAAACATAGAGGGTAATCTTTAAAGGTGGAAAAGTATTGTAGTTTACTTTTAAATATACTAAAAATGGAAGTCTAAATAAATAAATGGCATTTCTTTTGATAGATTGGACTTAATTGAGTTTGAATGTTGTCCGAGTTAGACATTCTGGGGGTTTAAAACTTGAGTTTTCTCTGTGTAACTTCAGAAATGGGTCATTTGCCTGCACCAAAATTTAATTAAGTATCCCACACTGTCCCATCTGCACCCAGCTTCATCAATTATTACTTTCCCTCCATCCTCAAGTTACACTTCGTCCATTAAACATTCATAAGCCCTGTAATGATTAACAATATGTTTG
The DNA here is from genome assembly GCA_014839685.1 of Anableps anableps. Taxonomy (NCBI): domain Eukaryota; kingdom Metazoa; phylum Chordata; class Actinopteri; order Cyprinodontiformes; family Anablepidae; genus Anableps; species Anableps anableps. The sequence goes on from CM026074.1 coordinate 22,280,166, forward strand.
GGCTAATCTCTATGCAAATTAAGGAAGCTTTGTAAGAGATAATGCATTTGGAAACTTATCTGCACTTTATGCTAAATGCTTTTCTTTTTTTCATTGATCTCCAAGGTTTCAAGATAAGTTAGGGCATTTAAAAAGAGACTATCTCCTTTACTTTTCATTAGTAGGTTTAAAGCAGCCCTCTTAGAGAAACATGCTCATGTAAGATGATTGTTAGCAATTTATGACAAGTTTGAAAATGAACATTTGGAAAAATAAGGTCAAGATGCTTCTGAATATAAAGTCTTACAGATAGCTCTTTATGGGCGCCGTTTGTAAAGTTACACAGTAAAAATATAATAACAATATTTTGTTTTATTTAGCCTGTCATAGAGGAAAAATGGGTGTTGATTTTTCAAAATCATATTTTCACCATTTTATTCATATTTATAAATGTCAGAGTTCCAAACTAAATATTTAATTCACAAACTAAATATTTAGCTTGTGAATTAAATATTTAGTTTGCAAGCCAAACATTTAATTCCCATCTAAATGTTTAAGTCTGAGCTAAATATTTAGTTTACAAACTAAATATTTAGCTCAGACTTAAACATTTAAAATATTTATCTCCAAATTAAACATTTAGTTTGTTAACTAAATATTTAGTTCCAAAGTAAATATTTATTTTTCATACAAATATTTAGTTCCAAACTTAATATTTATCTTTCAAATTAAATATTTATTTCCCAAGCTATATATTTAATTTTCAAACTAAACATATAGTTTTCAAAATTTTCCAAACTAAATAATTAGCTTGCTTGCTAAATATTTAGCTTGTTAACTAAATATTTAGGTTTCCAGTGAAATATTTAGCTGGCTAACTTAATATTTATGTCTGAGCTAAATGTTTATGCATGAATATGCAAATTAGTTTGCTGATAAGCGGAAGTGGAATGTCGTAATAAAAGCTTCGTTTTGCGGACCATTATATAAACTCCGCTGCTGGCGGGACTTAATCACTTCAGTTGTCACTCAAGTAATGTCTTTTTATGTTGTTTTCCTCTTGACATGTCTAACGTGTTAGCTGAAAACATAGTACGTGACGTTTTAACGGTTATTGTCCCTTTGCAACTACATCACCGTTTCACGCGAGGCGTCATCATAGACGTCGGAAGTGAGGGTTGGAAGTATTGAACGGAGCGACTGAGATTGTTTTTGCCAGTGTTGCTATGGTTTCTACTTGTTTAAGTCGAGTTAATTTGTCTGTGAAAGTATCACACCTAGTTGGGGCTCAGACAGTGGTATTTACAAAAGTTAGAAATAGCTAGCTTAGAGACCGTTCCATAGTTTCTACCTCCTGACGTGGATGATCAAATCACTGACTTTGCCGGAATTCACACCACAAAATTTATACTACTATGTCATAAATGGCGTTTCACCTTACACCAGAGCAGACGTAAAAGCATACAAAAGTCTAGATGCTTACCAGTTTTTGGGTGTTTTTCCCGTATAGGCTAAGCTACAGACTGGTGGGGCATTTTCTCCATGGTTACTAATGATTAGACACATACCTTCTCCATAGTGCAATATTTAATTGCATCTTACAAAACGTACTTTATTATAAAGTATATGAATGTTAATCTTTTTACCTTGTAAAAAGTGTTCACCGCGAATACACTGAGTGTTGAAAGTTCTTATGATTGATGTACTGCTAATATACATCGCCATCATCTTTCCTCAATAAAAGTTAAACAATAAAATTAGAAATTTGCTTTGCATCTTTGTCTGTTTGTCCAGCTGACCATGCAGCAGCCTATGACCATTTTTAAAGTGAAATCAACTAATCAAAAACAACATTAGGCTACCAACTATCTGTGTTTTGACTAGCTTTACTGGAGTGCATAGGTTGTTTTGATGTCCATCATGGCGGAGTGGGCCACTTTCTGAAGAGCAAGACATCGTGTGCAAATAATCGATACAAGGTAGGATGGATCCATGCGTTCATGTTATTTTTTTTTGTTTGTTTGTCTGGTTGGATTTTTTTGGCAGATTCTGACCCTATACCATCCGGATGTTACAGTTTGGGCCTAATAATACCAGGCAACCTTTTTCCAATCAATTAGTGTCCAGTTTTGGTGACCCTGTGTGAACTGAAGTCTCACTTTCTTGTTCTTCACTGATAAAGGTGCATCCAGTGTGGTCTTCTGCTGCTGTAGTCCAGCTGCTTCAAGGTTCAACTTCTTGTTCAGAAGTCATATGTTTTAGACAAAAAAATAGAAAAAGAAAGTTCTTTCTTAATGTGAGATATTTTTTTCCCCCGCTGACTAAATGGACTCAAATACAAGTTGGATTTTTCTTCTAGCATTTCATGCTACTGTTATAACATATTAATTTCTTTTAGGGCTTTTCACATATCTTTACCGAGGGTGAATTTCGTATAAGCCTTTTGTGTCCTTGAAGTAACTGCAGAGGAGATCTTTAAAAATCAGGGAGTGAAGGAAAGAAAATTCAGCATAAGTCGTCATTTGTGGACACTAGACAAACTGAGACGTTAGATCACAAAAGAGCATGTCTGTAACATCTATGGGACAAAAAAGGCAAATTTGATTATCTCTCAATGTGTCTTGATAAGACATATGCCCTGAAATGAAATCTGCCAAACCGGCAGTGGCATGTCCCCAAAGGAGCAGGCTGTTTAGCAGTCCTTCCACGCCAGCAACAAGTTCCACCTTCCACTTTTGGTATTCAGTCCTGTGGACACGCTGAGCCCTGGAGTTCCACTTTAACACCTGCATACAGACGAAGGTGGGAAGAAATCACAGCACGCCTCCTGCCCTCACCAGCTGCTCCTCCACTTCATTCTTCACAAGCAAATTTTCAAAAAGCAAACTGGGAGGATGATTGCTGAGCTTTTCTAAATATTGTCTGCCTCCCCTCCACTGAGGATCCCCTGTCTCACAACAGGATGACCATCGATGGTCCAAATGGAGATTGATCCATGAGTAGGTTGGACTGAAAGTTCATGATGGCTAATACACAACGAACATAGCACATTTGTCAAAATTTAATCAATAATGATCCTGGGTGGGGTAAAATAGTGAAGGTCACCATGTGTTGTTGGGGGCTGGGCAGATCTGAGTGAGAGCCACAAAAACAGCCTATAAGCTCTCCCGGCATTAAGCTGTCCTTCTCATCGTAACTGAGCAGGCAACTTGTCACAGAGGAACTAATTAAGTTGGCAACAATAAGTGCGGCTCTGCCACAATTAGACATCGACCACATTAGCATTTAAAAGCTGTTTGAAAGCAGCAATTCAGCAGATAAATCTTTGTTCCTTATGCAGCTAAAACACACCAACATTCTCTCACCTGCAGGCAAAGAACAAGTGGCTTCTCTCATCTTAATCTTCAAAAGCATTTGGATTATCTTTATTTAAAGAAATTAAGAAGCTAAATTTATCGTTCCTGCAGTTTTAAATAATACTGATTGACTTTTCCTGTCCGTTCCATCCACAGATTTAAAATCAAACATTGCACTGCTTAATTAGGGCATTCTTAGAGAAAATTTTTAACTTAGCATTTTCCTTACAGATGCAATACACACACGTGCATGCACCCACCCACACACACACACACACACACACACACACACACACACACACACACACACACACATATATATATATATATATATATATATATATATATATATATATATATATATATATACGAACATATCACGATATAAGTGTTTCATATCAGTCGATATAGACAATTATTGATTAGTTTTTTGTTTTAAGTATCTGAAATACTGCCAGACTGGTGACATGACCTTTCCTCTTTTATCCATAGTTTTCATTCCACACCACTGGAAACTCCTGCAGATTGTTTGAGAAAAACGTTTTACACTTTGAAAAAAAATTATGGCCTAAAATGAATGTGTTGAAATTAGAGGCATTTTACACATTCTTGACTTATATGATGTGGATAATATGCTCTGTCATGTTATTGGAAGATTTGACTTGTTTAGTTTTATAAACTAAAGTTGTTTTACATGCTTTAATTTATGATGTTACATAAAATTATGGGACATGTTTGCATTTATCATGTTCTCTTCACACTAAAAAAATCATACCAACGTTTAATTAAATAAGACTTATCTACTTTTCTTAACAGCTGTCATATTTAGTTATGCAGAGCCAAAATGCAGACAGCTACTCTTAAGATGTTTTAAAAACATTTTTAATAAAAACATGAACTTTCTACTGGAACAGGTGAAGCAAGGACAAGATAACAGACAAGAAAGTAATGGAAAGACCCAGCAAAGAACAATGAAAAATCAGGAGCAAATATTGAGACAGGGCTGTAAAGTGATAAGAGAACCAGATAAGCTAATCAGGGGAAATGTGCTGTGGCGAGGACAGAGCAGGAAAACTTAGGGAGAAGACTGACTGACACAGAAGAGGTAAACTGGGCTCACAGGATCTTGACGCCAAAAGGGGTAATCCTGACAATAATCAAGGAGATAAATACAAATATAAAAGAACCAGAACAAGTAAGAAACAAAACCTAATGGAATGACTTAATTGTAACACCTCAATAATAATAAATATAGAGAAATGAATAGAATATTGCAAGACCTGTAGACCATAAAAACCCCACAAGAAAATGATCAAAACCCAAACACCCAAGGATTATGGTAATAAAATGCTTAACTTAACAATACAAACACATCTAATTAAAAACTGTTTTGGTTTAGCCACAGTAGGTTAATAAATGTTGCACCTTTTCCACCTTTCCCCTTTTAATTGTGTTCTGGCTTGTAAGTCACGACAGCCAGATTCACATTCATATCTGAAGTTCAGAAATATGTTAAAAAGCGTAAAACAAAGCAAGTATGAAATTCCTTAGTATCCTCACTGTGGGACAGCAAAGTGTATTTTTATTCTTTTTTACCATGGGTGTCTAGCTCCAGTCCTTGAGGGCTGGTGTTCTGCCATGTTTTGATGTGTCTCTGCTCCAACACATCTGATTGAAGTGGTCCGACTGCCTCCTCAGCGTGTCATACTGTTCTGCAGAGGCCTGTTAATGACCCATCATTTCATTCAGGAATGTTGACCCAGGGAAAGAATTAAAACATGGCCTTTGAGGACTGACTTGGGACACCATGGTTATTCTATTCTAAGTACAAGACAACCAGAAGTTGCCAAAGATTGATAATGTGACACCTGGAACACCAAATTCTTTTTAATTTACATTTTATTTAAAATGTCAGGTTAAAAATGTTGTATCCTTCTTAACAATCAATGGAAAATCCTGTGCTTGAATAGAAAACACTTCTTAAAACCACTGACCTGCTTTTTTGCATGTTTCCAGTAATGTTTTCATGATTTTTCTTTTGTAATGAGCTTGAGGTTGTTGAAGTTGGAAGGCCTCCTTTCCGTCATCCCAGTCTTTAGGGGCCTCTCTATCAGACTGAAGTCAGGACCAGTCCAGTCCAGTCAGAGAGAAAACGTTGATAAAATCAAAAGATTAAGCTAAACCTAAATATTGCAAAGGGTCGGTGGCAAACATTTTGCAGTTCTGAACAAGATCCAAAATCAAACCAAAAAATATTGTTTACCTCCTCAAAAGGAAATAATTGGCCAAATGTTTAACATTAGCTCAATGGTGTTTTAAGGACATGTAGTACTGAAATTAGCAAACTGAACTAAAATAAAATAATAAAAACAACATTAAAAACAACTACAATAATTTAGTGTAAGCATATTTAGCATCAAGCAAACTGCACTCAAGCTATTTTGAGAATGACTTTACTTGACTAATACTGCAGGTTTTCAAAAAAATGCCACTTTTAAAATTATTGTTATTAGCCTGCCAATCATCTGACTTATTTAGCAGCATGCCTTCAATTAGAAAACCGAAAAACTGTATATTTGAAGGGGATCAAAGACCAAAGACAGCGACACCGTGAGGCCACAGGGGGTGAGAGGGCGGATGGAGAAGGAGGAGTATGGGTGCGCACATCTCGGGTTTGTTGCGCGGGCATGGAGCAGCGGTGAAGCCGATCCCAGCTGCTGCCTTGGAGGGCAATGAGAGCTATTCTTGTCCCCCAGTGGGCTGGTCACGTGTCCTCCGGGGAGCGTTTGGTTTGGGGACCACGTCTGTAGAGAAGTGTGAGCGCACCGTTGCGCACAGCTGAGTTGGAGAGCAACGACATCCTCGAGAAGCGTTGACGGTCTGACGCGGAGGAACCGGATCAGTTTTGTTTTGGGGCGTAGTCGTAATAATAATAATACTGCCCACAGTGTCTACTCACCCGCTGCTACAACGTGGGTGATCCCTAAGTCACTGCTTCCTTAAAACTTCTCAGTCTACGAACTGTGATCTCCACGGCGAGCTCCTGCTCCTTCTTCCTCTTCTTCAAGTCGACATCCAGAGCTGTCACGGCAAGCGGAGGTAGGATGCGCTTCTTTCTTCTGCTTTATTGTGATGGGAGCATGCACAGAAGGACACAAACAGGCTAAATAATCAGTTTGTTTGTGTGGTGCATAAGCTGTCAGTGGGAAGCGTTTGGTGGTGCATGGAGCAACAAAACAGTGAGTGGTGGAGAGCAGTTGAACTCTTGCATAAGCTTAATGTACTGTAATGTCTACATTTTATATAAGGAACAGAATAGTTAAGGTTTTTCCAAATATTTTGCAAAGAAGCCTACTGAACTTCTTGTGAATTATAATTAGTCTTTCCAAAAAATATTTTACTGGTCCTGAACTCATCAGTACATCATTGTTTAGATTTAGGCGTGAGATGGTTTGAAATTCTCACAGTATAAGCTTGAGTAAAAATACTTAGATTTTATGGTACTTGCACATATGAGTTATTTGGGTTGTCCTTCTTTCATATCCACACATTGACTGGAAGTATTTCAGACAGTGGAGTCTGAAAGCAAGGGAAAGATGTAGTAACCTTCTTTCAGCCAGCTGACTGACAGTGCACAGCACCAGGTGACGAAGGGGCAGAGCTGCCTCTACGCTTCAGGTGGTTTAAGAAAACTCTGGTTACTCCAACATCTTCTCTATAAAAGGACTTTAAACTGCTATAAACTTATGACAGAAAACTTTGGTGTACCTCTATGGTGGTAGGGCCAAGTTAGTTTGACTAGCTTTTTTCCCTTTACTATATGATATCATCATTTAAAAATTGCATTTTTAATTTACTCTGTCGAATATGTAAATTAGGTTGATCTGAAACGTGTCATTGTGACAAAAAACTAAGAGAAGAAATTGACAATGTGGCAAAAACATTTTCTGGTACTGTTCTTTGATATCTGTAAATGAAGCTTATCTAAGACATATATATATATATATATATATATATATATATATATATATATATATATATATATATATATATATATATATATATATATATATAAGGCAGAGGGTGTGTTGTTAATCCATACCTATGAAAACAAAAGAGTGATGCTTTCAGTGTTGTCAAAGTTATGAATGATAACTTTGAGTAAAAATGTCAATTTCATGGTATTTACCCAATAGTTTTAAACAAAATGTAAAATGTGATATACATTTCTATATAATACTAGTGTGAGGTTCATTGAGCTCCACACCATGACCTCCCATTTTTTTCTCAACTGGTAATATTTCCAAACAGCTGAATCTTTGTTTTATGAATGCAAGGGGATTGTGTAGCCTTTTTTTCAGCCAGCTGCCTCTTAGTGCGCAATAACAGGTGGGGAGAGGCAGGGCTGCACTACCTTATGCTTGAAACAGAAACCTACTGTGATTCCAAGTCTATCAATGGCATGTTTTTAAAAACACATTAACCGGTATGATGAAAAATTTTAGGAATTTTGAACTTAACTTTTTAAAATCTAGGTATACCTTGATCTGGATAACCAACCCATGCCTACTCTTAAGTAAACCACTTTAGTTGAATTCCATCCTTGATGTCACCCATGGCATCAGTCTGACATAGAGAAAGGAATGTTGTTAGTCAAAATAGATGGAAACGAGTTCTGAATGGATGGTGCACATATCTCCTACAAGCAGAAAAAATATGCAACAGAGAAGAGTAGTCATTATAGTAATTATTTAAAGCAACATGAATCTGACAGGGTGCCCTTTGGGGACATTTCATCAGTTTGGCTCTTAGAGATTGTTGGTATATTGTTGAGGCCGTTCTGCTGGTGACACTAGAAACCAGAAAAAGGTTTGACGTCAAAAATGCAGAGTGTAAAATGTCAACTCCTCATCCATTATGCATTAGACCTGAACAATGCGGACCAGAAGAATAAGGGATGATGGCAAGAATTGTTGTTTGTCTGTGTTTGGAAATTAGAGAACAAATAGCTGATTAAGATAAACTCATCCTGTAAAACACAGTCAATCAAATCTATGTCCCAATCCAGAACATGATGTTTTGTCTCATTCATGGCGATCAGTATGCAACATAAAACCACATTTAATGAACTGCTGTTTCACAATCTTATAATAAAGATGAATGAGCCCACTCTGTCTTCCTTCTTACTGCCTGATCAAAGTAGTTAATGAGACAGGTCTCAGTGCATGGGGCCTGACACTCTTGGAGATGAGGCTGCTAGTTGGGTGAATACAGCTGACACCCTCATTCATCAAGCATCTACAGGGTGCTGCCTGCATTCTCCTTCCATCCAGGCTTTTTTCTATTTCTCTCTCACGCTCCCCAGTTGCAGCCTCAGATGATGATAATTAAGACATTATAAAGATGACAGAAGCAGTGCCTTTTCTGCTGGAAGGACAGGGTATCTGTGTCTACGTGCTGGGATGATTATGGTTGTGACAGAGAGTAGGACGGGGGATTGGAAATCATTGCTGCAGCTGCAGTGACTTCCAAGAATAGTTCAGTAGTGTGCCTGTTTGGCTTTGTAAACATTGTCCTCCACAATCAATCCCTGGTAAAGATGTGTAGAAAGTATTAAAAGAAATGCAGCTTTTATTGCTTTAGTATAATGTCACATAGAAAAATATTATATAAATAATATTATAAACAAAATTAGATATGTTATTAATTAATGCTGAAAAATTCCACATTGGAAAAACAATGTAATTATTTGACAAGTATGATACTTAATGTAAGTTTTATTATTCCTATAGAATAAACTAAAACTTTTAGTTAGTTATACTTTTTCAAATGAGTTAGTGTTAACTTTCAACTCATAATTTATGACTTTATGATTCTCTGGGGTTTAAGTATTGCAAGACACAGACTCAAATCTTTTAGCCAATCTTCAAAATGGGAAAGAGAAGAGAACATGATCTTGTATGTTTTGATCTTCACGAAGCACAAAATCCAAATCAGCTTTATTCAGCAAGTTTGTGCACACAAAAAAAATAATTTGACTTTGGATCCACTTTGCTCTCAATGAAGACATTTTAAATATTAATATATAAGAAGGGAAATAAAAATAAGAGTTTATTTTCTGTAAATATGTATAGATAAAGTGTTTTTATAAGTAGCTCTAAAATAATAGCTAGTCTCCTAAATTTCCCCATATCTACACTAATAACATCTTTTTAACAACTGGAACTGGTGACAAACAAGGCTGGACAAGGACCCAGGTCTATCTAGTCACCATGCACAATGAGCAAGATTGTTAGGCAGCTAAAAAAAAATCTTCAAAGCTCATTTTTAGAGAAATGCAGCAAAGAGCAGCATCTTCAGGTCACAAAGTCTCCATAACAACCATTTATTTCAAAGCTTTTGTACATACCTCTACTAGAGATGGCAATAATCCAGAAGGGTGCTGTTTGTCTCACTAGCAAAACTTCGACATATCTTACTGTAAAAACCCATTAATCACTTTTCTATTTCACCTCCTTTCTCTTTAAGAAAATCTTGGATTTTCACTCTCTACATTATTGATAAAATAATGAAATTTTGTTGTTTGGATTTACTCTTTTTGGAATCTTGGATGCATATATTATCACTTACATTAGAGCTGAAGCACAATAAGGCTTTAAAATGAAATGTTGGGAGATTATTGTCCATATAGTTAACACGCTACATTATAGAAAATTCCAAGAATACAGTTTTAAAAAATTTGCATTAGAATGCAACCTACACATAAGCCTGAGGTTATCTGCTTTGCAGATTGTAACTGTAGCTTGAACATGCTTTGTTTCTGATGTGAGTCTGCCAGTGGGGCATTATGTTAGTGGGCGCAATGTTCATTCAAAAATAGGGAGGGGAAAAATATTAGCTTATTAGGTATAATGAAAAATCCAACATTGTGCAACTCTACTTTCAATCTGATTATCTCATTGTGACCCTTTCTCCTGCTTTAGGTTAATGGACCTTGTGTTGATAATAATACCTACTGTCTAATGTTCTGATAACCATATTTCTCTGAGCATTTGGTGGCATCAAAATAATAGATTCAGTAGCCAAAGCCAAACATTAAAAGAATGCTGTTGGCATATTTTGGTTTCAAGACAAAAATAAGTAAATAAATAAATGTTGATTTTTTTTTTTTTTTTGTTCCTCTTTTAGCTTCCCTTCAGTAGCTAAATAACATTCCATCACCTTTAATTCTCAGCATTTACACAGACAGGAGCCATTGTGTTTGTTTTGTTTTGTTTTGCAAAATTTAAGCAGCAATTCCTAAACATTCCACAGTTCTCATAAGAGCCAGTACTTTTTACTTTACAAGGTGTAAAATAATGTAAATTACCATAAAATTTCCAGACTATATGCTAGAGATGTCCTTGTTCATGACTTTTTGTGACACAATTAAAGCTTAAACTTTATGACAGTCATAATCACGCCTCTTGCTACATTTGTAAAGGAATTGTATATTTTAAGGATGTGACTTGTTTTAAATTCAGTTATTTAACTGCAGGACATACTAACAAAACTCTTTATGTCTGTTTTTAACACACTTTTACAAAGAGACTATTTGTGCACATGCCGGTTGTTTTTTCCTCATAAATTAGTGAGAACATTTTTAAAATTTCTGTTTAGAATTTTTTTTCTGGCATCCTACCAGAGGCAGTTTGTTCTCTGGAATGAGGTTAGTTGAGTCTAAAAGAAATTTTCCGCTTCTTGGTCATGACTTCCCATGGAGTCTGTTAAGCAACAGGGGACCTGACATGTTATCTTGGCTGCAGGATAGAGCTTCACCCTCCTGTGAAAAACACTGACTCATATGTAGTTATTGTTATTGCCTTTACAGAGATATTCCTGCATTTAGACACAAGCTCTTAATATTTCCAATAGATTTCAGATTTTTATACAATAATATCAAATTTGTAATTTTATTAGCCATGTTAAAAAAATTCTGTTCATAATATATATATATATATATATATATATATATATATATATATATATATATATATATATATATATATATATATATATATATATATTTATTTATTTATTTATTTATTTATTTATTTATTTATTTATTTTTTATTTTATTTTTTTTTTTGTTACGGAGCAAAAAGTCATATTTTGATTTATGTTGACCCAACATTTGCAAAAAAAAAATTAAAAATGGCAGTGATGGTTTATGATGCTCCCAGTGGAGGAGCTGTAGCGTGTGAGCAAAGCGTACACAAGTGTGACTGACAGTGCTAAGACATTTCTCCTAACTCTGATTGGTTGACCAGGAGCGGTGTATTTTGGACCACACAGAGGAGGTTAGAAGCTTGATTTTTTATTTTTTTTTTTATTTTTTTTTTTATTTTTAACAGATTATCTGCCTCATATACTTTGAGCATAAAGTGACAGTTTTGACAAGTATGTAAAAAAACATATTTTCATAAAAGTTTCCTACTGCATCTTTAACCATCCATTTTATATGTTCAAATATATAGAAAAACACTGGATTATACAATTTCACTGTAACTTGACTTTCTCTTGACTAAAATATGCACCAATCACAATTTCTTGTGATTTCCAACCTCTGGATTTTGTCAAGCTTCAACCTGCCTGTTGATTTTAGCATATGTTAATTTCTCTTCAAGATCTATTTTCTTATTAGAAAATAGTTATTAGAAAATTATTAGAAACTAGTTAGCTACCTTTAGCTCTTCTTCACTCTTCTTCACTTACTTATGATGGGTTTACTGATTGGGAAAACGTAATTTTGAGTTTCCTACCACCTTGACACTGGTGGGGGCCAAACCACCTGAAAATCTGTTTACACTTATCTTAGTTTTCAAAAATATATGTATGTTAAATTAATTATAATATAGGGTTTGGATTTTTTTCTCAATTAATAGTTTATTTTAATTTTGCTTTGTGCTGAATCATGTCTTGTTTTTCTTTATCAAGTCTGATAGGTCATTTTCAGACTGTTTCATCTGTCATAAGTTATTGCATGCAATTTCTGCATGAATTTATGCCAGTAGTCATTTTTTATCCAAACGACAGATTAACCGCAGGTAGGACGGATACTGAGGTCAGTCAGTCATGTCTTTGCCAGCACAGTGGCAGCAACACATTGAAGCTTCCAGTTGACATCACACTATTTTATCTCGGTACTCATCAGGGGTTTGATATTCAATTATGCGGGTCCTCCTGTTCAAGCTGTTTTTGGATGACTGATGGAAAGTCCCCACCTATCGATAAGTGGGCATCTTATCTTAATAGGCTCACAGTTTGCCCCTAAGAGAAGAAAAACAAGGCAGATGGCTTGTGGGAGTGTTTTACTGATGCGGTCAAGAGTTTTTTGCAGTTTACTCTAATTAGTGCATTTATTAGATTTAGAAACAGTAGAACAGATGAGGATCTAGGATCAGTCAGACTAAGCTTAAAGATAAGGTGCTACCTTTAGAAAAACAGGTTTGATTCTTTTTTTTTAAACAATCATGTTTAATAGAAGAGAAAAAATTAAATTAATGTCCAAATGTGCTCTTTCAGAGTGCTTACTGTCAATGACAGTGCCATCCCCCTGCCTTTTAGAGAATAACTGACAGTGTGCCCAGCTGTCTTATCCAGCTGAGTCTAAAGAAGCACAGGTCTCCCAGTGTTGTGCCGACAAACAAGAGGCGGACAGCAACAAGACAGTTCAGCTTTTGCCTTGGTAGAGTGTAGAGAGAGCAGTATCTTTCTCCTCTGTCATCTTATTGCAGATAAGGGTCCTCAGCAGACAGGTATCGAGACCTTGCTGGTGGTGAAAACTGGACCTAGCTGTCAGTCAGATTAGTGCTTTGAGGCAACGATGGACATGCAGCCATATGAAAAACCTACAAATCCCCCACTCTAAAAACACACAGGGATGCACAGCCCGCCCCCGAAGAACATAGGGGTGAGATCAAGCCAACTCATGAGAGGCTCTTTTCAGATAAATCCCTCCTTTGGGAAACTGCTGTGTCCTTCATGCCCTTCATGCACATGTGCATACAGCTACACACACACACACACACACACACACACACACACACACACACACACACACACACACACACACACATAGACATCCTCCCCCTCTTTTTAATCAAAAGTGGAAAAACAAGGACATATGGTTTACTATGCAAAGTACAGATCACACAGATGAATTTGTTGTAGACATTTACTGCAATAGCAACTGCATTATAATGCATGTGTGGAAAAATACAACACTAATGTAGGGTGAACTAAGGCTTAATACCCTTATAATTTTTATGCACACATGCATGCAGCTGTACTCTTATCAGTAGTAAATAATGATCTGCATGGATGTGTCTGTCATTGTCCAACTGCTGGATTTGATTGAATGAATTTACCTTACTTTGACATTGTGAGATTGACCCTCAGGGCACTGCTGGCTAATATTATTCAATTAGTGTGTTTAACGATGACAAACAGCTGAAATGACGAGAGGCAGGAAGAAGGCAGAACACAAACTTAACCTGAGTTTAATAAACGTGGTTTGATGGGTTTTCTTACGAACTGTATATTCCCTAATTAATTTATCAGTTTTCATATATGTGCTTCTAACAGTTTGATTAGAGAAGCTTCATAAAGATAATCAAATCATATTTCCTATTGTTTACTCAATTATGTTCTCATTGTGGCAACTGCAATTTCTCTTGCTGTATGAACTGTATTCATTTCATTCACCAATGGTTTGTTTACTTAAACCCATTTGCATTCATTTTTTTTCAATACAGTGGAACAGAGAGGAGTAGTTTTCTATAAATTAAACCAATGAGGTTGCAATAAATGAGCTACTTGAGGCAAAACAAAGATAACTGGCAACTGTTGGTGAAATCAATATGGTCTTAATTTCATTTTCATGACAGCTGTGGTATAGAACAGGAATCCTCTAAAACTTGCTAAATAATCTCAGTTGGATTCTTCATTGTATAAACACACAATATTGTGAGAAGCATTTCTTTTCTCCTTAAGCTGATTTAAGCTTCTTCTCTGGATATGAGAGGGTAGTGCCTTGCCAAAAATATTCATACCCTTGGGTTTATTCATAAGTTTGACACAACCACAAACTTTAGTGTGTTTTAGTGGGAGAGACCAACCCATAATAGAGCATATAACTGATATGAACAAAAATTGATGTGGTTTTCAACAATTTCTCATTCAGATCTTCAGTTAAACCATAACATTTTTGTTACGATCGAGCCACTTGTTTACACGACACCAGTGACCAGAGTCTCTCACACTGGCACTTTTTGAAATCAGGTCTCAGAGTGAAACTTTTCTGTAACACCCCTTGCAGAGGTGTGAAGTACTCTGCAGGTGAGAAACCACACATGCACAGAAATCACGGCTGTATGGCTTATTCTACACATTCACAGGCAGATAACAACAAAAGGAATGGCAGATAGTATTCTTCTGTGTTATGCTACTTAACCTGTTCAGTTTAGCATAATTTCTGATAAGGAATATATGTGTTACATGACCACTTCATTCATGGGAGATGGAAACAGGTTACAGTTTACAATGAGGTGGAAACTAGTGAGGTGGAAGCTAAGGGTCAAAAGCACATGCATATTTGAGGACATGCTAAAATCACTGCGCTATATGGCATGACATCTACAGCTGACTCAAGGTGTTTTGGTGGTCCCAACTAAATCTAGAACTTTTTTCCAATCAACATCCAAAAATACCATCAGTTTCTGGCCAGCGCTCTCGTGTGAATGTAGAGAGAGAAATTTCTGCTCTTTCTTAGCAAAATAGCTCCAACTCAGTCAGATTAAATGGGATATTCTAACACATCAACATGCTTTGATCTAATTCCTTTAATTGTAGTTCTGGCTGCATTTTTAGGGTCATTGTGCTGCTAGGAGCCTTCATCCCAGCAGCCTTTTGTAGTCATTAGTATGTTTTCATCCATTATTGCCTTGTATCTACCTCCATCCATTCTCCCATCAAATCTGACCAGCTTCCCTGACCTTTCTGAAAAAAAGCATTTCCATAAAATGATGCTGCCATCAACCTGTTTCATTAATGAGATGGTGTGTTCAGAGTGATGTGCAATGTGCCCCTCCAAAGTTGCCATGGGGCCCTTGCCTGCTTCTCTGATTATTGTTGTCCTTGCCAGACATTTCAGTTTAGGTTTGTAGTAGTGCCATTCTTCCAATTTTAGGTGCTGGGCTAAACAATACTTCATGAGATGTTCAGAGTTTATGACATTTCTTAATACTCTAATCCTGTTTTAATTAATTTTTAGTTTCATATGGAAGTTTTTCATACAGTGTAAATCTTTGTGTGAAACTGAGTAGCTGTTAACCGTGTCTGTGGCAACTAATTAATGCCATTTTTCAGAATCAGTTGATTGTCTAAATGTTAAGCTGCATAATGTTGCAATGTAATTCCTTTAAATTGGCAAAGTAGTGATGGTGATTGGTGAAGTGTCATACTGGGGCAGCCTGAGATGATACAACGTTATCCAAAACTGGTTCCAAAGGTCATTTTCTAAACACTGTGAAGCATTTAGCTGTGCGTGAAGTGAGCCCATCTTTACTACCCTTACTACATCTCTAAAGCTGCTCCTACAATAATTTACCTTAAAAACCTCACATACAGTTTGACATATAGCTTTTCTGATCTCAGACTAAAAAAAGTGAACCAGTGTCAGATATTTGTCCATAAATCATGTTTTTGCTGCTTTCTCCTGCCTGTAGGTACCATTTCAACTTGCTATTTATACACTTCAACATCATGAGTTGTAAAATAGTCTATCACAGCATGAAGAAATTGCGAGTATAAACTGAGTATTACACTGAAGTTGAGAGATCTTGTTGCTGTGAGCATGTTTTTTTTGCATTTGCATAGTGGGTAACCTGTTCCAGGTTTCATATATTTATTAATCTTTGTATGGGTTTGAAATGGCTGACTCAGAACTTGTCAGGGATCAGTTTTGGTCACTTTGATATAAAAAGCTATTTAAATTTAAACACTCAGTTTTTTGACATCTCACTAGCCCATTTTCTACCTTTAAGCTTTTTAAACTGTGGCACATTTAGTGTTACTTAGCATTGCAGTTTTGAACATTAAAGTTTGAACCGCTTTTCATTGCTGTGGTTTTTACATTAACCGCATTTTTGATTAACTTGAGCTACCCAAACGTTAGAAACAGACATAAGAGAGTTCAATTCTGTCCTGCCACAGTACCTTACAAAAATACTCAGAATCTTTGGACATTTTGCATATTTTGTCATGTTAAAACCACAAACATGTGGAAAAAATTGGTATAGATATTATGTGATAGACCTATGCAAACTTAAAAATTCGTGAGGTGTAATAAAAAATATTTTTCACCTTTGTTGCAGTTAGAGCTTTAAGTCTTTTGGGTTGGTCCATCTTTTTATCAATTCTGAGCAGCTTTCCTGCCCCCGATGAAGAATGGTTGTGTGTTCACAGTCATGTGGATTGATGGTTTTCGAGCACATATCCCATATTTCATATAGGCCAAAAAGTTATTTTTTTCTTTCCATTTTAATTATTGATTTTTGCTGTTTATGTTGCTGTTTCTTCTCTAATGTTAATTCAACTTGTCCCAGCAATAATTCCTAAACTTAAGACCTGACTCAGCACATTGGCATTTTTTATCAGCTGTAAGCCTCTTTGTGTAAAATATAACACAGTTTAATAAAAAAAAAAAAAAAAAAAAAAAAAAAAAAAAAAAGTGATTTCACAATTTCAGATTTGCTGACGCTACCATAACACAGTTTAACCAAGATTTTAGAGCTTCATACAAAATATAAAAAATGTCCCTTTATAGCTGTATGTTTTATAGCTATGTAGCAATATATAGTCATTTTTCATATTTTCATTCCCACAGTAATGATGCATTGAACGTCTAATATTGGAAGATATACCTCTAAAGCTGCTTTTACATCTTTCACACCTTTAGTGCAAGCTGAATCTGTGTGAAAAAACTCACCAACACACAACTTCTGTATTTTCTCTTCTATATATTTTCTTATACTATTTAATTTAGTGCCAACAGACATTTTGCGTTATTATTGGCATTACATTGAGGCTGTTAAAGACACAGCTCAGAATAGAATTGAAGAAGACAATGTTCTCTTCGTGTCTGCTGTCACCACTTGTTACTTAGAAAAATTAAAGGTCATGTTAGGTGCGGGGATTGGCATCTTTACCTAATTTACTGTGAAATATCCTTCCTAATCGCTTCCTCTCTGACCTCTGCTGTCCAGTCTGCTGTCAGACTGAAAGGTAAGGATTTTTGAAAAAGAAACACGCACAATCATACTCAGTTCTTTATCTTCTCTGTTAGCGTTTCTACTCCTGCTCCTCCTCCTCTCAGCCTTCTTAACTTATTATGGATTTCTCATTTAGATTTATGAGACACACATCTACACCCACCCCTCCAACAAACATGATCTAAATCTCTCCTTTGTAGTTTCTAATCATCTCCCTTGCAGGGCTTATGCATTCCGTTCAGTGCTGCCAGTTTAGAGCCAGATTATCTGTTTCGTTTCCTCCACTGTGTTGGAAGGAATGTTAATTGTCGGTTTGCAGAGAATAAAGTATTTGTCACATGCATCCTGACTTAGATTAGAAGATCACACAATTTTTTTATATACCAGCAGTAATTTCAGAACTTCACAGTCTATGAACTTAACTAGTGGAAGAACCAACTGATCTTTTGCTCTTATTTTTTTTATCTATTTGTCTTCATGTTTGGCCTCTGCTGAATGTGTGTTTGAAGTGCCTTTTGGATTTTGTTTTGTTCCTTTGGGTATTTTAGCCTTTTGGGTTGTCTCTACCAGATACCCTAATTATGGACCCCTGAATATGTCCACACTGGCAAAATCTCAGTTTTACCAGCACTGACTGGTGAGTGGCTGATCTGAAACTTAAAAATTCTGTTTTCAAACCAATAATGCATTCTGTGCACACTCTAGCAGGTCACAAAGTCAACAACACTAATATCACATGTCATTGCATACCTTTAGTTCATTCAGGTTGCAAGAGACTGAGACAGAGCAAGTGCAGAAAAGTAGCTCTGTTTCATCCATTTGTGCTTTCAACTTTTGTCTGTAATGAAACATGATGGATTTGGAAATTTTGATAGACTTTTTTGAAAACTCATTTTTAAGGTAAGGATCTACATTGTCAGGGGAATACACATTGAGACTGTTATTTTAGAAATAGTAGCAGCTCGTATTGCTAATATAATATTGAATATAGTCAGTCTAACATCCATCTAACCAGCTATCCATCCATTGTTTATACTCACTTATAGAATCTGGAGGGGCTAGTGTCTCTTTCCAGCTGTCATTTGGTGAGAGGGAGGTACGTAGTTTACCATCCGTAACAGGGCAACATAGAGACACACCAGACAAACAACCATGCACACACACACTCAGATTTTTGGACTTCAGAAAGAGGCTGGAATACACGGAGAGAACCCAGCAATGCATGGGGAGAACAATCACCGAAGACCTTCTGGCTGCAACAGTGCTAACAGCTGCATCACCATGCAGCCACATTTTGATTTTATTTTAATGTACTAAAATCCTGTTCTCATACACACACGGTGTGATGTTGCCTCTGCTTCTACCATCATTTCTTCGAAGGAACGCTAGAAAGAAATATTTTGAATGCTGTTTAATTAAAGAGAAATCAGAAAAAAATGCATATCGACAGGTCAGAGCTTTACAGTAATTAATGGGAAAATGGTAACAAATCTATGATCGATGGACTTATAATTTCACATTTGACACTTTCTAATTGGAAACCTTTACTTGATATGAAGTCACATGCTTTGTTAGGTCAGTATCATGAACTAGGGACATTTCTTGTCCGGTCAAAGGATGTATCGCTATTTTCAATCCAGGGTTAACTTAAATATTACCTGACTTAGATTTTTACCTTGGAAAGGGTTCAGCTTGACATTACTTCCTGACCAAAATAAAGTTTTACTTGACTAAAATTGAGGGCATGACACCTTACTTCCCTGAAGTTATAAGAGATTTTTCACATTTCCAGGTTAAACCTCAGAGTGCCAGAGGATTTAGCTCTGACCTTGAGGATCAAATCAGATACAAAGACTCCATCGACCTAAGGCTGCACTTCTCGGCTTATCATTTTTATTGCAGAAGTGCTCCCAGCCTTCATAGAGTTGACTTCTTGATGAAGAATAAGTGCTCATAAGTGTTAAGAGGTAATGTTTCTTTCAGAAAACTGTTGGACAATTTACTTTTTAGAGAAAAGCTTTGCATGTGGACCAGTGAGATAAGTTATGATTGTACATTCAAGTCCTAAAAGTAATGTTGAATCAGCCCTCCTAATAGGAGAATGCTGGACAGGCTCCAGCAGTCTGCTGTCCTCCTCCACCACTGGCTTTCTCATATAGCAAATAAAGAATTACTGTTGCAGCATTGCATTTTTAGATCTCATTACTGAATTCCTCATCTGATGAGAAAGGAAACTAGCTCTTAGAAAACCCCAACAAAAGCAATGCTCTCATAACCCACGCAACCTCAGAATCATGGGAAAAGTCAGTCCTACCCCCAGTCACACTACCCCCACTGCTGCCACTCAGCAGCATTCTGCAGCTGTGTTTAGAAGGTGATCTAACATTTAAAAAAAAGTTCTTCTCCTTTGTATGGTTGGTGAACAGGAAAACTACCATGGGCCCCTCGGAATGTGGTTGGGAGTTGTCTGTCTGCCTTTTATATGTGCTGAGATATGAAACTATAATGACTTTTATTGTGTTTGAATGAATCCGGATAATTACATCAGGACTTTATGTTAAAATGTTATCGTAACGCTCCTGTTCTGAGTATCCATATTATCTCTGTGCAAATTCACTTTTGAATTTAGTTACCCAAGTGGGTTTCTTATATTTTTTTCTTTTCCCAAGAGATTTAATACATTCTTGTTTGTCTCATGTCCTACAGGCAAAATGATGAAATAGGTCTTTTGCTGAGGCTGGACAGCTTTTTTCACACATGATTTAAGACCCTTTTCCTTTTGTATTGAAGAGAAAGATATTTCATCTCAAATCATTTGTTGTTATGTTATTATGGGATTAAAACCATTATAGCTTAAAATAAAACTGAAAAAAATATATATTGGCATTGAAAAATATACTTATGACATCAACTCAAAAATAAATGCACTGAAATTTTTTTTTAACTGAAAATGAAACAAAAATTGATAGTGAAAAAACACTCATTGTCACTGTCATATATATACAATAAAACAACTTCCTTACAATCGAATTGTTTCTTTTTTTTCAGTGACAGTTTCAGGTTCAATTCTCTGCCACTGTTCTGGTGTATATAGGTGGGGCTTCACATATTATTTGCATATATCATATGGGCTGACTATCTCAGATAGTGAAACGGTCTTTTCATAGAGATTTATTACACATAGAGTAAAATATTTCAACCTTTTACTTTTTGCATTTTTATTGATTATGGCTTACAGGTAAAGAAAACCCAAAATGCAGTGTCTCAGAAAATTAGAATATCTCATTTGACTGATCAAAAACAGATGTTTTATGCACAAATGTGAGGCTTCTGAAAAGTATGAACATTTCTATGCACTCAACACTTGATTGGGCTTCCTCTTGCATGAATTACTGCATCAATGCGCCATGGCATGCAGGCGATCTGCCTGTGGCTATGCATTTAATGGAACCTCAGATTGTTTTGAGAGCTGCTTTCAGGTAATCTGCCTTGTTGGGTCTGGTGTATCTTATCTTCCTCTTGACAACAGCACATAGATTTTCTATGGGTTTCAGTTTAGGGAAGTTTGCTGGCCAATCAAGAACAGGAACACCATGATCATTGAACCAGCTTCTGGTACCTTTTGCAGCGTGGAAAGGTGCCAAGTCCTGCTGGAAAATGAAATAAGCATCTCCATACAGCTTGTCAGCAAAGAGAAGCAAGAAGTGCTCTAGAATTTTCTGATAGACGGCTGCATTGACTGTGGACTTCAGAAAACACAGTGGACCAACACCAGCAGATGACATGGCACCCCAAACCATCACTGACTGTTGAAACTTCACACTGGACTTCAAGCAGTGTGGATTCTGTGCCTCTCCACTCTTGCTCTAGAACCTGGGACTGATTTCCAAATGAAATGCAGAATTTACTATCACCTGAAAACAGGACATTGGACCATTGCGCAACAGTCCAGTTCCTTTTCTCCTTAGTCCAGGTAAGACACCTCTGTCTAATATTTGTCTGTGTATTTTGGCTCTTCTGGAATGGTTTTCACTTGACAATCCTCTTAAGGCTGCAATTCTCTCTGTTGCTGATGCACCTTTTCCTACCACACTTCTTCCTTCCACTCAGTTGGATACAGAACTCTGTGAATGACCAGCTTCTTCTTCAGCAATGACCTTTTCTCCTTGTGAAGAGTGTTTATGACTGTCTTCTGGACATCTGTTAAGTCATCAGTCTTCCCCATGATTGTGTAGCCTACTGACACACAGTGAGAGACCATTTAAAGGCTGAGGCCTTTGCAGATGTTTTGACTTAATTAGCTGATTAGGGTGTGACACCATGAGTTTCCAATAATGACCTTTTTCACACTATTCTAATTTTCTGAGACACTGAATTTTGGGTTTTCATTATTTGTAAGCCATAGTCATTAAAATTACAAGAAACAAAGGCTTGAAATATATCACTCTATGTGTGATGATTCTATATAATATACAAGTTTCACTTTCTGAGATGACTGGTAAGAAATACCCTCCCGCTTGAGGTGGATAAAAAGTTTTTCTGTAACGCTAAGTTGTTTCTCTGCCATTATCACAGTTGAAGCAAACCGGGAATCTTGAGCTTGTACGCACCATGGACAAGCTTGATTGACAGTGCTAACACACTCCTCCTGGCTCTGATTGGTTGTTTCTGACCGGGACTGGTGTATTTCTGCAGATGGCAGTAGGACTACAGGGATCAGACAGAGAAGCTTGTTTTTTTTTTTTTTTTTTTTTTTTTTTTTTTTCACAGATTATCTGTCTCACATGATACTGTCAGGACATAGTGACAGTTGTTACAAATATGTACAAAAACATTTTTATAAAAGTTTCCTACTGCAGTGTTAATCATCCATTTTATATGTTTGAATATGTAGAAAAATGCCAGATTATACCATTTCGCTGACTTAACTTTCTTTCTGCTAAAAACTGCACCAATCAGAATTTCTTGTGATTACCTTCTGCAGCTTTAAACCATGATCACAGTGAACAAATACAAATTTTAATCTAAAGTGATGCTTCTGGCGCTATCCTTCAAACAGTGTGTTGATGCTATGCTGATTCTCTTTATCAAAAATTATTTTTTTTTTATTTGTCATTAATATAATCATATGGTTCTGAACAGAATCTATCAAAATTGATTCATCCTTCCTTCACCTTCTCATCCAGGCATTAACAAAGAATTTTAACAGAGCAGCATCAGCAAGTCTGGAAGTAATTCAACTAAAATTGTGCCAAGACTTTGGTTAATGTGGGCAGGAAATCTTCACAGAGTGGCAGTGTTTTAAAGAGAAGTGGACAGAAAAGTGGAGCTGGATCTTTCTTATCTTTACCAAGGGATCTGAAGTGGGGCTGGGGATACTGGATCTGGACCTCTCATGCCGTGTAATTATATCTTCGCTTTTTTGCTTGGAAGCAGCAGACCAGAGGCATGCAAATGCAGAATTGCAGATTGAAATCAAACAGGAAGTAATAAAGCAACCTCAATTATCAATCACTGAGTCCTTCAGTCTGCCACTTTGTGACCTTACTGAGCATTTGTTGCCACTGGCCAATTTCAGAAATGTATAATGAATGTTGCTTAAATTTAATGTTAGTTGGATAAAAAGCAGTTCTTTTCAGTTTATCTATATTGTGCTAATTCTCAACACATCGTCTCCAACTCTTTATAATTTTAAAAAGTAATTGTAATCCAACCACACAGACAGATTTAAAGTGAAATACATACATTCCAAATGTATTCCAAATATTTTAATATTTTTGTTTATTGTTTATAGTTTTTTAGTTGGTATGTCTTTAGGGTTTACAACTAAAACACTAAAACTGTTTTAACTTGCTAATGTTAAGTAAAAATTAGGGTAAAAGTCATAACTTTTTTAAAAAAATAGTTTTTCTCTCTTTGTGCATACACATTACAACACGCTAACTAATGTGTATACTTACAGTTTGATTTTAAAATTGCTGCTATTTGTTTTGGGATCAAAATTATAAAAAGCTAAACAAAACAAAATCTGCAGTTTCAGTGTTAATCCTCCTGGGTAGATTTTGACAGATTTATCTCACAGTTTGGGCTTCTCCTGAATTCACTTAAAGGTCTTCACAGCCTCCCTCAGCATATATGATTTTGATGCAATATTCAGATAATTTTTTCCCAAGGTGTGCTGAGTTACTTTTGTTCTTAAATTGGGTTACTTTGGCAGAAATGGAAGCCTATTCTCCATCTCTCACTCTGAATTTAGCTGACAATGGAGGTGCAAATAATTAATGACATTTCAGAAATCTCTTTTAAGCTCCTCTTAAGAGACTGAACGCAGATGAAAAACGGAGCCTGCAATGGCTTGGAATGTGTACAAAAACAAAGAAAATCTGTCATCAAATGACAGTGTTTTTTGCTACAAATAATCAAAATGTGGTTTTTTTTCTCACCCTGTCAGCAGGTAATACTTTGACCCAGTTTCAGTTGCAGCCTGTTTATAGACAGCTAGTAAGAGTCCTCAATTAAAAAAAAAATAAAAGTGAAACAATCTCTTTGGAGAGTTGGCTGAGAAAATATATTATTCTAGATGAAGTCACTGGTTTGCTTTTCACAGTCACTTTGTCTTGTTCAGTCCTGCAGATGTACAGAAGCCTTCCCCAGTTGTCACTGTACTGCACAGGTTGTCAGTCCATCACAAGCCCAGCATAAAAACACACAACCTGAGCTCCCATTTCTACTGTCAATTTAAATATTGCAACCTAATGTGTTTGTGAGAGGAAGCCAGAGGGCATGGAGAGATCATTCTAATCAGTTCTATCAATTCCATTTCCCATAATATTGCCCAGATATAAATCAAACATGGCATTTTTAGGCAAGTCTACTAATGTACTTGTATGTTTGTAGACTTTAAGAATCCTATTCATGGACTACAGATATGAAGCAGATCTTTTGACTTGTATTAGTGCTGGTGATATTATACTCTCTGTTTGGCTATACATACAGGGCTGCACATTCGGGATATACACCTGAAAAATAAAATGATTAACTCTACCACTCTATAAGGGGGACCTTGTAGCTCTGTTATGATTTAAGGGTGTATATTTTTGGTCTATATGCATTTGTTTTTTCTGAAGAAATAACACAATGAGCACATAGTTGTTCAAAGTTATCTTGTTCATTATGCTTGAATATTTTATCCTTCAAAGAGTAGTTTCTTTCAGGATAACTCTCCTTGTGTCGAGCATTGAAGTGTTATTGACTGATTTGAAAAAAAAAAAAAGAATAAAAATGATATGAATTATATACAATAAACTTTGAATCAAATCTCAGTTTGAGCTTACCTTTGAGCTACCAGTGCTTTCCAAAAGTATTCAACCAACCCAACCTCTGCTGGTCTCTAATAAACAAAGTACTGCATATTTGTGAAGTCTTACAAATAATTTAAAAGATGGGCATGGTATATTTGTATTCAGCCCCATTTCATGGGTACACTTAAATAAATTCCTGTGGAACCAATTGACTTTAGAAATCCTGTCTCCACTGCATAATACAAGTATGTTTGTCATCACAATATCAGTGTAATGATATCGTAAAGGAATGCTTGGAAAGGACTGTTTGGAAACATTTACAATTTTATTCCAAGTATTCTGAATTCACACTTAGCATGTCAGTAAGATGTTCAGTCTGTTGAATGAAGTCTTGCTGCATTAAAAGCTGTAAAAACTTCACACACATTGTAGTTCCCAAGATGCTAAGTTTCACAAAGGTTGGAAGCATAACAGAAAAAGAGGTGAACACGGAAAATGGATTTATTGCAGGTTGTGCTATGGCAGTTTTTACAATAACATCGTCAACATATGATTAGAAAATATCGTGCACCCTATTGCAAACTGACCAAGACATAGGCATCCACCTTAACTGACAGTCTGGGCAAGGAGGGCATTAATCAGTGAAGCACAACCTGGCCTTCATAGAAGAGTGATAAGAAGAAAGTAGTTGTTGGAAGAAAACCAAAAGAACTCCTGTTCACAGTTTGTCTCAATCATGCTTTGGGTATTCCGTTTTCCACAAGGGAGAAGAAGGCTGGACGGAGTTTATGGGAAGATGGATGGATCTAAATACAGGGCAGTTCTGTTAGAAAACTAGTTGAAAAGACTAGAAAGATATTTACAAATGTTCTACATCCAGTCAGACTAAGCTTAAACTAGATGTGCATAGCTGGTAGACATGCACCAAAAGATATACGGTTATAATTGTGTAATTTTGTAAAGTATCTGCTTTGGGAGGAAAATAAATGCCATTCTATACAACATTTAGAAAACCATGTATTCTTCTACTTCTAAGTCACAATAATAGAATACCTTTTCGCCTATCACATAAAATCCCAATAACACACTGTTAAGTTTAAAGTTTAAGCAAAAACTATAGAATTAAAAATTTCTATGAAAGCTCTAAGAAAAAAATGTATCCTCCAGCTATTGCAGCAGTACATTGAATTTTAACGAGGTGATCAGAAAAACTATCTGGGTGCAGAGATATGTCAGATCTTCAAAGCTAGATACTGTTAAGAACAATGTTGAAATCAGTTTACAAAGAATTTTATGTTTATTAAATATTGGATGATAAGATGTTACTGTAAGCAAGAATTTATTTAGCTAAAAAGAGCCTACTATAATCTTGTTTAAAGCTGATGAAGTAGAGGGGAGCACACACTGGAGATAGATACAGCCTGAAGGAGAGAAGAAATGAAGCAGATGGAAAACCAAGCTCAGAAGTCCTTTTGAGGAACTTGGGAGAAAGGGATAGTTTGTTACTCAGTCTGAATGGTGTTACGGAGTATTCACTCACATCGACATGCAAAACTGGAGTCTTTCTACTGTGCTTGGTAATAGATTTTACAGGACGTGGCTCCCTTCATCTTGATTGTATTGAATTTCATCAGCAACAGCAGATATATTGCTCTGCTATCCAGTACTGCAGTGGAAATGAGAAAAGATGTGGAATTTACCTTTTTCTCTGACAGGACTGCATTTGATATACTTCACTCCATGTGATATATGCATGTCACAGTTTTGCTCAGCACATAGTTTCCATATGCAGTTTCTTATTTTAATCCTGCTATGATATAGATTTGTTTAATGTTTGCTTGTTTTTACATATGCAGATGGTCTATATGCATTGGTCAAATGCATATAGACCAAAAATGTACACCCTTAAATCAATACATTTTTGTCATAGTCTTTATAGTAAATGTTAGTCATACAATTCAGGTCGTGATTTGTCAAAGGATGGATCTTCATTACTTTGATTAATGTTGTCTTGAAACGTGAAGGAGGTAAATCAAATTATTTACATTTTCAGCTCCTACTGGACTATCTCTTTTTTTTAAATTTCTAACTAGGATTTTATTTTAAACAGAGAGCTTTAAAATGTTTAAACAAGAATAAATTATCTGTGTGATTATCGTTTTGACTCGCTGATCAAATAAAAAGTCATAATCAAACTTAATGAGTTCATGATTTGATTCATAATGGAACACATATTAAATCATCTTAGTTATATGCTGTTAATTATTTATCTTAATATGTCAGTTGCTGTGAGGACAGCTGATGGCTTTTCCTCTTTAGTTTTGGCAGCTCTTTCCTCACTCTCCTTTAATGTAATACTCTTTTGAATATGTGCTTTTTAATGTCCTTTTATCACAAAAGATTTGTGTCAACATTATTCATATTTGGACTTTACAGATATTGCACTAACATTAAGTTGACTTCATTTTACCTGACCAAATCTGGCTGGGATCTTACCTGTGTTTATGTGTGTGGGGGTTTTTTTTCCAGGAGACACTAGATGGCACTATGGGTGTATATAATTCCATAGAAA
Source organism: Anableps anableps (assembly GCA_014839685.1). NCBI lineage: Eukaryota > Metazoa > Chordata > Actinopteri > Cyprinodontiformes > Anablepidae > Anableps > Anableps anableps. The sequence goes on from CM026074.1 coordinate 22,307,686, forward strand.
TCCTGTTGCTCCTCTCGCCCTAATTCTCATGCACTGAACTAAAAATACAAATGGCATATTGTTATTTTGAACATGAGATGATTAGGAAACATATTCATATGTGCTATAAAGGGCAGCTGGATTCCTTAACTATGTTTTTTGTCTGTTCTCATTTTTTGTTTGCAGCAAGCTCCCAGACTTTTGCTATGTCAGAAGCACTGAATCTGTTTTGTTTGAGTTTAAAGCCTATTTATTTTTGTAAATATTACCAGGTAACCACATATTTACAGAACCCTAAGACTATCTTTCAATGTGCTAATATGAGATGCCCAAATTTTGCAAACCCATATTTAATCCTGTTTTCATTTGCCATGGAATTAAAAGAGGAAGGTTTTGTGAGTTTTTTATATGAAGCACTATCATACGCTCTGCAGGATGTGTTTTTGTGTGCAGTCCTTTTAAACACTGTTCCTTAGCTTACGGCTCTACTTCATAAATGTGCATTTTGTGTCATGCACTTAATCTGTTCCGTGTTAAGGATTAGCCTTCCCATCCACACAGAGAAGATAATCTCTCCTTCCCTCACCATCTAATTCCCCTCCTTGCATCCTATTTTTCTCTTCTTCTTAATATTCATATATCATGTTTATTTCCGGTGCTCCTCTCAGTCACTGTCTCATCTGTTCCATAACCCCCACATCCTCGTCTCCACTCCCCCATATAGCTTCCCTTAGTTATAATCAGAGCAGTTTTGCAAGCCTCACAGCTTTCCTATCCTCAGCATCAATTCTCCAGAAAATATTTTTGTTTTTGTTTTTTTGCCAAAAAGCATTGATTTAGAAATTCAGCACCATAAACACTAGAGTTTTTGTATTCCTTTTAACATTCATCTGTTTCATTTATTGACCCATTATTTTGAAAGGGTTTCTGAGAGGTGTTTAAAAATTTCAATAAAAAAAAAAAAAAAAAAAAAAAATCAATAATAAAATTTTTAGCCAACAAGTCTTACATACAGTACATGCAGATGTTCACTACTATTTTGTGACACCTGAGTTTACACCTTAAATTGCTACATTTTGTTTGTACACTGCTATTTCCATCAACCCTCTTGTTTAATTTTTTTTATTTATTTTTTAGAAATGCACTGGCGTTCATGTGTTCTGTTTGTTGTAGTTCTGCCTGAGGAATTGGGAATGTTATCACCGAAAGGCCTCCATTCACCCTTACCTATGAACCTTTGGAATAATTCTGCTGATGAAACTCTCTTTGTACTTTGTTCAGGGAATTAAGATCAAAGTATCAGATTCAACATTTCCCACTAACAGCTCCACCATCATGAAAAATGTGTGTATTTAACAAGTTTTGGCTTCAGTAAAAACAAGTTATATTTTGGGATGCAATGTTATGAAAATGTGGATTGATATTGATAGCTTAATATAGCTGTTGGTGCTGATAATCCATAGAAGGATGGTGGCGATGGTGGTAAGAGTTCGTCCTGTAATTGGCGGGTTGCCAATTACCTGTCCGTCTCTGTCGTTGTGTCCTTGAGCAAGACACTTTAACTCCTTGCCTGCTGGTGGTGGTTAGACGGCCCGATGGCACCTTTGTATGGCAGCCTCACTTCTGTTAGGCTAGCGCAGGGCAAGTGTGGCTACAATCCAGTATCTTGCCACCATCAGAGTGTGAATGTGTGCATAAATGGGTGAATTACTGAATGTAATGTAAAGTGCTTTGGGGTCCTCTAGACTTGATAAAGCGCTTTACAAGTACAAGCTATTTAACTATATTATATATGTTTCCCTACCCTTTTGACACTGAAAAAAAATGGCCCACATGATGTTGTTTATCTGCTTTAGTTAAACACCCTACAATCCTGCGCAGCATCACTATCCCTGTCACATGTCCAAACAAATACCAAATGGCCAGTCCCCTCCCCTCACGAAAAAACATACATAAATGGCAACAAGATGGAAATAAATATCAGTTGTTAACATCTGCCTAGTTTTACATATGGAACTGATACAGATATGTTCAAAAATGACTAACATCGGCCTTTGAAATCTCACATGCCAATTTCCGTTTTCTCAAATCAGATTTGTTTTCAATAACATAAAAGAGAAAAATGTGCAGCGGGTTTCTTGATAGAGGTAGGAGTTTAAAATTTTTAAATAAAAGATAGCAAGATTAAACTCATTTATGCATAATATCATTTGTACCCAATCTTGTAAATCTAGTCATTTTTGTTCTAAACTCAAAAAAGGGCCTCAAAGTACTTGCCAGGGTGTACAGGTTGATACAATTATAGTCCAAAATAGTTGAAATTGATTTATTAGTTGAATTGGGAAAAAAATTCAGATTTTTTTGTTTGACCTGCCACTTATCAATCAGATATAGTATAGAAAAATTGACTGAATCTGATCTCTAGTCCATTACATCTCTATATATTCATTAATCACCTATTAATTAGCTACATATAAGCTAATAAGAACACAAGTTATCAAGTTAAACCTACCTGCATAATATTTTATAACTTTTGTAGCTCTCAAAATAAAACTATAATATTGTAAAAAATAATAATAATCTATTTTCTCATTGAAACTTGCAGAAAATTCGAAACATTATGTTAGGAATAGTTCAAGGTTTTTAAAATCAGTATTTGTGTAAAGCTGTTAATATGTAGTAACATTTGACAGCACATACAAACTGCTTTGTGTTAATAGAAAACCAAAGAAGGAAAGCTGTTGACCAACTGCAGGGTTGTATTTTCCTCTGTAAATAAACCTATAAACCCAGAAATAAAACATTTAACATGATAGGTGCAATAATATTGTGGACTGCCAGACCTATATAAGCAAAAATGGGTTTTGTTGAGGCAACAGCACAGAAGGAGCAAGAGAAATGCTCTTTTAAGAACAGAAAAGTAAGGAAAATTGATCATTTAGTTATTTGAGATGAAATTTTTTCTTAGACCAACTCGGAAAAGAAATAAAAAGCCTAACTAGCACAGAAAACCTGGCAGCAGCTACCAGTGAAATACTCTACCGTACTGCTATAGCAACGAAACTGGATAAATCACAATACCGTTTTCAGAATCAATCAGATACCAAATTACCTATGTTATATTTCATCGCATATTTAAATCAGTCAATCAACCACAATTTTATTTATAGAGCACTTTTCATACAGTCAAGTGGGTCTGCAGCTTTTCTGCTGGTTTTATCTACACAGCATTCTCTAGAGTTGATGTTTACCTCTTTGTGACCTTTTCTCAAATCAGAACTAACAGATCAATCACAACGAAAGCCGTATTAGCTTTAAACAAGCTCTTTGTTCAAGTCCACTGTTTATTCACACTAATTAGAACACTTCATTGTCAAGAGAGTTGCCTGGCACTGTGTGTATATCCGTGTCTGCTTGTGAGTGTACTGATACAGAGTCCACAGCAAGACCACTACAGCAGACCACTAGACATAGAAAAAAAGAAAAACACAAAGGCCTTTTAATCACTCTCTGCATAAGGAGCTCTATTACTGATTTTATTCAGTAAATTATAACCATGTAGTAAAAGAGGTACTCATTTCACAAGTGATTTAAAGAATATTTCACATAGTGCCCTCTACACTGTGTTTGAACTATTTGGTTGAATGAAACACATAAGCAAGAGATGAAAGTGATACAAAACACATTTTGCATTGTCACTACTTTTAAATACACTTTTCCAGTAAACAGAAATGTACATTTTTGCTATTTTAAAAAATAAGTACTGGTTGCAAAGTGATACAAAGATCCAACTAGCCAGAATAAAACTGTAAGAACAGTGAACTTACAGCAAAATTGATCTCTGGATACTATTTTAAAAAAAGTTAACAGATCTATTTTATATAATCTGAAATGCATTATTTAAAACCCATCTTAAATCATCCATTGTATTCAGAGAAATTTCAAATTAAGTTCGACGTAAGAACAGTGAACAGTGAACTTACAGCAAAATTGATCTCTGGATACTATTTTAAAAAAAGTTAACAGATCTATTTTATATAATCTGAAATGCATTATTTAAAACCCATCTTAAATCATCCATTGTATTCAGAGAAATTTCAAATTAAGTTCGACCCAACAAGATTTAACATTTTGACAGCAAACCCATCTGATTGCTCTCAGTCATAATTTAAATTTATCGCCGATCCTGAGCCTGCATTTCAATGGCATTCACATCTGCCATTAAAATCAAACTTGAAAGGTCAGATCTCAGTTACCCACTTTACATGTAAAGAAACAAGTAGATATATCACACAGCTGAACAAACAGGATACAAGGTCTGCTGATATTTCTGTAACATCACAGATAGATTCAGTCACTTGAACTATTTTAAAGGGGGGGTATTATGTAAAATCAACTTTTTTGAGCTTTGTATCATGTTATAATGTTATTCCTTCATCAAAGACATACCTGGAGAGTTGCTTTGATTCTTTCATGCATGTTTAAGAAATCCTTGAATCTCCCCTGTCAGTCATTCAGGGGGTGTCTAGACGCCTGCTCATACAATGCACCGCCTATTTACCCAAAACTCTGCCTTGGAGCTGTGGTCCCAAGCCTTGCTTCTGCCCCATGGAGCACTCCTCCCCTGCTCCTGCCCAACACAGCTCTACCAGACTAGTGGCAGTAGCAATTAGCAAATACCTGGTGGAACTGTGTGTCTGCTGAGCTTTTAATACAAACTACTTCTCAGTCCAACGCTCCTAAGAACGGTTGTAAACAGCATAATGGAAAGTTATTGTTTTGATGATGTGCTGAAGGTAGAGTGTCAGAAAGAGTAGGAGTTTCCTAAATGGCAGAGGCCAATTTCAAGATGTCAAAGACGTCAAATTGTGAATTGTGAATGTGGAAGAAGAAGAGATGTAGGCATAAATATGTCCACTGATTTCTTAGTATTGTCAAAAGGCCTCAGTCAGAAACAACCAATCAGACCCAGGAGAAATGTCTCATGTACGTTCTGCTCAAACCTTCCCTCTTGCTCTCTGCTCCACTACAGCTCCGCTCCCACAGCAAAGTCTGCTGTTAATGTGCAGGCTAGTAAGCATGGCCACTGATCATGGTGGCCATTTCCTGTAATGTTAGGTTGTTTCCCCGCCATTAGAACTGCTACAGCAAACCATCAATCTTGGGCATGTACGCGCTGTGCAGGGGAAGGTGTGAGCAGTGCATACATGAGCTTGAGTGACAATGCTAAGACCCTTCTCCTGGCTCTGAATGGTTGTTTCTGACCGGGAGTGATGTATTTCTGCAAATGACAGTAGGAGCACAGGGAGGAGGCAGAGGAGCTTGATTTTATTTTATTTTTCACAGGTTGTCTCATATTATACTGTCAGGACATTATACCAATTTTAACAAATATGTCAAAAACATATTTTTATAAAAGTTACTTACTGCATCTTTAATGGCTGAATTTAGGTGAGACATAAGAGGTTTTTCACACTAACAATGAATATGCTCATAAATTAAAATTAATCATAGAATTTTGCAGAATCCTGTTCTTGGACTACTCTCTCCTTGCATACCACTCCACGTATGGTAGCATACCTTCTACCATGTCAAATCTGGTATTCCTGACAAGCTGCTGTAGTCTTTTGTTTTTGTTGCTACAATATCCTGAAGGTTGTCTCCCATAGGTACATCATACTAAATTGGAGAGTAAATGAATTTGTGTATTTAGCACCATTTCACAGAATTCATTTCTTTGTTGTAAAACATTCAAGAAAGCCAAAATAGCTTTTTACTGCTTCATTCAGTGTGATGTAAATGGCTTGTGAAGCAGAGTCACATTGGTTTTACTAGGGAATAAATGCTTCAACATTTCATACTGTGACAGTGCATTAGCATGCTAAGATTAACACCCCCCTGAGGAACCAAAGCAGTTGAATACAGGCCTTCTGGGGGAGTAAATGGGAATGTGGTGCTTTATTCTTTCATATATTTTAAAGTGTATATGCAATGTAGTTTTCTTTTAGAGGTACTGAACCCATAGGGATGAAATTGTTATATTAATATACTATATACATAAAACAAAGCAGCTTCCTTAGAGTAGCAGTGTTGAATGAAATATTAATTTTCTGTTCAGACAGACTGCTTTTTAATAACTGATCTTGCCCTTCATCTATGGCACCATCCATTTGTTTAGGTGTATTATGGAAGTAGAGATACATTCTGTGCAATTCTGGTTCTTGTACACAGTCTTTAGCCACTTCTCCACGGGCATGGCTTTAACCAGTTCTGCCCCAACCCGTCCCGACCAGATTCGTCTCCATTAGCAGATCCTCCCCATTTTTTATAACCACTTCAGGGGTAGTACAAGCCTCACCAACCTGTGTATTGCGTGCAAATAATTTGATTGACAGTAGACTGCATTCGTTGATTAGCCCATGATTTACGTAACTGCATGAGCGAAGGGTGGAACTTGCAAACTCCAGACAACATCTCAAACACCACAGTGGACTGACAGATATGCCGTCTACTATCATAGAGCTGTTCAGTGTGGAGGATCATAATCATGAGTTTAATCTTGACCAGAGCCAAAAGAACAAGCATCAGCTTTTGGAGCGTAATGACCGTGATTTTGCAGCCTTGCAAGCAGCACATCTTTTGGAAGAACAGGCATGCAATGAAGAAGCGAGAAATGAATCAGCTCTGGTCAACGTAGAGCTAGTTACCGTTTGGCGCCGGTCGATGTGAAATATCGGAATTACATAACATTAGTTTGGCATGATGTGCATATTATTCTTTGTTTGGATTTTGCTTTTCAATAAAGGTTATTTGTGGATATTGGTGTACATCTTTTGAATCCATAACCTAAATTCAAAATGTTGCACATTTAAAAAAATAAAAATAAAGTGCCACAATATAGATAGATTTGTATGTATAGCAAACTAATCAGCTAATCTGAAATGTTTTCATTCTGTTTGGGTCAGAAATGAATTTCTATAAGACAAAGGGAAATATCTGGGTTTGTTTGAGTCCATCAAAACCAGATCCACAAAGTTCTCCATTGCTGAGAGTTGCTGCAAACAACAGCATCGGAGAAACAACTACAGCTTCTGTGTGCTCATGGCCCGCCCACATTTCCACATTCCACATTCCATAATCACACCCACAATAGTGAGGAACAGATTCCAATGTAGACAGGCACAACTTGGCTAGAAATGAATCAGACATTAACCAGTTGGAGTGAGACTTGACAATGGAGAAGGGGCTTTTGTTTCAATTTTAGCTTAAGGGTGGAATGGTCTAACTTAAGAGAAAATAGAAATGAGTCTTGATGGTCCTGCTGGAGGAATAAAGTCTTGGATTGTTCTTACCATTAAAGTGGTAAGAGCACTTTAATGGTTTAATAGTTTCTCCATGGGTTTGTTTACTCCAGATGTGTTCAAACTTAATTTTTAATTCTGAGTTCTAGAAGATGTCATTGAACTGGAACAACTACTGAAGGACAAATTTCTTTAATTAAATATGCTTATATTAAAAAATTACACTTTATTATTAAGATAGTTTGTTTGTGGTCACTCTAGTTGTATAAGAAATTTTAATTTAAACTAATTAAATAATTTCCTGCCTCAACCAAAAGTGCCCTTTTATGCACTTTATGCCCTTTATGCCCTTTTAAGAATCAATAAAAATTAGAATTCAACATGACTGATTTGATACCCATAGATAACTGTATTTTATGGCAGTGCAGTATGAAAAATGACACCTCTGTATATGCCGTGCCTGCTCTAACCACTGTGGCACGCGATGCCCCTTGAAATATTTTTAAAAAAAATGTTTTTTCAAATTCCATGTTTTGCGTAGTAAACACTCTTAACTGAAAATGTATTTACTGTATTTCCGGACTTTAAGTCACTCCAGAGAATAAGTCGCATCAGTCCAAAACTGCGTCATGAAGAGGCAAAAACCATATACAAGTCACACTAGACTATAAGTCACACTTAGTTAGAAATTGTCAAATGCCAGGGAGACCTCGTCCATGTTATTGATATGCTCTGGTGACACAATGTGTTCAGTTGCTTTTCAACAAACTCATGGAAACTGTCATCTTTGGCTTGCAAGTCTGCTAGCAGTTTCTGACACACCTATATCCATGCTCTAAATCGGGGGGCGTGGGCTTTTTTAGAGTCTCCTTACTCCAGTTAACGATTAATCGATTACTTAATTAGTTGAAAATTATTTCAATAACCGATGCATCACGCTTAATCCGATTAATCGTTTCAGCCCTATGGATATTGTTTACTGCAAGGTTCTTTACACAGGGAAATATTCATTTTTTAAAATTTTTTGAGATGACTTGTTGATAATTTTTCACATATCTTCATGGTTCCATTGACTAGTGTTACTGCAGCATGTTGCATTTTGCTTCGGTCTCTTCTACATTGCTGTCGGTTGAGTCTTAGCTCAACATGTCACATCACACAGAATAGACAGAGATCAGACTTTCTTTTATTGCGAGTTTACTGCAAACATCGTTGTGACATCAGTAGGATCAAATTACCAAATAATTTAATATTCCATGTTTTCTTTAAAATTTTTTTGTCCAACTTTGCGATCCTGCCCTCGTTTTTCAACATATAGAAATCATAGTGTCCTAAAGATAAGGTGTTGACTGGGTCTAAACTAAATTGTAGTTGGTTGCAGTCCAGACAGTGAGAATCGCTGGTTTACCAGATGGTGTTCACAACAAGCTTGTGCAAATACATGTGGAGCTTCTAGTTCCTGCAAACAGACTACATTGGTAGAAATTGCATTTTTTTCCCCAAAAAGGTTCTTTGATAACAGATGTAAGATCTCCTGCTAGGGGTGTTTGGCTGCTCTCCTCAGGCTTCAGTGAAGGACAGTCCATTTATTCATGTCTGTTCCCAGAGCCCCAGAAGCCCAATGCCTCAACCCTCTCTCTTAGAACATGGAACAAAGGGCATATTCTGTCACGAGAGAGTCGATGGGAGAAAAAAAGTGGGTGAGGGAGGGTACATGAAATTCCAAGTATAGAGAATATTTGCACACGATTCTAATTGAAAAGCCTTTATGTCTGTGTCCATTTTTTTATGTGCTTGTGTGTGTGAATGTCTGTCGTGTGTGACACCCCCCCTAACTCTAGGGGAATACCCAGCAGATATTATGCGACAGCGTTCTCTGTGAAACTGTGTTGTGCACAAAGGGCCTATTCCACGCTCAGCTCTTTAGAAGCTTATACATCAAAAATGTGAGTGAGCGGGTAGAGGTTTGCATTGTGATCAATCCGCTGGGGGCTCATTGTCCTTGGTTTGACTCATGGGAACTAGGTAGTACCGTGACTCAAGAGTCTCATGTTTCTGGTTTCAGCCATATCATAGTATTTTTTCCTACATTATGAACTGACAGCATGGATGTGGAGTTCTTGCAGGTAGTTTTTTGGTCTTAGTTTTAACTAACTGAGTCATGACCCAAAGGGAAGATTTGCTTTGTGGTGCAGTCCTGACACTTCACCTGAAACTGTGGTCAGTTTCTTCCCAGAAGGTAGATACTCTGGGATAATTCAGGACCGCTATGCTTGCACTGATACTGCTGCATGGAAATCTTGATGCAGTCTAACAAATATTGAGTTCTATGCACAGGAAGTGCAACTTTTTAAAAGTGTAATACATTGCTTCATAAAGCTGTTCATACCCTTAGACTTTTTTGTTTTAGAATCACAAGCTTCAAGATATTTTGGTGGTTTTCATGTGGTTGATAAAAAATAATGTATTGCATGTGCTACATGCAGTGCTTGCAAAAGGTTTTACAGTGCTTCACTTTTCCCCCATTTTGTTATGTTACAGCCTTATTCCAAAGTGTATAAAAGTAATTTATTTTCTCCAAATTCTACACACAAGTACCCCATTATGACAATGTGGAAATAAGTCTTTGAGATTTTTGTGAATTTATTAAAAGATACAAAATCAAGAAATCACTTTTATGTAAGTATTCCCAGCCTTGGCTTGATACTTTGCTGATTCATCTTTGGCAGCAATTACAGCCTCAAGTATTTTTGAATATAATGTCGCAAGCTTAGCACACCTATCTTTTGGCAGTTTTGCATGTTCGTTTGCAGTACTATTAATTTTCATCAGGTTGGGTGGGAGACATCTGTGCAGCCATTTTCAGATCTCTCCAGAAATGTTCAAGTCTGAACTCTGGCTTGGCCACTCCAGCACATTCACAGAGTGGTTCTGAAGCCTCTTCTTTGAGATCCTGGCCATGTGCTTTGGGTCGTTGTCCTGCTGAGAACAGAACCATTCCCCAGTCTGAGGTCAAGAGCGTCCTGGAGAAGGTTTTCATCCAGGATCTCTTTGTCCATTGCTGCATTCATCTTTCCATCTATCTTGACTAGTCTGCCAGTTCTTGCTGCTGCAAAACATCCTCATAGCATGATGCTGCCACCACCATGTTTCATTGTAGGGATGGTATTGGCCTGGTGATCAGCCATGCCTGGTTTCCTCCAAACTCAACACCTGGCATTCACACCAAAGAGTTCAAGCTTTGTCTTATCAGACCAGAGAATTTTGTTTCTCATGGTTTGAGAGTCCTTCAGGTGCCTTTTGGCAAACTCCAGCCAGACTGCCATGTGCCATGTGTCACTCTACCTTACAGGCCTGATTGGTGGATTGATGGATGTCCTTTTGGAAGGTTCTCCTCTCTCCACACAGGACACTGAAACTCTGACAGAGTGACCATTGGGTTCTTTGTCACCTCCTTGACGAAGAACTTTTTCCCCCGATTGTTCAGTTAAAATGACTGGGCGGCTCTAGGAAGAGCCCTGGTGGTTCCAAACTTCTTCCGTTTATAAGTGATGGAGGCCACTGAGCTGACTGGCACTTTCAAAGCAGCAGAAAGTTTTCCGTATCCTTTCCCAGGTTTGTGCTTCAAGACAATCCTGTCTCAGAGGTCTACAGACAATTACTTTGATTTCATGGTTGGTGTTTGCACTCTGACATGTACTGTCAACTGTGGGACTTTAAATAGACAGGTGTGTGCCTTTCCAAATCAAGTTCAATCAACTGAATTTACCACAGGTGGAACAGTTGTAGAAAGATCTCAAGGATGATCAGTGGTAACAGCTCAATTGTGAGCTTCTTGGCGAAGCCTGTGAATACTTATATAAATGTGATTTTTTTGTTGTTGTTTTTCTGTTATTAATAAATTTGTAAAAGACTCAAAAACTTTTTCCACATTGTCATAATGGGGTATTTGTGTGCAGAATTTTGAGGATAGAGATTAATTTCATACAATTTGGAAAAAGGCAACAAAATGTGAAAATAGTGAAGTGCTATGAAAATTTCTGGATGCACTGTAGTGCATGGTTATCAAGTTTTGTATTCAGCAACCCAGGGTGTCTTGCCACAGTTTCACAATTGGATTTACATAGGTCTGTGCTTTGACTGTCATTCTAACACATGAGCATACTTTGGTTTAAACCATCCTGTTGTTATTCTGGCTGTTTAGCATTATTGTCCTTTTGGAAGGTGAACTTCCTCCCCACTATCAAGTCTTTTTATCAGTTTCTAATAGAGATTTTTTCAGGACCAAGAGACTCCACTCAGATGTGGAAATTGTTCAAGGTATGGTTCTGTATTTGAAATAGCATCTCCGACTCATTGATTTCCATTCTTTTTATAGGATTTGTGGGAGGACAAAGCAACACTGCAGTACTGATGGAACACATTGCAGAAGGAAGTTTTTATCTTGGTTCATAAATCTTTATCAAGAAGCTCTTCAATTCTAGCCAAGGTTACCTTTTCATGCACCAATTCAAAAGTAAGGTTATGCATATTGTTTGAACAATATGCATAATTGAAATTGCACCTCTTTGGAATACTGTATCTATACCAATCATTTGCAGTGTTGTGTTACATTAGGTAACTAGAAAATTTCTGAAGAAATTTAAAAGGGGCTGGCCAAAGTGTGCGTGTCAACATACCGTCTTCACTTCTGAACACAACACGGACGTATCTACAAACTGAGTGTTGAATGGCGTTTGTAGGCGAAACCATGATGACACAGTAAATCCTCAAAAATAGTGTTTTTTTAGGATGTCTTCAGGACCTCACTCCATTGACTTTGTATGGGGTAGTTTTTCGCTAATTACGTCGCCATGGTAACTCGAAACGAAAAGTTGAGTAATAGCACACATCTCGAGAACAAGCCGGGATTTTTGATATATATATTGTGGGTGTGAACGCTACGGTTCGGGCCGCATTAACAGAGAAAGCAGTTTCAAGGTGGAGAGTAATCAGTGCCTCCATGCATTGCATGGGAGGCAGTGCATTGTATTGCGAAGCAATGCAATGCACTACTCTCCTATGCATTGCTATGGCAGGCCCCAACAATAATGAAAATGTGAATGAAACTTGTTTTTGGACGTAATAAAAACTGCTTGACAGATGCTCTTCAAATATCCTAAGATTGTGTCAGTTTAAAGAACAAAAAGAGAAGGCCACAGTGCATGTAGGCTTGCAATTGGAGAAAAGAACATTAAATGCCTCTTCATACTCCTCTATATTAGGAACCTAAAGTAGTGACCATTTACCTGAATTTTACATCTAAATTTGTATTAATGTTAAAATGTTAGGTTTTAGTAAAAACATGTTATAACCACTGGTGTCCTAAAAACTTATTTAAAACTATATTTATATGTAGGTTCTAGCTAAAACAATAACATTTTACCATCTACACGAATCACAATTTAATGCAAATTTTAAGAAATATCAACAAAAACTGAAAATTGCAAGATCTTTGGTTATATTGAGCTTTATGATTGCTCTGCTTTGTTTGCTGAACAAGACCCAGTTATCTCTGAAGGTAGCTTTCTCATTTGTAGCATTCCAATTTGTTTTCACTCATTCAGCTGCAGTTTATCTTTGTATGTTGTTACTAGAAACAGCAAGATGTGATTTTACAGCTTAAATTCTGCATGCAGCCCCTTAAGAGACTTGTCCTTGACTGCATTCAGATTGTCAGCAAAGAGATTAAATCTATTTCACACTTCTACATGATCTTCAAAATTCCATCAACCTTCCCTCACTATCCTGCCAGGATCTGAACTCCACATGGCCCAGTTTCAACCAAATTACTGCCATTTTAGTTAACAGAAACATAATTTTAAATTTGAGTTTGACTCCATTTTTCCATGCAGTTCTTACTTATTTTAAACAATAGAAGATCACCTCCCCATTTCAGTATATTTGAGTTAATCCTTTTTTTAACTGCCATAAAACTCAGTTTTAGTACAGTATTAAATAATACCATGGTTTAAATAAAATTGAATCTTTGTTAAAACATTACAGTGACTTGGAAAAGAAGACGTACTATTTTAACATCTTCACATTTTGTGATGTTACAACCACAAACATTAGGATTATATACACCCAACTAAAAAGTGGAACATAATTATGATGTGGGAGGACCTGTAAGTAGAAACATGTAAAAAACTTAAAAATTCAGACCCTTAAATCTGATATCTCCATATAAAATCCATTCCATCCAACTACCTTTAATAATCACTTAATTACTTAATTACTAAATGGAGTCCTTCAGTGAATAATTTAATCTTTAAAAATGCAGCTATTCTCTGAAGGCCTCAGAGGTTTAATCATAAAGAATATCATAAAGACCAAGGAAGACCGATCAGTGATAAAGATCTGGAGGAGTTTATTACAAGGTTAGGACATCTCACAGAGCACTATTCAAGCCATCATCCATAAATCTAGAATATGAAAGAATATCCTGTCAGAAAATTGTCGTCCACCAAATGACAGGCTAAGGTAGAAGAGTAATAGGCTGGGTTCACATTGTGTGAAAGGCTTTCTAAACCAAAATCTTTTGTCATGAAAGAATTGTGAGAAAATTTATGGTCAGTAACTTAAATCTTGGGTCTGTGTGACAGGTGCACCAACACCGGATTTAGCACTCTTCTGACTAAAGACATCCTGTGATAAATATCAAGTAGTATCAGATATTTTCGAACAAGTGGAAGAAAGTGTTTTGATCAGATGAGAATAACACCTATCCTTTGGTAGAGATAAAATACTACATATGACAGAGAGCTAACACAACACATGATACACGAAATCATGCTGTGGGGATGCTTTTTTTCAACAGGGAGGGGGAAGCTGGTCAGGGTAGATGGGAAGATGGATGGAGCTTAATATTGGTCAATCCAGGAAGAAAACCATGCTTGAACTCAGGCAAAGGTTCACCTTTCAGCAGGATGATAACCCAAAAAATGCACCCAGAGCTGAAAAGAAATGGTTTAGATCAAAGAAGAGCAATGTGTTAGAATGTCTCAGTCAGTGTCTCGACCAAAATCTAGTAGAGAATCAGAAGCAAGATTTGAAAATTGATGTTCACCGAATGCATGTATGCTTTACTAAACATTGTTAGTCTTTCATGGGATTAGCCATGTAAGAAGCACATTTCCTCTGCCAAGTCCATCTTCCAGCTGCTCAATGCCTCACTCTAACCCTTCACAAGATGACTGCACATGCTGATTCCACGCTACAAAACTAGCCATCTGGAAACTCCCTCTTTGCATTGTGTGGTGTGATTCCCTTTCTCCTTCATTTCTCCTTCTTCTGCCTCACTTGTGTCACTTTTTTCTGAGTAATACACAGAAAACACATGTCCCTCATGACTCCATGTGACATTTAGTCATTTTTCTGGAGGTTTAAATAAGATGTTTGAATAGCTGTCATGTTGAAGAGGTAGCAGAGACAATATTCACAGTAGTCACTGTACCCCTGCAACTTGCAGTAAGTTAGGGGAGTTTTCAAGGACACAAAGCAGCATTCATATTCATGTGTGGTGATCAAATGTAAATGATTACCCAAAGGATTATGGCAGCAGCAGGAGCATTTACTGACTCCAGTTTTAGGTCTCTTTATAGAAAATTTATACTCCTAGTTGTGCAGTGCATGGCGTCGACATCAAAGCCTGTGTGTCATTGGTTTTTGTTAAGTGACTTAAAACTAATTTAATAGTTTGCTTTACAGACACAGAAACATACAACAGGATTTTACTCTCACATGGACACATAATAAATGCGTAGCACAGCAGTACATATTGATGAAACTTCTGATTGTACGGTCTTTAATAATGATACAACTACGGAACAAGAGCTGATAATGCATTATTTAACAGTTTGTCTTCTTTCGGTGAGCCTGCCCTCATTGCTTCTTCTTCTGTGATGAAACAGTCAATGGTGCACTCTGCTCGAACAACAAATCAATGACAATATGTCTGATCAAAGTCTGGGTCACAAGCCTTAAACAACAGGCTAGATATTAAGTATTTAGAGGATGTGGAGGAAATCAGTGGGAAAGCCAGATCCGAACAAAAGATGGAAGCTGCAGGAAGGACAGAGATGGAAAAGAAACATGGTGACTCCCACTCCTCTGCTCCTCTTTGTGTTGTGCACGAAGTGCACACTCAAACAGAATCCATATTCCTCCTGTTGAATTTTTGCATATTTCCTTCCTTTAGTGTTGTTAATTCTCTTAAAAGTATCATTTGTGTCCATCACACAAATACCTTGCTCAGTAAAGGCTTGTTAACCAAAATGTTTACTTCTTCCCTCCTTCCTGGCTCCTCTGCTATTTTTAGCAAACTCTTTCATCATAATGAAGATTTTTAAACAATGAAAAACTAGTAAATTATTTGTTGCAAAAATCTGACTTGTAAAAAATGGAAGCCTGTATGAGAAATACATTTATAATGTAGCGGAACTGAACCAGTGTCAATATGTTGCATTCAGGCTATGCTTTGATCTGTGATGATATTCTTTTTATTAATGCTGTTTGCTCATTCACCCTGAATATTAATAATAAATGATGGAAAATTTGAGTATAATATATAAAAAAAAATTGAAGACTTTTTGTTTGACTGTCTTTAACCTGAACATTTATATTTTCTTTCTTTTCAAGTTTTACAAAGCCTGTTGACTATGCTTCAGTTTTATTTGGAAGACAGGACTTTTGTTAAGACTGTGGAGAAACAAGACACCATTAAAGAGAAAAAAAAATGTACTCCATCTTTTGAAGATAAACTAAAGCATATATTTAGAGAAAATACTGCTGCTTTCAATTGGTATTTGTCTCAATACATGTACAGGTTCATCTTAATGAATTAGAATGTTATCAAAAAGTATATTTCTTTCAGAGATTCCAATCAAAAAGCAAAACTCATCTATAGCTTCATTACAGTGAGTGATATATTTTCAGGTGAATTGTGGTTTACAGCTAACCACACTTCAGTTTTTCTAAAAATGTGAATATTACATAACACCAATTTGCTCTAAAAAAATATTTTTCAACTAATTTTCTTACCAAAACAATGTTACGCTTACACATAACACCCATGGTCACCTCAGTGGTGATTGTATAGGCCATGTTATGTTGTAAATAATCATGAGAAAGACTGATGACTTGACAGTTTTCCAGCAAGCAGTCACTGACACTCTCCAAAAGGAGGATAAGCCACTAAAGGTCACTGTTAAAGAAACTGGCTGTTCAGAGTGCTGTATCCCAGCATGTAAATGAAAAGTTGAGTGGAAGAAAAATTGTGATAGAAAAAGATGCACAAGCAACAAGGATAACTGCAGTCTTGAGAAGTAATGTGAATCCCTTTCAACAGTTTGGGGAAATTCACAAAGTTGGAGTATTGCTGCAGTCAGTACTTCAAGAGCATTCACACACAGAAGTATCCAGAACAAAGGCTTCAACTGTGGGATTCCTCATGTTAACCCTCTCCTAACCTAGAGACGATGTGCGAACTAACTTACCTAGATTGTTGCTCAGTGGTTTAAAGTCCTCTTTTCAGATGAAAATAATGTTTGCGTTTCATTTGGAAATCGAGGTCCCAGTCTAGAGGGAGAATGGAGAAGTACTAAATCCACATTGCTTGAGGTCCAGAGTGAAGTTACTATTATCAGCGATGTTTTGGGCTAGTTTCTGGCTGGTTTTTGTCCACTGTGTTTTATCAAGTCCAAAGTCAGCTGGACTTGAAGTGCTCAAAACCAGGAAGTTTTGAGCACTTCATTACACTACTGACAAGCTTTATGAAGATGCCCGTCTCCATTTCAGCAGGACTTGACACCTGCCCACACTGCCAAAACTACCAATACTATGTTTAATGACCATAGTATCTTTGTGCTTGTACGGCTATCATACTGACCACAGAGAATCATGATCAACCAAGTGCTGTCTGTATATGCAGTACATAGACATGTTTTTATTTAGGTTGATATTTCTGTATGAAAAATCCCTTTTTATTGGTCTTATGTAATATTTAAATTAGTAAGTGATAATGAAAAAACATAAATGCTTACAATGTATTTACTGTGTGCATTGATTCTATATAATTAAAGTGTATAATTTTGAATTGAATTATTAAAATTAATACTTTTGATAATATTCTAATGTTTTTGTAGATGCACCTGTAGATGTAATTTATCTAAAATTCTGTTAATCAACTTTAAAAGATTATCCATTATAGAACATTTAATCAAAATGCAAAAAAATTTTAATGTATATAAAACAATGAAGTGTTATGCATCCTTTTTTTCCTTGTTCGAATATGTTTCATTTAAGCCTACCTGCTTAACACTTCCATACACCATTGCTTTATTCAGGAGCTGAAGAATAAAAACATGCTCCACAGTCATGTTACCCCACTGAGAGTTTTAGCATGGAGAATGGAACAATGGCTTGGGAAGCAGCTATTGTTACTGTCAGGTTGTGTTAATCATTAAACCGGGCAAAATATGCACCTTCCACAGTGAGGTAAACACCAAGCTATGTTTGTGGATCCTGATTATCATTCTGTTTATTCCAAGGAACAGACAGCTGCTGATATGTTGCATGTATTGTTATCTGTTTGCTGAAGGAAAGGGCTTTTCAAATTCAGGATGTTGCATGTGCCAATGCAGCAACTTGTAGATTCAAGCAGGCACTGCATCTGCACATCTGCATTCTGTATGAAGATGATGCATGGTTTTCACTGCCAAGTTTGCATCAGCACTCTTTTCCCAATCAACTCCTCAAGGTCAAACTGTTATAGAGGATTTTCTCATTAGTATTAAAATTTTGGGAACAGAAAACTAAACTGGGAATTGTTCTATACAAATGTGCACCAAAGCTATCAGTAGATGTCATAAAACATATGTAATAGTTACGATGAGGCTTTCAGGGCTCCCTTCAGCCCATAGAATGACTTTCAGCTCTAAAGTAGTCTTGGCCATCTGTCAAAAGAGACTGTTATGAAAAAGTTACTGTAATTTCTGCAGCTGTGTAGATAAATTCAGCAATTAAAAAAGTTTTCTCAGTTTAAGACTTTTAGCAAACTTTGTAATTTTGGAGTTCCTTAGTTAAAAGGCAAGAAATATCTTCCAAGTGCAGCTATAATAAAGAGACATGGTGGTGTTAAATGTAAGTGCGAGAGGAACAACAGTCATCAAGACCATAGACATAACTGAGCAGAATACTGTACAGAGAGGGCTGCCATGAAAGACTCTAAATCATGGAAAAAGTTGATTATATTGTAAGCCAGAAGTGCACAGTGTCACTTCATTAAATCCAGAAGACCTTATAAAAAAAATACTTAAGTACAAGTTGGAAACCAAGAATGTTGTTTGTGATTGCTGCTTCCTCATCCTTGTTAAATCTACAAGTCCTCCAGTTTAGTTGACCAATTAGAGATAAAATTTTGCTTCTGCTTTAATACAATTTGTATTTATAGTCAGTCTTATTACAGTGTCCTATTTCCTCTGTTATTGTGTTAGATGTCATTTTTCAAACCATAGTTTAAGGTCTAAACAGTATTGATTACATCACTTAATCAAGCTAGGTACCATGACGGATGTCGGAAGTGAGGGATGGCAGTATTGAACGGAGTGACTGTGATAGTCTTCCCAAGTTGTTTTTGCCAGTATAGCCATGGCTTCTCCTTGTTCAAGTTGAGCTAATTTATCTGTGGAATTAGCACACCTAGTTGGGGCTAATAGACAGAGGTATTTACAAAAGTTGGAAACAGCTAGCTTAGAAACCGACGCATACCTCCTTCCTCCTGATGTGTTGATTTGATCTAATTGTAGACTTTGCCTTAATTCACACCACATTATTTATATCACTAAGTCGTAAACACAGTTTCGTTGTCTAGATGCTAACCAGACATTTTTGGTACATGGTAAGTTACATGATGGTGGGGCATTTTCTTCATGGTTACTAATGATTGGACATGTTCCTTCTCCATAATGCAATATTTGATTGCATCTTACTAATCTTGCTTACTTATAAAGTATATGAATGTTAATGTTCTTACCTTGTAAAAAGTGTTCGCAAATCTGTGAATACAACAAGGACTGCCAGTCCTTATGATTGGCTGCTATCCATTGCTGTCATCTTTTCTCATTAAAAGTTATACAGTAAAATGTCAAGTTTGGTATGCATTTTTGTTTGTGCAGCCAATGGCACAGCACCATATGACCATTTTTATAGTGAAATCAACTAAACAAAAACAATATTAGGCTACCAAGTGTTTGTTTTTTGACAAGCTTTACAGGAGCACATAGGTTGTTTTGACGTACGTCATGGCGGAGTGGGCCGCTTTCTGAAGAGAGTAACATCGCATGCAAAGAGTCAATATAAGCATGTGTCCTGTATCTTATTAACTTTTATGTCACTCTGCATTGTCTTGCCCATAAGTGGATTTACTCAGTGCATGTATGTACTCCTTTTAAAGGCAAATATCGTAATATTTTATAGCCCCCAAAGGAAAACAAAATCTAGAAAATATAAAGAAATAAATCCTAATCAACCTCTCTCATGTTTTTTGTTGTTTTTTTTTTAAAGCAGACAAGGAATTTGATAAATCTACTGTTGTGGCCAGAACGGATCACTGTCTTGAAAAAAAAAAAAAAAAAACCTTCTGAATGTAAATATTTTGAATGGAAGCAAAGAAACTCTGAAAAAAATAAATGTTGTATTCATTAAAAGATAGTTGGAGGCTCTAAATGCTACACTTAAAAACACTTCATTGTTTGTGGAAGTGTTTAACAGGAAGACTTCATACTACTGACCTCATGCCGGGAAAAGGGCTGATGGTTGATGTATGTATGGTGCCTGCATCCTGTTGTGATTAAGGTCATTCTTGGAAACATTAGAGGAAGCAAAGATGTTTGAATTTCTTTGTGGATATAAAGTCTAGAGAGTTTATATGGGCTGCTTTTGCCCCCCCCCCACACAGCTTGTGTGTGGGGGGGGGGGCATTTTATTTATTGTCTTCATTTAAAATTCAAGATTTTCTGTTGTTGTATCAGCAGTTGCATAGTTCAGACACAATAAGTCAAGTCTTCACTGTTTTCCTTTCAGCCTTATTCTGTGGTATTCAAAACTCATTAGTCCATGTACATTACACCACTGATATTTATTTATGTGAGATACCCCCTTTTAGCATTTTAATAGCTCATTTGAGACTCCCTTAAAACTGGACACATTAATTTGATCAAGACAGATGAGGTGTTGTTGAAATATTCATCAGTGACGTTGAGGGTTAAGACCTGCAAGAGGATTAAGGTCAGTGAAAGTGGAAATAAGTATTTTGAGTATCCCTGCAGCAGTAAATAGCCTTACCAGTAGTATTTTAGGAACATGCAGTGGCATTCAACAGGCATATTTAGCTCTGATTACTATGCAGTTTAGCTCATACTAAGTAAGCTAACAGGTAAGCACATCACATTGTACCTCATGGCTACAAAAAGCATGTGGTCAAGTTATAGCTTTCTGATTGACATTTAACAAAAAAAAATTTTTAAAAATGGTGGCGATATCAGCAAATAACTGAGTATGTAAGCAAACTCTTATCCACCTGAAAATTCACAATTAGTTAAAATTTGCAACAGCTCTTTTTCTTTTTAACATTTTTGAAGTGTTCCATTGGTCATTCCAACTTAGAAGAAGATTGGTCAATAAAATTCCTCATCAACCCCAAATTATCGTGACATCCATGTCCTTGAAGCATGTACAGTATATATGCTTCTCTTCTAAACATTATATTTGCCTTGTAAACCATGTATATTACATTCAAGCTTCTGAAGAATTGAATTTCTTCACATTTTGTGAACAGTTAGTATCAGCAAGCTCAGTTGTAACATCTCAACTCCAACAAAGTTCTGTTAATTAAGCAACAATCCAACCATTATTTATCAGCACATATATGAGCATTAACACAGAGGACATAATACCTGAGTTATTTTTCCTTTTTTATTCTGTCGGTGTCCTCTTGATTAGCTTCCTCTCTGACTCCCACAGGAAGACACCGGCGAGCCAATACCATCATGTTTCTCAGCAGCTTTTGAACATTTAAGTGAAAGGGGAATGTGATGGCAAATGGAAAAATGTGGAGGCAGGGGAGAGAGGAAGTCATGCTGTTATGCTGTTCTCATGTTGATGACAGACCTGTTTCCAAGTAAAATTTTCCCATTGCATGGGAAGGACTTCTTTCACAAAGCCTTGTTTTTCTAACCGCACCTGTTTCTCTTGTGAGAAGCACTTAACTATACCTCAGTAAAAAAAAAAAACATTATGATGATCCACCAAACCCTTTATTTGACAATGAAGATATGTTTTTATAGTGTTGAAGATGGTTGTAGGTCAGGATTACAGGCCAAACACACTGAAGGCAGTGAATAACTAATGTACTGCAAAATTCAGCTTTGAAAAGATGAGAAACACTGAGGGAAAAGGAACAGCTGTGTTAACCAGCTGCCAACTGGGCAAATGGAAATGTATGGATGGCATCAATCAGTAATGCATTCCATTGGCTAGCTTCTAGTCAAAAACATTATCATATTGAAGAAAGAGTTTTTTCCAAATCATTTTACTATCATTTTACAAACCAGCCTATTTATTACAGCTTTGAGGTTTGTGTGACTGGCCTAATTGAAAAATGTCAGTGTACTTTTTTTAATGACTGACTACTTGTCAACCCAGCTACATCTGTTTCCTTTATTTCATACATCACTTAAAATCTGTTTTTACAGCGAGACTGAGAACAGAGCACAGCACCTTCTTTAGTGTTGGGTGGGTGGGTATGTTGAGCGTTCTAATTATATTTCTTTTGCTGAATATATTAGAGTGAACAATCTGCCATATCACAAATCACGAGAATATCACACACAAACAAAAGCCTTACAATTTTGATTCATTTTGATGATCAGTCAGAAGTTAATGAGATTTACAAAAAAGATTCCCTGAATATATAAGTTGGCCAATAAAAGCCCTTGAAGCTAAATTTTAGTTCTGATATCAAAAAAAAGTATAATTCAATCAAGTATTTCATTGCCTTAAACCTAACCAGTAGCATTCCCTGTTATTTCATTGCAAAAGAAAAAAGCAAGACAAATCATGGCATAATTATATATCAGAGGACTGTGATAATGGACAACAAACATGAGAAAAGACTGATAGCAAGCAGACATTTTCAAAGTAAATCACCAGACTTTATTAAGTGCACCTCATGTTAAATTGTTCTAAAGAATGAGCTGTATTGAAAATTAATGAATCCTTTCCAGAGTGTTCAATGCAGATAATTCATTATTCAGTCTGCAGAAAAGAAACCTAATGGAGAATAAATGAACATAAATCTGGTCACTCGGTTCTTCAAATATTTTTAGCTAATTCTCTTTATGTAAGTGCCACGATGAGATAATGAAATGTTTTAGAAACTCAGCGTAAATTCTCAGGGGTGGGAAAATATAAAATGACATGGAGTATTTTTCTTTATCATATTAACTTACAATCCTGAAAAACAACATTCAGCTTTCATGGCTTTGACATAGTGAGTGTAAAGGGGAATGAGTTTAAAGAAGCATCCATGATTTTCTCTGTTTTTGAGTAACAATGGATTGTCTATTACCAGTTTATGCCAAACTTTACCAGAGAAACCTAGTTTGAAGATGTTTCCATGCTAATCTGAAAAAAAAATCACTGGTTTGACAACATATATAGTGTAAAATATTGTAAACAGTGGATTCAGAGAGTTAGGATATGACATTACACAACCTGCCATGTCACAGTAAGCTGTACAACCACATAGGCTCAGGAGTACCTTGACAAAACCACTGTCAGTCATCACAGTCCACCTTTGCACAAATAAATTTTAATTAACTAAGTGCTTCAAGGTACAGATTTGACTTGGTTGGGAAATATTGTGGTGTTTGAATAGAACAAGATCTCATACCATGACCCAGCTTTCTTTAAACCCATGTTTGTTTAGTAATGTATTCATTCATTTCAATTTCTGTACTTCTTCCAAGAAGCTAAACATGATTTTGTAGGTAATTTCAGCTCAAAGTAACACTAAAATTAGACCGAACTGAAATATCTGTCATGGAGGCTGTAAAGATTGCAACATGCAATGCTATAATGTATTACTCTGAGTGGCTGTTTCTATAAAAACATAGCTGTTGCAAATAATATTTATTGAACCAATCGCTACAAACTTGTCATACTGAGCAACCATATGATGCTCACTGTGTATGTGTAAATGTGTGTATGTGTGTTTGAGAGTATGCGTGCCCATTCAGCATGTGTATCTGTCACACTCTGTTGGTAGTTACTGCTCCCATCCACAGCCTACTGTGAAATTACCATTTGTTTTGGACTCAAACATGGGCTTTCATGCTAATCTGACTTGTTTTTTTGTTTTTTTTCGCTGCCTCCCTCAGCACCTCCTCTTCTCTTCTTCCTCTTCTTGCTCATTCAGTCTTTCATCTGATATTCGCCTCGCTTGATGCTTTATTCTTTTTTTTTCTCACTTGTCACCACTCCTCCCCTCTCTGTTGACCTATCTTGGTCTCCTGTGTTCTCCCACTCTGTCTCCTTTTGCAGGCCATCAGCGCCCACGGTGGTCCTGCTCAGTGCTAACTAGGCTGCATCCAAGACCATAGGTACACCTCCTCCTCCCCCTTCGCTCCCCACTCCTCCACTTCTTGCTCTATTTTTAACTCCACTCTCAAAGATCTTTCCCCTTGATTTTGAATCTCCAACCCAAAGCCTCATCTGTTGCCAGTTTCACTATCTCTCCAGCCAACTATCCAGAGAGTGTAGGCCAATAACTGTTTAGTAATTTATGTCCCTTCATTTCTTTATTCCTTTGTAGTTAGAAAAGTGCTGTCAATTTCATTTTGACCTCCTGAAAAGTATTTGAAGCTTACATTTCTTCATAAAAATGTGGGTACTATCTCCAGCTTATGACAGCTTCCTCTTTTTCCTTATATTAAATAAAATGTATGATATAGGTTTGAGAATTACCCACTGATGGATGGTCTCTGACCTGATGTGAGTCAATTTGCTTCTTGACTAGCTTAAGGAAACATTTGCAAGTTAGATATGAATTGACGTCCTGTAGCAGCTAAATCACGACTGTACCTCAAAAAAGTCAGTTATGAAGTGATCAAAACTATAAAAGGATGAGATGTTAAAGTATCAAAATTACCAGCCGCAGAAAAGGCAACGAGTTTGTGTAAAGATAGTTTCCTTTTCAATAGTTTCTTACAATTTTTGTGCTCCCTCTGTCCTGACTGATACTGAAAATAGCTAACTGTGAGTCTTCTACCCCTCTAGCAACTTCCTCACCAAAGGTTGTTGCTGTTAAAGAGACCTGGTAATGCTTAGATATGGTGTGTTTACTGGTCAGAAAAAGATCATATTTTTGAGTTTCCAACTGCTGACAAAGCAAGAACCTAAAAAAAAAAAAAAAATCATGTGATTCCAGTCCACAGCCAATTTCTTGGTGCATCTGTAATGTAAGTATACGATAGTGTTGAGTCTAGGTAATTCAATGTGACAGTGAAAGAGGAGGATATGTCAGTGCTGAGATCAGGAATCAAACCCCTGACGTGATGTGGACAAACACCCCAAAAACCTGCTTAAAGCCATGTCAACTTAAAGCCCCGATTACATCTGACGTGTTTTCAGAGGATTTGTTCATTCATGTCTTAAGTGGTTTGCCTTGTAAGTCTGCCACCGTGTCTTGCAGCCTGGCACCAATCTGAGGCTCCCCACAGAGTTGAAACATAATGCACTTGTTGGTCTGTGTGGCTGAATTCCAGGGCTTTGTCAGCTTCCTTTCTCAGCCTTGGGATCATTTGCCATCTCAGTGCATAATCTCATGGGAAAACCTATCAGCACATAACCTTCACAGCTGGATGTGTGGTGTAATCTCTAATTCTTATTGTTTGTGGCGGAAAAACCTTGTTGACTTCACAGAGTAGGTTTTGAGTGGCAGTGCCCTTTTCCAATAAAATTGTTGCAAAAATAGCACTAAACTGTTAGCGCAGATAGCAAAACTTTCCAATAAGAGTTTTGCTGCCTTATTATTAATGTGCAGCTTGTGTTTTAATAAGCTTGTTATGGTTGCCATTGCATTTTGGAACAAATCATTATTTATTTATAGTTGTGAGATTGTTTTGAATTGTGAGGCTTCAAATGTTCTCAAAGTGAGGCTTTTGTTTTTATAATTTTATTCATTTATGTAAAACATTTACAGGTACATTTTAAAAATATGAATATTGTGAAAGGTTAATATAACACTCATAGAAAGTGAAACTCATATAATATGAGATGAAGAAAATCCAAAAATCAGGTGTCTCAGAAAAAAGGATATTTTAAACAGAAATGTCAGGATTTCTGACAACTCTGTTAATTTCGATGTTGTACTTGGTTCTACGTTTGCATGAATTACTACATCAATGTGGCGTGGCATGCTGGCACTGTTGCATTGTTGGATATGGTGTCTTTCATCTTCCTCTTGACAATAGCCCACAGGTTTCCTATGAGGTTGCTGGCCAGACAAGCACAATAACACTATGTAATGACTTCAAATGAAATGACTTCAGACTTATACAGTGCTTTTCAGGACCCTCAAAGATGCTTTACAATGAAATCAGTCATTCAATCAATCACACATTCACACACTAATGATGGCAAGCCATTGGATATATATGTAGATATGGCAGCCCTTCTGACCACCACCAGTGGGCACCAAAGGCATCGGCTGGTCTAAATTGTGAAGCATTGTGAAGCTCCCCTAAATTCTTGAATGGGTTTTGCTTGACAATCCTCTCAAGGCTGCAGTTATCCTTGTTGTTGGTGCACCTTTTCTTCCCGCACTTTTTCCTTCCACTTAACTATCTGAATATGCTTAGAAACCACAATCAACAACCATCTTCCTTAACAATGATCTTTTCCTTGTGACAGATGTCAGTGACTGTCTTCTGGGCATCTGGCAGCTCAGCAGTAGGCTACATAATCTCCATGATTCTGTAGCCAAGTATTTTGAATTAATTAGCTGATTAAAGTGTGACACCATGATCATCTAAATTACAAGAAATAAATTTTTTAAATATTTCACAGCGTAATGAATCTATATAAAATATCAGTTTCACTTTTTGAAATAAGTGACAAAAAAATTTAACTTTTTCATAATATTCTCATTTTTTTTAGATGTACCGGCACATTTTAAATTCATGGTCAAGGTTGTCTTCAGTATAAAGCTATGTAATTAATGAACTGTATATTTTGATTTCTGGTTTATATGATCACAAAAAAATCTCTACAGATGACTTCATTAGAAAAGGTTTTCATTGAAATACCTGCTCACTTCACAGACAAGTTCCCATTTTCTCCCATTTGAAGCAGACAGTTAAAAGTACGAGCTGTGCTTAAAGTAAACAGCATTTTGTCAGCCTTAGCTCTGACTCAGTAATAATCCTTGTCTGAGTTCCCAGACGTGGCATTTAGGACTAAGGACAGACCTGCCTGGCAGTGTTGGTGCCTGAATTCCCCGTGCAGGACCAGGTAGACAGCTCTGGGACAATCCATTTATCAAGCTAACAGCCCTTCACAGCTATAGACAGCAGCTGTCAATGGGGCACTTTTGAGTTATTATGTCCCTTACGAGAGGAAACGTGCAGAATTTTTTTTAAAAAGAGGTGTCGGAGGGATTTTAATAGCCTTAAATTCTCAAATGCATTTACACAATATCTGTCTTATTGTCACTCTTGACTCTAGTCACGCTATTAGACTCTTTCTCCTATAATATTTTACCCATCACAAAGGCTTTAATCTGTAGCAGATGTAAGAGGTCAACCACTGCCATGCTGAGATAACAATTGTAATATCGGGGTATAAAGAACAAAATCAAGACTTTGAATGAACAGAAATTGCTGTAATGAGCTCCTATAGTTTGTCATAGTGTAGAGAGGAATTCTGTTGATTATGGTCTGTATTGCACACAATGAATGACTAAATGTCTTTCAAAAAACGCATACGTGGACTTGTCATGAAATATGTTGAAAACTTTGTCAATCAACACACAACAGCAGCAACACTTGACATAACATGACACTTCATTAAATAAGGTCATTAGTTCCTATACAGGTGCTGAGGGCCAGCGCATTGTTTTTACTGCAACTTTTTACTTCTCAAACCCCCACCGAAGGTGGATTATAGTCTGGGCTTTACTCTTTCTTTGCTTTC
The DNA here is from genome assembly GCA_014839685.1 of Anableps anableps. Classification (NCBI taxonomy): domain Eukaryota; kingdom Metazoa; phylum Chordata; class Actinopteri; order Cyprinodontiformes; family Anablepidae; genus Anableps; species Anableps anableps. The sequence goes on from CM026074.1 coordinate 22,335,258, forward strand.
ATCATGCTCTTTTCTTTCTTTTGGCCTCTTCTATGTACACTTTATTTAATCTTTTATCCTCTGTCATGATACCATGAAGAAAACCTGCACCTCGTTGGTTTTAGTGGTAGAAAAACCTGTTTGCTTGTGTCATACTGGCAAAAAGTACGTCATATTCTACCCACTAAAAGTTACACAACAAAAAGGATGCAGAGCTCTAACTGGCATTTTTTTCTGAGAATTTTGATTTGTTAATTTTAATGTAAAATCCATATACTTCCTTGCATTAATTCCTAGTTGTATATTTAGTAAGTTTACTTTAGTGGGGATCAGAGATTCAGAGTTGATTTGAACTGCCAATGCTGATTTTTGGTGATTTTGATTTGATGTCGCTGTTGTTGTTTACAGCCACTTTTATGCTTACTCTAGTGTCGCTTAGCAAAGAGCTTTGGATTTTTACTTAAATTAAACTTAACATCTCTGATAAGTTATTCTCCCACTGTTGAGCTACCTGGGTCGTTACAAAGGCACTCACAGCTTATTAGAATAGAAGTATTTCTATTCTGGCTATTCACAAATTTGATATTTTCAGTTACTCACTACATTACCTCTTGCTCATTATGTTATAATTCTTCAAATACCTTGAAATATGTTTCCTGTTTGGACTTGACAATTAAGGTTTTAAATCTAGGTTTAGAATATGACTTTTTGATAATCTTGCAAATCCTCCAAGTGAGGAGAAGAAAACCCTGAAAATGCTGTAGTTTATTGTGATTTTGGCTGATTCTGAGCTTTTTTTTTTTTTTTTTTTTTTTTGCTAGATATAGTGATAAAGTTGCTAAATTGGCAACAGTGGGGTCACAATTGTTAACCGCGCACAAACAGACATGACCTTGTGGGCGGGTATGCCAGTCAGCCCTTTCTTACAGCAGACCAAAAGGGGACAGTGGCTGATTTTCAGACCTTTGCGGAGGTAGCTAAGGTAGGTGGATAAGATCGGTTTCACATGTAAGTATCAACTGATTGCAATCCATCAAAATTAAGGAAATCGGGTTCGATCAATTGGTGAACCCCTACTTTTTAAAATTTATTCATAAATCTGACATCAATAGCATGTATGAATCTTATTTCTATAAACATAAATGCATATTTATATTTCTTTATACTCTTTATTTTAAAATGATATAAAGTAGCTCATAACAGTATTTTGCATCATGAAATAAATATGAAAAGATTAAAAGAAAATTGTTAAATGTTAAGTGAGTTTAGTTAGCTTAAGGACAATTGGTACCTTTAATTTACAATTGGTATTATTGGCAGGCTAGATGAAAGAATGTTTATTTTGTTGATTAGAGTCTTGGACTTGACTTGGACTTGGGGAAAAATGACTTTGGAACATCTCTTCCCCTTTGGCAGTTCATTAAAATATCTCCAAAGTACAGTAGGTAAGAACTGTCTTCCTGTAGCAAAATAGAAGTAAGGTAGGAAACAACTAAAATGACAAAAATTAATATGACAAAGAAACAAAATGACCAGCAACAGCCTTGCTCCCTTTTACAGCAGTCTGTGAACAACTAATGTGTGCTTAGAAAATACAGTTTAATTTTAAATAGATTCTCAGAGTGTTTGTGCTTTTCTTGACTTCACTTTAAACACATCACTGACAGTGAATATAGTTTGCTTTGAGACTTGTTTCCTCAGTTACAACTTTTACATTGATGAGTCTTGTTGCTTGTGCGACCTGGTAGGTTATAGATACTTTATGGATTGTACTTTTGTCAAGCTGGTAATCAGCTAATTCCAACCACCAGCCAATTGTTCTGCACATTTCTGTTTTTTAGCCTTGGAGAAGACTTTTTAGTTGACCTGAGTTGGTGTATAAGAGGCGTCATTCTTCTTTGAGTCATGAGTCCTTTTATCATTCTGCTCCACTTTTTATTTTCCTTCTTTTGTCCCTGCCTTTTTTTCCTCTGTCTCTTATTTATTGTTGTTGTTTACTTTTCCCTTTCAGGGTTCAGTGAAACTATAAATAGGTTATTAATACTGAAGAAACATTATTTTTTCCCCTTTCTCTTTCTTGCTCTTTGCATTTTTATTTCCTTCTCTACTTTTTCGTCCAATCTCTAGTGAAATGCCTCCTGACAGCAGATCTACCCTGAAGCTTTCATTGGCCAGGTGCAGCACCATAAATGAAAGGTTTACTGCCAGACCTCTGTTTCAAAGATGCCTTCTGCTGCATCTCGGCTCTCCTTGGACAGCACTGTAGCCCACATCAGGCAGATAGAATGAAAACAGGGCAAGAAAAGTAGAAAGAAGGGGGAAAGACAAAGTGGAGTAAAGATTGCAAGACACAAACAGCAATAGACAATAGAGTCTTGCCCCTTCTCCAAATGTAAAGTTGTATCTTGCCTCAGAACAGCATCTCATCAAAGAGGCTTGACATCCAGGTGAGCGTAGCTGAGGGAGATGCCGTGACTCTTCATTCACTGCGCCTCCAGTTTGAAGCTCCCCTTACTCAGTCTGACGGCCGCTGAGGGACATGAAGGAGGTTCTTGGCATGGGTATATCATCAGATGTCTTGGACTCAGGCAAAAGATTGAGTTCAGGTAAAGAATGTTGTGTGCCCTGAAAAAAAATCCATCAAACTTTCTCCCTTAAGGTTATACTTTAGTGTCCAGTCATGTCAAGATGAATGTGCTCATGTGGTCTGAAGCTTGAAATTGTTTGTAAGTAAGCTGTTTTTTAAAAAAGTTGTTTCTTTTTCACCTCGAACATCACCCCATATCAAGTTGACATGGACTGATTCTCATGTTACTGGAAATGTTAGTAGAACAAAGTGCACAATTCATTGTGAAACAGTCATTAACGTGATCCCAACTTTCCAGCTTTTTGTAGCACCTAAGTTAATGTCATTGCTCTTTCCATGAATTCTTATATCTATTCTCATATTCTTATATCATTAAGGTACTCTGATACAATTCATTGTAAACTGATACATGTAAATTGGGAGAATCCTATGAGGAAACAAGAGATGTTTTCTTATTACTTTTGTTGGTACTTTTACATTATCCATGCTTTTGAGGGCTTTAGTTTTTTATAGGGTAACTGAACATAATTGAGACCAAAGGAAACAAAACAAATTGTGAAGTACGTATATGATAACAAGAACTTAAATGCACCATAGAAAAGTCTTAGCTCAGACATGTTTCATCCCATTATCATCATATCTTTACCAACACAGACAGCCTTGAAACATGTACTGTTGTCTTTAGGGAGTAGCAAGCAGAGAACAGCTTGGATGCCACAATAGTTCAACACCAATATGATGGAAGATAGAAAACTTTAATATGTAATGTTATTTTTAAACAATCTATTTTTACTTTTTCATTGAATTAATAAACAGATCAATTTAAGCTTTAGATGCAGCAAAACTGACAGAAAAAGTTGAGAAAAAAATGATGTAATGGCATGCCTCAGGATTTTATGGCCGATGCCTCATCTCCAGTTTTTGTAAAAGGTTGAGATGATGTAACAATTGTAGGTGATCCAGATGGTATAGACCTTCAAAATTACTTCTTTTAAACCTTCCTGAATATGAAAACCTGGAAGACTGAGATGTTTGGTTTGAGACAATAAGACTTTTTTTTTTTTTTTTTTTTTTTTTTTTTAATTTTTGAAAATGTCTATTTTTACATTTCAAGCTTACAAAGTTAAGCATAGTAATTAATCATGATTATTCAAACAGCTTATGTAGATTAATTACACACAAATGGATGTTTGAAAGCCTTTATTTCTGTTAACAATGAAGATTTTCCACTTATAGTTAATGAAAACATGACATTAAAAATTAGAATATTACATCAGACCAATAAAAAAAAACTATATATTAAAAACCAAAATGTGGACTTAATGAAAAGTATGTTTAATAACTGCTTAAAGGTTGTTATGTTAAAAAGATACCTTTAATCTGCCAAACGAGACTCATCAGGACATTTATGCTAATTTACTGAATATGACTATATCCCTCTAGCTACAAGCTGTCAATGTTGTAGTAGCAGAGGTACACCCTGTGTGTGACACAGCAGTCCCTGTATGACAAGATGTTTCTAATTTAAAACAAATAAAGTAACACAGTTGGCATTGATGTGTGCATTCCTTAAAGGATGTAGATCCTTAGTTCAAATCAGAGATTTCCAAATGGTTGCCAGTATTTTAAAATCAAGCATGTTCCATCAAAATCAAGCATGTTAGAGCTCAAATTGATAAGACAAAGACACTTTGCCGTTCTCCTTTTAGCCCTCATATTAACTGCTGTAATTCTTGCTGTGTAGAAATTTGATATCCTTTTAAACAGCTTCTTTTATCTTGGTGCTGACTTTGACTTTTTTTTAAAGACCTCCCTGAAACAGAAAATTGTGAAAATAGTCTTGTCAGTAACAGCATCCACTGGCTAAGTAATGGTGCCTTTACTGATTGGATAAATATAGGATTTTGACTTTTTCGACTGATTCTGGCCGATCTGCGGTCATGGCCAAATTGCCAGCCAATTTCTCAGTGCATCTCAATTAAAAACCTGTTGTGAAAAAGAAGTAAATCAAAATGATGTGTATGTCACATTTGGTATGTTTGAAAACAGAACAATAAGACATCAAAGCACAATGCTGGGAAATAATAAAAGAAATTAAAAGTTCTTTTGATCTATGAATAAAAGAATCTCACGACTATAGCATCTTATGGTGGTCCTTCTAAAAATTGGTGTTCGGTTAATTACAAGATGTTAGTCTGACTGAAATACTCTATGGCCTCAGTCAGTACAAATATAGATTATATTTTTTTAAATCAAGCGTTCTGTCATTGCTGCTTCCATTCATTTATTATCGAAAATTGTTTTGGGATAAGCTCTGAATTTCCCCTTTTATAATCAATAGAAAGCACAAAGCTTTCTGCTAAAAATGAAATTAGCTTGTCACCCAGTAAACATGCCATGTCAGTGCTCTGATATCTTTTCATTTTGAGGGTGCAGCTTCTGAGTTAGTTTAAAATCTTAACCAAATAAAAACTCAGTTTTCAGCTTGTTTTTCGAGTAGACTCAAATCCTTGAAACATTTTATTACAAAAGAGATGTGTACTTCTTGTCAGCATTAAAATTATATGCTGCCCTGAAAGGGCATACACAAAGGTAATCTCAGCAGAGATTACAGGGGAGATGAGAAGGTTCTGCGTTATACCCACATAAGTTTTATTGGAAGACAAGCGAAATAATGCACTGTAGGTCTGAGCTGAGAGATTTAACTCCTAGATGCTGCAGACACAGAATGTAGGGAGAGCAGGCAGTAAAACAACTGACAGTTGGTCATTACAGGGACGCAGGTGGGCCAAAAATCAATCATGCCAAGACAGGCCTGGTCTGTGACAGATGCCTGACATCTGCCTGATGAAGAGCTCTGCCGTTGCTCTGACTGAGCAGAAAGGAGGGTTGGGGTGGGGGTAGCATGCAGTGGGGAAGCAGAAAGAAGGACTTGAGATGATGTGACAATAAACTGTGAAGACAAGGAATCAAAACCATCAGAAAAGAACAAAAAAGGGTAAGGTGAATTGGGCAATGAAGATTTTTTTTTTTTTTTTTTTTTTTTTGAATAAAAGTCAGTGAAGTTGTCAGAAATTCAAAGTGTAATGGCAAAAAGTTGAACAGTCTAGAGAAAAAATATTCAAGACGTTTTTCCATTACCTGGATTGTGGCTTTTATTTCCTGTGGCTATTGTTATTGTAACAGCATGTTAACACTCCTCTATTAGAGGCAGCCACAGCCACTGTTATGACTACACCTTTAGTATCTATTTCATGCTGTCTGGTCTAACAGCACCGAGAAATATGTCAAGTGTGAAATGGTACTGCACTACCTGTAAAACTTGGTTTAATTTGGTTGCCAGTTTCTAGCTTATTAAATGGAAATATTTACCTGTCAGAACTAAAATATATCTGTCTACCAGCTGCCGCGTTAACAGAAAACAACTTGCATCTTCTTGAACTCTGTCGTTGTCCTCAAGAGAGAAAAAAGAAAGAGAAAGAGAGCTATCCCTTGATGCCAGCATTCATTAGCCCAGTTCACTCTCTCTCTTTTGCAGTGCGCAAAGTATGTGTATGATAGGTATAAACAAACTGGTGCCTCAGGGAGATGCCATTTTTCTGAGATGCATTTTTCTTGTGTTTTTCAGCACATAATGGGAAGGATATAGGTACATGGTTCAAATAAAAGTCAGAAAAGTGTAACCAGCATATGTCTTCAGCCCACTTTACTTTGAAACTCCCAAATAATCCAGTGCAAATGATTAGCTTTGAAAGTCAAACATGCGTTATATTGAGTATCTAATCAATCTAAGGGTACACAGCAAACATCTGGAACAAGGTGCTCTGATCAAATGAGACCAAAATAGAACTTTTTTCCATCACTGCACACACCATTTCTACTGTGAAAGATGGTGTTGGCAGCATCATGCTGTGGGAATGCTTTTCCTCAGCAGGAACAGGAAAGCTGATGCAAGCTGATGGGAACATGGATGGAGCTAAATAACAGGCAATCCTACAAGAAAACCTGGTTCTTCTTCCAGCAGGACAAAAACCCTAAACATACAGTGAATGAATTTGAATGAATTATTTTTTTCATTTCACACATTCCATCAAAAAAGGACAAAAAAAAGGTACTTGCATATTCCTCAGTGTGAATGCAACATCCTATTACATAGTACCCACACAATTCCACACAAATACGCCACTTATTTGGTGGATATGTCTGAAAAGGGGTATGAAGAAGTTGAATTAATTTAATCATACCCCTTTTTCCATCCTGTAGTGTCAGGACCACAGTGGAATTGTTTAGGTTAACACATGTTCATGTGTTAGAATGGGCTCCTCAAAGCTCAGACTTCAATGCAGTTTGAATGTTTTGTTCTAAGACTGTTCGCTGGTGCTCTCCATCCAAACCAGCAGAGCTTAAGCTCATTTGCAAAGAGAAACTAGAAAAAAACTTCTCTCTCTAAATGCGCAAAGACCAAAAGACCAATAGCTGTAACTGCATAAAAAGGTGGTTCCAGAAAGTGTTGACTTTGGGGGGCATGCCACAGCTTTCAGATTTTCCCCATAAAAGAATCCCATTAAGAAATCCCCATAAAATACATTAAAATTTGTCTTTACTGTAGGTATAGTCAATCTGTATAATATGAATCCTTCTAAATAGAGTTTTAGCTTACAACAACAAGCCATTTGCCTTTGCTTTTACCAAACCACAGACTTACTTACAACTCCCACACTTTTATTACCCTTGTGTCCAGGTGACCTGAACACAACTTTATTAATAACTGCGCACATGAATCTATTGAGTGCTTTCAACAAAATGGTCTTTGATATGTATTTTGAAGAAATATAAAATGAAGCCAAGCCAATCTCAAACAAAAAACTGAATTTCTTATGTTTTTCATTCCGTAAACATGGAATATAGTTCAGAATGATTAGAATGCCACTGAAGGATTAAGATAAATGGAAAAGGTATTAAGCCTTTACTGCTAAACCAGTGTTATGACTCTGGAAAAATGAGAGATGAATGCAGTCAGTGGATAGTATGATTAAGGAACCTTATATTACTTTTCGTATCCTTATAGTGGCATCTCTTTTTTTATAGTTTTTGCAACCTGTTGAACTTCCAGTATAATGAATTATATAGTTATATGCATAAATTTCAATACCTTCCGTTTATGATTATAAAAATTCAGCTGTAATCTAGAAATGATTCAACAGCGCTTAAGTTTCTATTTATTTTAACTTATTGCTCCTTTAGTACATTACTGTGTCTATGCTCATATAAATGAACAGCGCAGATAAAATGTAATATATACTGATTTTTTTTTGCATATTGTTTCTCAATTGCTACTCATTTCCTCTCAATTCTACTCTCCATCTACCTCTGGCGTCCTATATTTCCTTTCCCTCCCTCTTACCTCCATCTTCATCCTCTACCTCTCTTCTTTCATCTCCTGCTTTAATCGGGCATCTGATCACAGGCCCAGGAGGATGGAGGGGGATAATGAGATTAGCCTGTACATGTTTACACGTTCTCATTTACATTGAGCTCTCACTGTCTTTCTCTGTCTGACCCATATTTCTCTGTATCCCTCCTCTTCCTTTTTGCTTTTTCTGTCTCCACTCTTCCTCTTGCACTCTCCCTCTCTCCTACCTCAGTGGTCTGCCTTCTGCAGCAGGATATGCAAGCTTTGTTAAACAGTAATCAGTTATAGCATATGCTCTAAACCAGCGAGACTTTAATTTCCACTCCGTTGCGTCTGATCTATATGCAGAAACTAATTATCATGTCAGTGATCTGTGATCAAAAGTACCTTCAGTGATTCCTATCCTCCTTGTGATTTTCTAGTCTGAGAACCGGCAGGCCGCTTAGATTTTGCCCAGTGGAGCTATCCAAATAGAAAGAAAATGTCATTGAGACTACAGCCAGTCCAATGTACTGACTTATCGGTTTTAGCAGGCTATTTTTCAGAGGATGCATAAGGTTTGTACTGTGGGAGAAATGAAATGTGCTCAGCAGCAGGGGCCATATTGATCCACTGTGACTGAGATAAGGGATGATTTCAAATGTCTGTAATCATAAACAACATGCACCGTGTCTGGGAAATGTGAGCTACACAGTCTGCATAATATACCATATCTGTAACTGACCACGAGGCAGCTGTCCGAATGGAATTCAACATCATGTCTTTTAAAGACTTGTTAGAATAAGTTCAGAAACAGTTGCTCAAATCAAAACACATAAACCTGTTAACAACTCAAAAGTGCCAGAATGCCTGACTAATACAATTTAAACTGTTTTGATCCTTAAAGGAAAGACATTACAAACTAATGTTAGCAGAGTGGAAATCAGCTTTTTTATACATGGAACAGAGAACAGGGTATGTGAATTGTCTACTTCACAACTGAGCACGAAAAAAAACAGCATATTTTCCTTTTCTGTCAAGTCTGTTTAAGGACTTTATTGTTCATAGAGGTGTTACAGAACAAAATAAAAAGTATAATGTTAAATAATTGGTGGCAAACATGAAACAAATAATAGGAGCTTTTTGAGACCAGGAATTATTACATATGGATTGTATTTGTGCTGTATTTTAAATTGTTACCTCTAGAGATGCACCAGTTAAAGTCCGATTTGCAGTTTTTATTAGAATCTGAAAACTTTTTTCTTTCTAATTTCTGGTGGAATTTCCCAATTGTTTCTATTCACGATGAAACATTTTCAGTAATAAATTTTGTCTCTCACTGAAAATTTACAAATGGCATCCTCTATAATACTGGACAAAAATGCTTCTGGAAAAGAATTGCGTGACATCTCTTTTATATTTTTTACATTTTCCTGTTTTTATTTTTTGAGGGAAAACAATTTACTGTTAGAAACACAAATATTTTAAATTATTAATCAGTTGATTGTAACTCTACTTGTGATACAAGTTCACTCATAACAATGAGAAAACGTATTGGATATTAAACAATTTAGTTTTCTGCAATTTGTTGAAAACATTCAAAAACATACAACTGAAGTTTACTGGAACACATTCTGGTGTCATCAACCCCCTATTTTGTGTGGCAGCGTAACTAAAAACTATTTGATTGAATTACTGAATAATTCTACAGTTTTTGACAACTGACTACAAGCTTCATGTTCCCAAGCTGGTGAGTTAATCAAGTAAAGGAAATGCCATTATGGAAATGTGTTGAAACCATTTGTTTCCAGAATTATGTGTCTCAGAGAACTATAATGTGAAAGATTGTCAGATAAAATTAAAAATATCAAGTGTTGCATAAAACAGTGCTTTGTCTGGGGAAAAAAAAAGTGGTTGATGTTACTTTTAGAAACATCCAGGTCATAAATGCATTGTCATGCATAATGTGTTCAAAAATTTCAAGGTATTTATTGTGACAGCAGTTTCAGACAAAAATTACATTCTGTTTAGTCTGTCTATGATTCAAATTTCTCTTCATCAGATATTTAGTTCTTTAAAAAAAATAGTACTGCCAGTTGATCCTAATGCTTTGCTGAAGACTTAAAACAGTCAAAATTCTTTAATGGCCCATGTAATCTAAAATAAACCTAAGTTTAGGCAAGCTGCTGATTAGAAAAGTCCTTTAATTGTCGCAAATTGTTCTATAAAGAATATATAAAGATTAAGATAAAAATTAATACTTTTCTGTGGTTTAGAGTCATTTTTGCAGTATCTAAAGTCAGTGTCTGTTTTTTTTTGTTTTGTTTTTTTTATACCTGCCAGTATTACCCTGGGATCTAATTGTGCTTGAAAGAAAATAAATTACTAATTCAGATATCCAGCAGTAGAACATTTCTCTTTCTAAAGTCTAAAATGAGCTGTTCTACCTCAAAGTTTTAATCTCCACAATTTACTTGACCTTTTGAACCTTCAAGGTCCATCCTGATCATTTTCTTTCTTTTGGTTAGACTTGTGATAGTAATAAAGCAAGCTGTGCATAGAAAATGTTTTTTTTGCTAACTTCAACCTCCAATCTGAAATAATGTAGAAGCGACTTCATTTTAAAGGTTACATACAATGGCTTAGTTCGTAAAACATACAAATCTGTAGCTATGACTTCAGAGTTAAATAGTGTTTTTCAGAACCCTCAAAGATGCGTTCCAGTGAAATCAGTCATTCCCATTCACACACATATTCACATGCTGATGATGGCAAGCTACTGGATTGTAGCCACAGCTGTCGTGGGGAAGTCTGAAGTCAGCTATAGTGGAAAGTTAAGCCTCATCATTGCAGGAATGTCTGTTTCCCACAGTAGATGTGATGTACTGCTTTTGGTGTTCTCTGTCATTTCACAGATGCTACTCAGTTAACTTGACCACAGTATTTAAATTGCATTAATTAAACATTTTCTATGAAGGGATATGTTGTTTAGTCTGCAGAAGTGCATAGGCCCAGTGATATTTTGACCAAAGCATGTTTTCTGTATGAAATCAGGACATTATGTCAACTTGTTGACATTTTGTGTTTTTTTTTATAGGGCGGCAATGTTATAAAAGTCTTTATCCATGAGGTTCGAAAAACATTTCTCTTAAGTTGAAACCACACATCTGTTACACTAAATGTTATCATTTAATCAGAATATATTTTGTTTCAAATTATTCACCGTTTTCCTTTGTTCATATTTCTGTGTAGAACTGTCTGTTATTTCATTGTGCTGAATGACAAATGACAGTGCAGAGCATGGGTCAGTGGGATATCCATCCAAATGACCCGATAAAGAATGTGTTGGTTTGTTTTTCTCTCTGCATTGGCAGCAGCAGTCATCAGTCTTCAGAGTTTGCCATATATCTCCACGAGTCGTCTGTCTTTTTCGGCTCCAAGCTGTCTTGGTGTTGAGCCAAAGGGTGAAGAAGGCAATGCAACTGTGATAAGAAAGTCGAGGACTGTCTCTGCTGAAAACACGTGTTCATGCAGCTGCTACCATTCATTGAACGTGGATTTTTTTGATCAGACTGTAGTCTCTTGGTCTTAATTCTCTGCCAGATCACATCTAATCTTTCTGTATCAATCAGATCTGACCCTGTCCCCACCGCGGCTCTAATCCAAATCTGTCTAAATCTATTTGATGTCCATGCTAGAGTAAATACGAGAGTATGCAAAAATTAATGGATTCAGCTCTTCTACTTGAGGCTGTATGTCTGTGTTCATTAACTGCAACCATTCCCACTTTCTAGCAACAGTATACAGCACACAAAACCACATCCTGCAATCTGTGCAGCAAAGCTGTTGTTTTTTATGGGTAAATCCTCCCCTTTCTGTACTATTATTGTCAGAATGTCATCATTCACAGACCTCTCATCTTCACTTGAAAATATTTCTACATATGTATTTTCTGCTTTGATGGCATTGTAAACAGAGTATTTGCAGCCTTTGCTGGTGAGACTTAGCGAGACTAATGGAAATCTGTTTTTAGATACTTGTTTTTTTACGCCTTCTCAGTTTTTATTGATCTGTTTATACTCTCATGGTTTTATATTGCAAATAAGAAGGCCCAAAGACACTTCTTTTAATTTAGGATGGAATTACAAGTCTGGTGTTGTTAGAATGCTGATGCCCTAACAACGGATGGGAAAGAAATTGACAAAAATGTTCACAGCAGTGTTTCACATCACAGTAAATAAATTTTATATAATGTGTTAAATATTTACTATATTGCCAGACATGCTGTGTCATCATTCCAAACCAATGTATTCAGATGTTTCAGTCACTTCAGTGGCCACATGTGTATAAAATGGAGCTCAATGAACTCCAACATGGTACAATGATAGAATTCCACCTATTCAGTAAGTTCAATGATGAAATGTACTCACCACTAAAAATTTCACAGTTAACCATTACGGATACCATAATAAAGTGGAAGCAATTAGAAATCACAGCAACTCCCTCACGAAGAGGTAGGCCATGTAAAATCACATAGCAAGGTCAGCAGATGCTGAGGAGCAAATTGTGCAAAGGTCTGCAAATTTCTGTAGAGTCAATAGCGACAGACCTCCAAACTTCATGTGGCCATCGGATTAGCTCAAGAACGGTGTTAAGATATTCATGGAATGGTTTCTGTGGCCCAGCATCTGCATCTGAACCTTAACCACCAAGTGCAATGCAAAGCTAGTGTAAAGCCCTCCACAACTGGATTCTGGAGCAATGGAGTTGTGTTTCCTAGAAAGGCAAATCATGCCTTCCTAGTAAGTGATCAGATAGAAGAGTCTGGGTTTGGCAGTTACTGGGAGAACAGTACTTTTTTTGTCCGCATTTGCCAAATCCAAATTTTGGTGGAGGGAGGATTATGGTTTTTGGTTGTTTTTTTGAGAAGAGGATTTGGCCCATTACTTCAGGTAAAAGGAACTCTTAATGCTTCAGCATACCACGATGTTTCTAACAATTTCATACTCCTAACTTTGTGGGAACAGGGTGGCCCCTTTCTGGTCTAACAAGATCCCTTAAAGCAAGATCCACAAAGACAAAGATAAGTGAATCTGGCTTGAAAGAACTTAATTGTCTTGCATAGAGTCCTGCCTTTGGGATGAATTGGAACAGAGACTGAGAGCAAGGTCTTCTTGTCCAGCATCAGTGGGCAACCTCACAAATCCCCGTCTGAAGAAATTGTCAGAATTTTCCATAAACACACACTTATCATTGTTGAAGTGTTGAAGCCATTATAACTATAAAGGGTGAGCCATCATATTTAATCCATGGATTAAAAATGGGATGTCGCTAAAGTCTGTATGTGTGTAAAGACAGATGTGCAAATACTTTTGGCAATATAGTGTTTGAATTTTGATCATAATGCTGATAATATGGTAAAATTGAAGACTTAAGATGAATCCCGTTTCCCAGGATTACCATTGCCCTCTAGCCTTACCCCTTCTCCTCCCTCTGGGTACTTATTTCAAATAAATGTCCCACTGTAAAATGGGACACTACTTTAAGAAACAGATTGATCATCGCTTTTCACTGTTTCCTTATATCTTACATCTGTACTTATTTTCCTCTAATCTTGTCAAGAAAGGTCATCAGTCTCACGCCATATATTCAAGAAATGTAGATATCCTAGAAATAATACCAAAATCCTTAAAAATATCTAGGATATACTGATGATTAGTTGTCTGCAACTTTACTTGCAATAAGTAAATCATAATTGCCACATCTGTTTTACATTAGTGTAATACATCAATATGCAGTGGGTGGGGCTGGCAATGATGTGAAGCAAATTATGTTGTATTCATTACACAATATAATGGTAGAGTGTGAGGAGCATGTACATGAGCATGACTGGCAGTGCTAAGACACTCCTCCTGACTCTGATTGGTTGTTTCTGACAGGGAGCGGTATATTTCTGCAGATGGCAGTAGGACAGGGAGAAGTCAGAGGAACTTGATTTTTTTCACAGATTATCCATCTCGTATTATAATGTCAGGACAGAGTGACAGTTTTAACAAATATTAAAAAACATATTTTCATAAAAGTTACCTACAGCAGCATTAAGGTTTCTGCCCCTAAAGAATTCAGCACTCAGTAGCAAACAAAGGTGGTTTTTTTTATGTCTGTGTGTGTGTTTTTCTTGATCACATCATGTTGCAGCACTCATACAGACTGGTACAATAAGTCTCTGATGAGCAGTGGGCTTTGGGAGAGGAAAGAGGAAGGAGAAGAGCTGATGCATATCCTCTGGACTCACGCTGTTTGATGGTACTGGTCATTTGTCATGGCAGCATGCATGTTAACGTCCATGAGCATTTTTCTCTGTGTGTTTGTGTATGTGGTGAGCTTGCACATGCAAACTCTCCTCCCTATTCCCCCCCACACACACACACACAGAAGTGTTGTTAAGCTGATGGTAATTTGATATGCACTTTGCCCAATGCCTCGGCCACGGCACCACAATGGTGAGGCCAAGTCTCCATCGGCCAGCGGGTTTACTGTCAACAACAGCCTTACTCCTTCAGCCTGTCCTCATTCTGTCACTTACTCTTCGTCCTTCATATGAATTCATCACTCTTTTCCTAATGCCACTGTTAGCTGAAGGAGCCTCTTTTACACTAATACAGTTTCTGTGAACTTGAGCTGTGATAGCATACATTCAATTTTTATTGTTTATTAAAAATGTTCCACTAATCAGAGGGTTGGTGGTTCAGTTCCTACTTTTAGCCTGCGCACAATTATTACTGTTGATGGACAAGAGACTGAACATCCCCACATAATCATGCATCTTCCTTGCTGTCACTTGTGTATGATGGAGATATGTGGCTCATGTATAAGTTATGAGCCTCATGGACGTGTGTGTCAGTAAATGTAAATATTGCTGCAAAACAGTTGAAGAGGTCAAAAAAACTTGGAAAAGGGTATCTAAATATCATTCCAGGTCTGGTGACCAGCGATATAGGACTTGTTCATAAGATATCACAAGTCTGTCTTGATTTGCGTGATGTAGTTGCTGTATCAGTGGAAGCTAGTATTAAAACCTCTGGAAAGAAGGTGAATATGTTCATTTTGACACCCCATATCTATGTTTGAGACTCTTATTTTGATGTAAGAAAGTTCTTGATTTCCTCTCTTGTGTTGACATTGTTGACTAATAAAGCCTGATCGTCGGGCTGGCTGATAACACTCGGTTGTACAGTATTAGCAGTAAAAACTCCCTTCATGACAAACAAATCTTTTTTGAGACAGCATTTTGGGTATTCGATGTTGTTCAAGTTAAACTAATTCTAGTTGCAAGTTGGGAAACCAGTGAGATTTGCTAATTGTTGTGGTGTTAATCACTATTAGCAGTGTAGGGCATAGTTCCGCAATAAAGCTTTCCGATTATCCAGCCATTTTTGTGGAACCAAGGAGGTGTGACCCAAAACATGCAGCATTCATATGTATATAATGTGTGGGATTTTCTCTCTGGGAAACCACACACATAGCTCGGGGCTCTTTATCTCAATCTGCATGTAGGCTCACTGTTCAAGTCTACCCTGTTCTTTAAATATAAGTCAAGTTGTTGTGTATCATCCTCAACATGTTATTATCTGCATCAGATTATGCTAATAAGCATGTTTCTCATATCAGATGGACGCTATATGAGGATGTCACCACTCTGCGTGATCAACAGACTTGTGCTGCTGCAGCTACTGTCGTTTTTCCTTTGTACTATATTACGCTTGTTCCATATTACCATGTTACCCCTTACAGTTTATAGTGGTTATGAATTTAACTACCTCCTGAGGTGGATCAGGGGCATAAGGTGGATTCCATGTTGGAACCTTTCAGTTGATTGTGAGGCATAATAAACATGTGTAGATCTTGGAATGGAAGTATGATCTTAAAAGGCTAATGTACAGTATTTCTCTCCATTTCAGCCAGTAAAGGAACATACTCACAAATAAAGGCTGTAAAGCTATGTTTGACAGTAGTTAGATGAGATCAAAGCTTAGACCTGTAACTTTTGTATTTTATATGCGTGGCAGTCATATTTGATACTAAGCTCTGCCTGACAACTTCTGACTTTCTGAGCCAGAATTCCGACTTCAGATGACTTTTTTTGTTCAGTTTCAAACTAGGAATGTGGACAAGCTGACTTCCCATTACAAAGAGATGCATCATAAGATACTTTGATTCTTAGTTTGACTGCTAAAAGTAAAAACCTGCAGCACAGGTTTGCAAGGAGTCTGCCCTAGATTTGATCATCTTCAGTTTAAAATCTAAAATACTTTGGTCAAACCTGAACTGGCTCATTCTTGACTGAACAGAAAAGTATTAAAACCCACTTTAAGATTATTAAACTTTTACTGGATTTGTGATAACACAAAAAAAGTTCTTATTAAATACTTTTTGGCTTCAGGACCAACTTAGACAAGTGTGAAATCCATGTAAAAGTCTGGAATGAATTATTCTGTACCGATTATAGACACAGTTTATTTGTTAAAGCAAACCATTGGTATTCTTAGTTTTTTCCAAAATGTTGAAAAACCTACAACTTGCTCTTGTAAACTCAATATAATTTATTGTTTTGTCTCGTGAACTGGATGTGTTGCTAAATCCCTAGTGATGACAAATGATGCTGCTTCATGCATAATCAGTAAACTCAGCATGAGTCAAGTCAAATAGTACAATAGTATATCTGCCAACTTTTCTCCCCATACATTTCTAGTCTGTCCGAGCCAAAAGGCTTCTTTGTTAGTAAGAATCTTAAGACTGTAATCCATTGCTATCAGCCGTATATTTGCTAATATGGTAGCTGTAATCACATGGGTGTTACAGCATAATTGGAAGTGAGTCTCAGTGGCTCAGTATGAGAAAGAGAGAGATTAAAAAAGAAACGGGCTTCAAACAAAATGTCAATAGCAATCCTGTGACCAATCGCTGCGGTGAAGAAAAGAGATGCTTTGAACACACGGTGAGTAAACATACATTAGTGCTCGCCAACCCACAAAACACCGAGTTCATTTAGAGTGCCGGATGCTAAAAGCTGCTGCTCTGTGCAGCTCACTGCCTGGCTCTGAAAACGCAGACGTCCATGTGGTCAGAAAGTGAAGACAGCACTGGTGGGTGCCTCAGGCTGATTCCAGGCTTAGTCTGCACAGTCAATCAGCCAGCTGTTCTTTCAGGCTCAAAGGGTAAAAGACCTATTAAATCTAAAAAATACCTCCTGCAGGGAATAGGCATGATATTCACTCACAACTTAGTCTTACTGTGTAGTCAGTGGAGAGTGTTATTTGTATAACTTCACTGACAAAGATGGCATAAATAGGAAGGGAAAAAATGAGATAAGGTACAGTCTTCGCCCGTTTGTATTTTAGCACTACAAAAGTCTAACAGTGAGTGTTCTTCTGCTGAAGCTGAAATTTTAGTGAGCCTCTTTGATTTACAAAGCTGTACGTGATGTTTATTATCATTCAATCGGACTAAAGTTCTTGTCAACCTGTTTGTCTGGTTGCACAACTACAACTCTTTAATATCTGTAACAAAAGAGCCAAGCAAACAAAGATAACCTGACACGGTAAACCCACAGTACATCTGTTCACCGAATCGGTCATACACAAGATTTTGCATTTGGGAGACAAAAAGCAGGTTGGGAGATAATATTTGGTCGTAAATATGTGTTGGTAGATACTTTGAAATAAGACAGATGGGTAAATATGGTGAGTTGTGAGCTTAAGGGACCCAGCAGGCCCCCCTGACACATTGCATGGTAACATCCTGTTGACAGTCTGAGGACACACCTGCTTGTCAGGACACACCTTGTCTGGCACTGTTCTACCCACAACAGTCTCCCTGTTGTGTTGTAGAAGCAGAAATCTGAGTCTAACCTCTGTCCTAGTCAGCAAATAACACTGCCTAATTAATCAGGCCTTGTATCAATGGCTCTATTCACATTGCTGCGGTTGCAACACTGGTACGTGACTGTTTTTTCTGACACTTTTTTCAGTGTCAGATACAATAGTTTCATATTTATTGTAAAATAGTTAATAATGTCTGTACTATTGAAAGTATATGTTATACCTGTGTTTATTTTGATAGGGCGATCTCTCTGCGAGAGCAGCAACAAAGCATCAGGCAGCTCACAAAAAAAAAGGAATACGTGCCAAGCTGTTAGAGGTCAGACAGGTGCAGGTCATGACAGGCAAACAGCAGCAACTTGCTGGGCCAGTCTGCCTCTTAACCCCTGCATTGTCTCCAATTACACACACACATATCCAAGTGGCAGAACACACATATACAAACAGCTGATTAGAACAAAGTTCGAGGAAAACCCTGAGATACAGTGCTTTGCAAAAGTATTTATACCACCTGAACTTTCTCCACATTTTGTCACATTACAAACGCAAACTAAATGTATTTTATTCTCAGTTTATGTGATACACCAACACAAAGACAACCCCACTGAGTCTTAGCTTTGTAGGACCAAAGCTATGAATGAGGAAGACATTTTTTTTTTTTTTTTTTTTTGCTTAGCCAGATTGGATAGAAAACATAAGTGAATTCGATTAGGCCATTCAAACACAAGAAAACTTTAAACTGAACCAGTCCATTGGGGGTCTGTCTATATATTTAGGGTCATTATCCTGCCAGTTTCAAGCTTTGTGAAACCTTTATAAGATTTTCTTTCAAGATTGTCCTGTATTTACTTCCATTTATCCTTACCTGCCCCCTTTTCCCTGCTTAGTTTTCTGCTGCAAAAAGCATTTTGCATTTAGATCAAATAGCTCATATTTAGTATCATCCAACTATAGCACCTTCTTCCATGTTTGCTATGTCCATTATATGACATGTGTCTAACTGCAAAAGGGCCCTCTTATGGCTTCAACAATAACTTTCTTGTTGGCACATTTCAGTGTTTCAGAGTCGTCAATCTCTGCAGCTTCTCCAGAATAACCATAGGCTTTTTTGCTGTTTTATTGATTAATCCTCCCATTGGCCAGTCAGTTCATGTGGACAGTATATCTTTGTGTATTTACTGCTGTTTGATACTCTTTCCATTTTCAGAAAATGACAGTAGTAAGATGTTCACAGTTTGGGATTTTGTTTTATGATGAGACACTGCTTTAAACCTGTCCACTACTTCATCCCTGGCCTGTCTGCTGTGTCACTTGGTCTTCATGATGCTGTTTGCTCACTGATGTTCTTCAGCAAACCTCTGAGGCCTTCACAGAACAGCTAGATGTGTACACCGTTACACACAAATGGATTATCTGTGCTAATTAGGTTACTTCTGATGGCAATTTGATTTTATTAAGGGGTATCAGAGTAAATGGGGCTGCATACAAATGCATGATGTTTTTCAGCTTTTTATTTTTATGAGTAAAAATTATATAAATGCCATGCATCCTTTCCTCCCACATTGTAATGATAATTGATAGAATTAAAGCATCATATTAGTGTTATTATAAAACACATCTGCTCAAGTTTAGACCTATGAATATTCTAACCGATGTCCCCGGGCCGTTTCGGATTTAAAGCCTTCACTTCTCTATTTTCCTGCTTTATTAAGTGATAATAATGAAAAGTTTATGCTGTTTAATTACGAATCGGCATTTATTGCTCAGGGTTACATCATTTTCCAAAATAAGAAAGTGAAAAGGAAATGTGGCCACGTTATCATCCTTAATGGAAAACAGCCCTATAAAGGTGAATTAACCCTGTGCGACCTTACTGTCAGACTCCTCGAAATTCTTTAAATAAATCCGCTTCGAAGTGTGACCTGCAGTCTGCTGCTAAAGTACACATTCAGTGAGTTAACTAGGCGTTAACACTTTGTGCTCCGCAGTTCAGGCGGGGCGCACTGAACCTTGTATCTGCTTGCTTCTACGTTTTGTATTGGGAGGGTAGGAGGAGCCGCTTTTCCTGCGATTGTCTGCCTCCCTCCTCTTCTCTTGCTCTCTTTCCCTCTCTCATTTTTCCAAAGTTGAATATTGCCTGGGAGCTTTCGCCAGCGGAGCGGCGCAGCTGACTTGCTCTGAGTCTCACCGACAAACGGAGCGCTCCGGGGGCTGTCGTTTTGGAGGGTTTTTTTTTATATATATATCTAATTATTTATTTTTTTTTTTTTTTAACGCGGGGTCTCCTACAGAAGGAAAGGAATCATCTGGAGAATCTAGTCTAGCTTTTAAACCCAGTTCTATACCCCCCCCCCCCACCCCATAAATCCTTTCGGGATACTTCCAAGATGTCACAGGAACAGAGCGTCGGGCACGTAAAGCTGGTAGGTGTCTGAAACCCCTCCCCTTGTCCCTTGGAGGTGTCTGACTCGGTCTTGGTGTGAAGCGGGGCTCAGCTCTGGCTGCGCTCGCGCACACGCAGGCGGAGAGGCGCCCGGGAGTAGAAACGGGAGCCGGTGGTTATTTTTCCCCCCACTGTCAGTGGGGATTTTTCTTCAACTTGACGCGTCTGGCTTTATGTTTTTCTCGTGAGTGGACTCGAGTTGAAAGCGTATGATCATGTCTGAGGTAGGCTGCTAGTAATTACTGATAAAAACTTAAAGGACTGATTGTAGTATCCCTTCTTTTGCAAAATAATATAAAATGTTTTATTCAAATAGAGATGTTTACTGTTTATGTGATAGTTTATCAAAGTGCGCAACGTACTTGTCGGATCCCACTCATTTTTGGTGATGATTGTGATATAAAAAGACGGATAAAAGCCGGTCAGTATCCAGTGGCTGAACTGTTGACAGCTGATCTTTGGGTTCTGAGATCTCAGTGAAGATACATCCGTCGGTTGTCTGTTTCTTAAATGCCAACATACAATAACTGTAAAACTATCGCTCCTTATTTTAATATATGATGTAATACGCGACCTTTTTTTTTAATAAACCTCACATCTTTTTCTGAATTATAAAGAAATTAACACAGACCCCAGATTCTACGACAAATCTAAAGTGGTTTGTAAAACTATTCATACCCCTTGTCCTTCTTCCCATTTTAGGTTACAACCAGAAAGTTCATTGCATTTAATTTACATTTTATGTGATAGACCAACACAAAGTAGTACATGATTGAGAAGTTCTTTATAAGAACTTCCTTTTACTGCAGTTAGAGCTGCAAGTCTTTTGGAGTCAAGTCTTTTTCTACATGCTTTGCAAATCTAGAGTACCGTCTGACATTTTTGCTCCTTCTTTGCAGACTATCTAATCCTCAGTCAGACTGCAAAGTGTCTGAGAACAGCACTTTTTAAGCCTTGCCACAGTTCCTCAGTTAGATTTAGTTCTGGACTTTGACTGGGCCATTCTAGCACGTGTTTTGATCTAAACCATTCCATTGTTGCTCATGGCTGTACATTTGGAGTCATTATCCTGCAGGAAAGTGAACATCCACCCATCTTTTTGCAGTCTCTAACATGTTTTCTCCCAGAACTACCCTGTGTTTAATTTCAGTAATCTTCCCATAAACTGGTGTTGAAAAGTATCTCCGCAGCATGATGGTACCGCTATTTTATTAAAATGGAGATGGTAAGCTAAAGTTGATCCATGGTGTTAATTTTCTGCCACACATGATGTTTTATGGTGCATATAAGCAAAAGTTCTATTTTACTCTCATCTGAATGGAGCACCTTTTTTTACATGTTTACTGTTCACTCTATGTGACAAACCACAACAAGACTTCCTTTTTATCAGCAATGACTTTCTTCTTGCCACTTTTCTAAAAAGGTCTGCTGAGACATGCTGAGTGTACAACTGACAGTTTATCAACTAATTCTCCCACCTGAGCTGTGTGTCTCTTCAGCTCCTCCAGAGATACTATTAGCATATGCACACCACACTCTTGCAAACCATGTATCCTTCTTTCATATCACAATTCTGTACTAATTTCTGTTGGTCTATCACAGCAAATACTGAAAAAACACATTGAATTTTGTGTTTGTACTGTAACAAACTTTAAAAAGGGTTCTAGAGTTCAGAATACTTCTGCAATACCAAAATTAAGTCTGTGTCAAATTGAGATGAAATGCACAAAGTTATCAGAGAGGTGTTGAGGTGTCACCTATAATTCATCTGTGGCTCGCACTGAATGCCAAACATAAAACTCAGCTGAGCTCTGCCAGTCCTGCTGAGCGCAGCTGATGGTGTGAGGGAGCACAATTGTTGTTCAGGCTGCTTTGAGTCCCTTTGTATGTGCTCCGCGGTGGGAAGCATTAACCTCTGATGTTATTTGATAAATGTTGGCCCTGTAAAATGTCTAGCTTTTAGTTGGCAGCTACCTTTATATGAATCAATAGCTCATCCAGTTTGTCTTTCCCACTGACTGTGGCAGCTGTTTGAGCGCAATGTAGTAAAGATGGACCAAGGTACAAACCCAATCATCCCAGTGCATGTTTTGTCACCACACTGGAATGCACCAATCAGTCGGCCAGAGATTGGCTTGAACCTCTCTGGTCGGTGTTAACAACTTTGCCGAAGGACCTGATGTAAAAAAACAAAACAAAAAAAAAAAAGTGGTATAGTTCTTAAAATAAAGAATTGGAATTAGTCAAAATTGGAACTGGCTAGTTGGATACCAGTGTAAAACTGCAGTTTGGTACTGGGTCGACTGGGAAAATCATTATTATTTGTATTTCTACACTGTAGTAGTTCAAGTACTTTCTTGACTTCTGTTTCTCTGAAGGCCTGGAAGCTTAGTGTCTCATACCATTACCCAACAGGGCTCATCAGACTGATTACACATCAGCACACTCACGAATGCTCCCATCTCAAAGAGACAAGAGCAGAATCAATGCTCCAGGCTGCTGCTTAAACTTTCAAATGCCATATATTCGCTTAGCTGACCGTCTTTCTATCTATAGGCTTGATTCCTGTGGTCCTTTTCCGCTCCTCCTCCCTTCCTCTCTCCTGTCTCATTCTATCCATCACTTTTGTTACCCTGAGGAAAAGTGGGTGTTGTTATCTGTTAGTGCCTCAAGGTATAGTCACACTTTTCTCTATAGAACTGCAATAGTTTTAAAATCAACCTATTTGGTTTTTCCTTCCGGACATAAATGTTTGTTCATTCACTCAGGATAAAAAGTGAAACCTTGACCTGCCGATTTTGTTTATGATTCACTTTAACATTTAGAATCTATTAAGTTACAAGAACCACTTTCAAAATATTTCTCTCTAGCCTTCTTGTCCTGAATGGTCACTAAATCTTTTTATTAGGAAAAGTTGAGACAACACACAGTTTTAAAGTTATTGTAAAAGCTTGACATGTTAGCATCTTATGTTAGTGATTACCTTAATTTGTGCTGTTTATTACTAAAACAGCATTTTGTGTGTACTTCGTAGAGAATGTAGATTCTTATCTTATTGATTACATTTCCAATTGGCTGCCATCATTTAAATTGAACATCTACAATGACAGACATTGGTTGGAACCTCAAAAGTATAAAACAGAGCAACTTTACTGTACTAAGTTCAGCCTTACTGTTATCTGCTGAAAGTCTTCCTTTCTTTTGTTTTCTCTTGGCCCGATTGATCCACATACATCTTTTAATATGTGGTAGGAAATACAATTTCCATTTAACAAGCCCTTTTATTCTTGTTGTAACCTCCTATTTTATTTGTAAGCATCCCACTGATACTGTAAATAAATAACTTTGGATCTCTGCATTCTTTCAGTGTGAACTGCATTCACACTGAAAGCGATGCTGTCAGCATAGTCTGGTTGCTCTTACAAATGATGGATTCACTGAAGAAAGATCAGGTCTTTAAGGGAGACGGCAGCCGATTACTGGTCATAGTCAATCAAACAAAAAATAGGTCGATGCCAGTACTGAGTAGATGTCTCTGTGCATTTCTATAACAAAGGATCACAAAATAATGAGATAGTGAACAGTCAGATTCAAAGCAGTTCATCCTTACTCTTCAGTGTCGGCTGTCAAAAATATTTCTGATTTCCCTCTCTGTTCTGTTAAATAATTTATGACAGGTATCTTAGTTTGGCATTCTGTCTTCAGGTTTCTGTCAGATCATAAATCAAGTTGTCTTTCTCACGCATAATTATGTCCTCAAATGTCCTTGCACACTAAATCTGAAGGAAAATCCTGTCTTCAGCATTAATTAATTCAAGTTAGGCCACCTTTTCTCTGACAGGACCTTTTTCATCTTGATTTTAGGTGTGACGTGATTCTTATGTCTAATTCCGACTGACATTAAAATGTCCTCCTTCCGAAAGTGTTCCCTTTATATTGATGAAACTTTCAGGCGGCCATTCTGTCAGCTGCCAGTAATGTCCTTACAAGAACATAATATCTGAACATCAGGACAGGAGCAACTGGGACCCAAATACATTTTATCTGTGTGTGGGTGGCCAGTTTTATGCAGTCAAGGCACATACCAGTAGAAGTTATGCATTCGAACTTCTTGTGTTTTTAAACCCCTGGCCTCTGCACCAATTTGTGACATTGTTCCAGCTTTGAGTAACAAATCTAGAAAGCAGAAATTCCACTAATTCTTCTCAGCAGTTCCAATAAATCATCTCAGTCAGCTGGCACGGTTCGGTTTATAAATTTTGGGCCCTTGAGTTT
Source organism: Anableps anableps (assembly GCA_014839685.1). Classification (NCBI taxonomy): domain Eukaryota; kingdom Metazoa; phylum Chordata; class Actinopteri; order Cyprinodontiformes; family Anablepidae; genus Anableps; species Anableps anableps. The sequence goes on from CM026074.1 coordinate 22,359,815, forward strand.
TTTTGACTTTAGTGGTGTTCTTTATACATGCATAGATGGAATATAAAATCAGAAAAAGAGGGATTTAAAAACAAAGTCAGTCTTGAAAGTTGTTAGTTTTAAAGTGTTGTAGTAGAACACAGTCTTTGTAACTAGATTAAATCTATTGTCTGTTTCATATTAGCAATGAAGCCCTAGAGGATTTGTTTTTAGGATAGATACGAAACTAGACACTAGAAACTAGATGGCCAAATTTAATATTAAGAATACAAGCGACTTCAAGCTTCTGGATAAGAATGTAGTGACTATAAAGCAGGGTGATACTGTTACTTTAAAAACCCTTAGGTGAATGAGGGTTTGACACTTTCAATTAGCAAAGTAGTATCTTATGTTTGCAATTAATATACATACAAACAGGTGTCTCCATGTGCAATCTCTGGAAAAAACAATCACTACCTTATCTCTGAGATTTCTCAAATGCTGCCACATTATCTTTTTCCATCACAGTCAGAGGATGAAAACAAGTAGCTTTGCTTTGCTGCTTCAAGCCTTCCTGTTATCTGATTAAGCTCACACTCTCTTACTGCCAGTATGAACCACAGATATGTCTTAACATGTCAAACACAATACACTTTGCTTTAAAATAGCTTCTTAAAACTCTGTTGCTCTGTACAACGCAAGCTAACATGAGTCTTCTTCCCTCAACAAGTGTCCACACTGAAGTTTTTGTCAGCACAACCTGATAGCACTTAGTATGATATGTTTACTGATCCAAAAACTATAATATCTGATTCCAATCACCAGCCAATTTCAACAAAATGATGGGTTGAGAATGAAGAACTAAGAGTAATTGCACATTAATTGCTCTTCATAGTGTCATGAGTTGTACTGACACACATATCTTAGCGAAGCAACACCCATTTATGAATGGAGCAACAAAACTACAGGGATCAGCAAGAAACATTTGCATTAAATGGAAAGTGTCAAACTCAGCTTCAGAGATAAGAAAAGGAATAAGTTTGCATCTAATTGCACACAGCAGGTGATTACTTACACCATTCAAATATTGATTAAAAATGGCCGGATACATTTAAGAAACAAAATTCATTGAGAAGTTGCACATGCTATGATGGAAAGCTGGCTGTAATAAATTATAAAAAATAAAAAGACTGTATGAATTATGAAGACTGCCAAGTTTGACTGCAAAATAATTCATTAGAGGACACTGTTTCAATCTAAAGCATTGATTAAGGGAATGGCTGTGGGAGATGAAGCACACTCATCATGGATGGATATATTTTTGTATCCACATTGTACTCAGTGCAGTGAATGTCCCTAAAACAAGAGGAATTTCTGGACCACCAGATTCATATGGAGTTCACTGTATGTAGAAGAAAGTTATCAAGCACTGCACCAAACGACCCAGCACTCTAAAACCAGTGTAATTTGCATATTTTCTGTAAATTTAAAGTTCCTTTGAACAATGGGATAGAGAATTTCATTGCCTGATTTTTATTTTTTTTTATAGCTATATCCTTTCATAATTTTCTCAGAGGGTTTTTTATCCATTTTAGCTGCAAAATATTTCTAATTTTGTGACTTTCTTAGGTTCTTTAATATGCACTGATCTGTTGAATCCACAGAGGACATCTTTGATGGTTAGGTTGTAAAACTTTGAGGGTCTTGTCAGCAGTGTGTTTTTTTCTTCCCACTGGTTGTATCTAAAAAGACAAAGGGTAGTCTTGTGATCCAGAGTTCAAGAGTTGTTTCTTAAAAGTTTTACAACTCTTCTTCTCTGAAGATTTCTACTTTTCTTCATTGTTGATCAGATCTTAAATTTTACTTCCATCTGACAATTCTGACAATTTCAGACTTTTGAACCTGAATTTTAAAGCGATTCTGTAGGAAAAACTATCCCTAATGACTTATGAATATAGAGGGTTATTTCTAAAATGGTGATGTTGTAAAGTATAACAATGGATCAGCAGTTCTCCTATCCAGCAAGCATATTTATTGAAAAACTTTCCCTCTTTTTGCAGACATGCTTTGTTTTTTTCAACAAAAATTTTTATTATATTATGTTTTGAATGGTTGAAATAGCTTTTGAAAGATCTCTTCTTATTTTTGAAACTTAAATCTAAGACTTTCTAAATATGTACTTTAGCTCAAATCGACTGGGATAGCCAAAGTTTTTCTCAAACCTTTCTTTGTTTCTGCTTATAAATTAATCCTCCTATTATCATCCTCTCATCGCAGAGAGTATATTGCGTGTTTTTTTGTTTTTTGTTTTTTGTTTTTTTTTTTGGGTTGTTTTTTGCCATTAAACAGTCTCTCCTTACTGCAAAACATACAGTACTACTAAATAACAGCACTTTTTCCCCTACAATTTTACAGCTGTGGATATCAAAATTAATTAACATTGCCCTTTATATAATTACGACCTAAAGAGGAACAGTAAAAAATTAGGGTAATTCTTATGCGCCAACACAAATTGTGTCCAAAGATGTCCAGTTATTTGCAATTTTGAGTGTTTTTTAGGTTTTTATATTTCAGGCAGGGAGCAAGAGTCGCTTTGTAGCCACAGAAAACCCTAATGAGTAAGTGTTCAGGTTTACTACAGAAATCACATGGGGGAGGCAAAGGTTTTGAAACTAAAGGTTGGTTTTATTCACTGCACTTGAATTGAGCACTGCTTTGCAAAGCCCTGCAGTTTCTTCATCAGCTGCTTTTGTTTTTCAGTGTTTTACCCCTGTTCTCATCTTACTAAACTATGACTAAACATGCTTATGAGGGGTACATTATAGACTTAGACTGCTTCCCATTTTTTTTGCTGTTTTTGACTGTTAGCTGTAATTCAAATATTGTGCACATGGTTATCAACATCTAATTGACCACCCTTACCCTTCTTATCGATCTGACCTCCAGCCGTTCCTCTCTCTGGATCCTTAGTTTTGTAGATGAATGGAGCAAAAATTGAGCTTCCAAGGTTTTAACTGGCTTCCCTGTCAACAATGGGAAACTGGCAGAAACACAGCTGATTTATGGTCCTTGTTAGGAGAGAACATGCAATCCTAGAAATAGATTGTATAATATGAGAAAATGTGTTCCTGGAAATAAAGTGCGACTGGCCCATCATTACTCAAGTCACATTTTCTATCAATATTGTAGAAAGGAACGTTATTTTTATTTCACAGAGAAAAAAAAATTCTCAAATGGATTATGATGAGGATTACATATTTCGACATGAAGTCACATCTTTTTTCTGTGCAAATACTAACAGCAACATGTTCCAGGTTACTGTAGCTCCTACATTTTTATGTTGATTTTTCTCACCTTCTCTCTTGCTTTTCAGTTCATTCAGCTCCTTTTGTGTCCTCTTCATCCTGCATCCTGCTCCTTTGTCTTTATAACAACAAAAATATTGATTCTGTTCAGGAACCCTTTTCCTATATGCTGGTTCATTATGTTAAATTATTGTTTTCAATGTAAGGGAAACAAAAGTGACCTTAACAAAATAACAACCTTTCTCTCCATCTTCTCACCTTGTCTCCATTTTTCTCTTTACTCCATCCAGCTCCCCTCTCTCCCTCCTGTTCCAGATACACCTTTCCCTGTCTGTTCTGCCAACCAAAAAGCAAACGTAAAAAAACAAGGAAAGATTTATATTCTAATCATTGTTGTAAATTCAAGCACCTAAGGCAAGCTGAGACAGCAGCGGTAGACAATCAGTGTTCACCACTCATCACCATCATCTCAAAGCCTTGTTTTTGTTTTGCTAAACACACCGTGTAGTATCCTAATCATAGATTTTGCAAACAATATAAGCTACTTCTTGCCGGAGTTCAACTCTACCCATCTGCTTCATATTTAGAGCAGGGAGTAGTTGCAGACATTTCCTCTATAATATTTAATAGGAAATGTTGCAGTCAAATGGTGCTAATTAAAGCTCCATATTAAAGTGAGCATTAGCAGTTGTGACCACCTCCCTAAAAGCAGTAGTTTTGGCAGTTTGCTGGTCTGGAGCATATAGATATAGGTTAACAGATATTATAGCGTTATAGAAGCAATTGTTGCAGCACATCTGGTAAGAGTAATAAGGTTCTATCCAAATTATTTTAAGTCAGTAATCTGCTCTGAAAAATGGAAACAGTTTGATACTGCTGGGAGTCTTCTCAGGTTTGGACATTCCAGCAGGTTCACCACAAAGTCAGTGCTCAGAGAAATTGTAAAAGAATCTCAGGCTCTACAGGTCTTGTTTATCATGTTAAATCTTCATAACAGTACATTAGAGAAGGCCTGAACAAGTATTTCTAAGAAAATATCTTTCTTCTTAAGGTAATATTGTTCAAGAAGTTGGGTTTGAAGAGCTTCATCGGCATAAACCACCAAACCTCTTGGAAAATGCCATTCAGACAGATGAAACCAAAGTGAGGATAACTGGCCATGATGCACAGAAGCATGCTCAGCAAAAGCCAAACACCCTATCAACATGAACACCTCATACCAGCTGTTAAGCACGGTGGTGGAAGGCTATTGATTGGGGCTTGTTTTCCAGTCACTTCACTGTAAAGTCATCTAGCATCAAATGATCAAATGCGAGGCCAACTGTCTTAGAAATGTCCTCAATCGCTTAATGATGACATGCACATCAGTAAATCAGCACCAGAATTTCTGAAAAAGAAAAGATTCAAGTTGCTACAATGGCCCAGTCAAAGTCCAGACCATTACCTTATTAAAATGTTGTGGTGGTACCTTAGGGAAGCTGTGGATGACTGGATAGACCTGCAAAACCCAGTGAACTGCAGCAATGTTATAAAGAAGGCTGAACCAAAATTCCTCTTAAGACATGTGAAACTAATAGTCCTACAGAACACAACTACCTCCAGTTATTGCTGCTGAATGAAGTTTTCTCAGTCTAGTTACTGAATAATAGGGTGTACTTAATTTTTTACATGACTATAAAGGCATCACTGAACACTTTAGTTTTCCCATGACTGCAGCAGAGGAACCCAACAAAGTGGAAAGAGTTTTCTCAGCTTCAGTCCACTAGGACCTGCCTGTCCAGCATTCTCCTGCCAGGTCCAGACGCCTCTCTGTTGGTTAGAGTGCTCCACACCTCCTTCCTCTGAAAAACCATGATCTTGTGAAAATGTGACGTTCTGGCCAGAAAGAGTTGTATGACCTGTTGGTAGACAGACATTTCTTATGAGAGAGGAGTGTTCTGGAGTGTTTTTTAGTTTCATAGCGGCTTTCAATTTAAAATGGATTCAAAAGGTTATTAAATTTGCATAACTTTAAATGAGCATGAAATTTCTTCCTTGCTTTATGCATTATTGCATTACCAGAGTGTATTCATAAAGGTTTCCAAGCACAAGGAAAACTTGTAGCACTAAATGTCGCTTCTAATTTTTTGTCTTACACAGTCGAGCTGAAAGAGACAGACTAAGACTCATTTGCCCCAGCAGGAATTTTGAAGAAATTAATTGTTCTGTCGGTCATTTGAAATTTCTGATATTCTCATAAGATCCCCCTTCTGTGTTGTTTTATCATTCCCTGGAGGAGGTTATATTTTATTCCTGTCAGCCAGCTAAAATATGATGTTCTTCAACTAAGTTTCACTTTTTCAAAGAGGTGCATCATAAATTCGAGTAGGTCAGTTGAACCTGTCTGTTAGAAAATAAATCTAATTCACTGTGGGTGGGCTGCAGTGAGTTTTTTGGGGGGGTTTTAAGTCTTCAGATTAGCTCAGGTCAGTACTGATGTGGCAGTAGGCATTGTTGACCTTCACCATTATACTCTTTGGTTTTGCACAGCCCTAGGGAATAACTATTTTTAAAATGCAGGCAAGGCCGGGCAGCTATTGTTAAACTAACTACCTATTGATTTGTGTTGACCTCAGTTGTGGGACCACACTGAGAACACTAAATATATGTGTGCTTGTTTGTTTGTTTGTTTTCCCACATCTTCCAGAATATTTTAGAGATTTTATGCCCAACAAAATTCAGTTTTTATAATGACTTTCACTTACTTTTGGAATTTTTGTATATATACTATTTCAATGCTGTGCTCAGATAAAATTTTCCTTAGTTATTAATAGATGTCACTTTTATACTTTTAAATGTGTGTAAAATATTTTACTTTACCAACTACAACATTTATTTTTTTTCTAATTTTGTGGTGCTAAAACCCCAAACTTCAATGAACTTTATTTAGTCTTTATGAAATAGACCAACACAAAGTAACTGAAATTGTGTAGTGAACTGAAAATTATTTTTCCCCTAATTCCCCTCCAAAAATTGAAAAGTGTATTTACCTCACTTTATTTTGATAGATAAATGAAATAAGTTGCCACAAACTGTCTTCAGAAAAAAACACCAAATAGGCAAATATAGTCCACTTGTGTGTAATTAATCTCAGTATGAATACAATTTTTCTAAGAAGATTTATAGATTTGTTGGACAATAACAGTCCAGTCAAAATAAATGTTATTATCCTCCAAGAGGAAATTTGATTTTCAACAGAGAACAAATGCAAACAATATAGAAATACAATTGCAGAAATACAAAAATAATCACAGCAATTATAATACAACCAGGATACCAGGCTACTATGGTTTCTGTTGGGCCTGTCGATGAGGCTGGCAGTAACAGGGACAACTGAACATATGTAACTATTTGGACTTGCATTTTATCGTCATGTATTTGCAAGCAGATGGCAGAACCTGTAATTATGATTAATAGGATGGTTTGGGTCAGCAAGAATAGCTTTGGCCTTCCTTGTGACTTGTGGGAGAGCTCTACAAGTCTGACTCCAATCATTCTGTTGCACATTTTTACAATGCTGCTTGGTCTGGGATTATTTTTTAGCGTGAGAGCTTGGGGTTGGGCGATATGGCTGAAAAATGTATCACGATATCAGCTTTTCATATCAGTCGATATTGATAATTATTGATTAGTTTTAAATATCCAAAATACTGCCAAACTAGTGATGTGACCTTTTGTCTTTTATCCACAATTTCCTCCTTTGAGCTGTTGTACGAATATATTCTCATTTCACTCTACCCCGATCTTTTTTTTTATTTTTAAGCAGTTATAAGGCACGGTGGCAAAACATGAAACTGCTCCCACATACCCAGGCCTACTGAGCGCACTGATCGCGGACGGTTGAAGTTTCCTACTCAAGCATGCTGATTGCCTACATTAGCTTGGTACTGCATTCAGAACAGTTCGATGTGAACACTGTTTTCTTCCGAGCAGTTTCCTGTGTGAGTCATTGTATCACCGAGTACACGTCCGCGGTTGCAAAAATGTACCTTTGTGCAGACATCCACTTTGAGTCCGCTTTGAGTTCACCTCGAGTTTGCGCAGACTTCTGAGGAGTTATGTTGGGGCAACATGAAACTGCTACAGTGCATGTTACACAATAAGTTATTGGTATCTAACCAAAGAGTGAGTGAATCCAGAATGCTGTGCAGTTCTGGATTGGAGTTCAGTGAAATTATCAACATTCAATCGGACGTGTTTTCTATTGATATTGATCACACGACTATTGCAATAGATATCGTTATTGTGCCCTTTGAGAGGTTAAAACCAACAAATACAAGAACAAGTTAAGACTGACTCAAAAAAGAGGAGTAAAACATTTTTATAAAAACTGAAAAAGTTGTAGAAAAGCTTAAAGCAGGACTAGGCTGTAAAACAATATCCCAAGCTTTGAACACCTCATGGAGCACAGTCCAATCCATATCGAAAATGGAAACAGTACAAAGATAGGTGTTTTCTCCTTAACTGGTTTAAAAAGCAGAGCGTTATTCAGAGAAGCAGCTGAGAAGCCGTATTAACTCTGTAGGAGTTGCAGTGATTTACAGCTCAGGTGGGAAAATCTAACCTCACCATCGACATGTTGATAGGTGCTTCCTATCTAATCTGACTGAGCTTGCACTTTTTTTTTTCATAAAGAAGAATGAGGAACATTTCAGTCACCAGATATGTAAAACTGTTAGGGGACTCAATACAAATGCAAAGCACAGTTTCAGATTTTTATTTGAAGTATTTGAAAATGATGGGGGGGGGGGTTCTACTACTCCACAAATATTCACTACTTTCTGTAAGTATATCATGCAAAATACATTCAAGTTTGAGGCTGAAGTGTCACAAAAATGTGAAAGGTTAAAGAGGCATAAATACTTTTGCAGGACAGTGTATGTGGTTGCCTCCCTATAATTTAATCATCTCTATCTTTTTGAACCACCAAACACTTTTTTCATAGGTTTTCTGAACTAGAACGGATTTTTGAAGAGTTTCCCTGTCTGTTTTCTGTTATATTGCTGTAAGTGCAGCTGACTGTAGTTCATTACAAAAACACATATGGTGGCCTTTATAGCTTTGAAGGTTTCTCGGCTTGACTAAAACCATGTGTGACACAGCTGTGCATTGTCTGATCAGAAAAGAGTGCCGATACTTTAAGGGTTCAGACACCACCAATTGTAGTTGGAGTTGTGCATTTAAACAACATTTGGTCTCTACAATCCCAATCAAAACCAGAGGAATTGATCTCTAATGAAGCCAGGAGTCAGTTGATTCTTCCTCTTAATTGATCTATGATCCTCAGTTTTTTCACTCCAGTTGTTTGACTGCTATATCAATGTTTCCATCTGCAGTGTTCCTGCAGCCTGAAGAAAAAATTACCCACTTGTGTTCTCCTGCAACTAACTCTCCTCTCCTTGTTGCCCTCTGAGCGCCTTTAGAACTACTTTGTCAGAATTATTGTATCCTAATGGGTTTGAATAATGATAAAAATACATAAACTTTGGCTTGCAAAGAGGATAATTACCTTTTTACCTTTTTGTTTTTGTTTTTTCATGGGTTTGTAAAGAACTGGCTCAATACTGCAATAATTCTTTTCCCTGCTTCAGTGAAGAGGTACTGCTTGGCACTACAGATACAGATAGCTTACTGTTAAATGTTGCACATCGTTGTACCATCATGTTAGATGCCATCAGTAAGCTTAGATCTGCCACATAATAGTTGTGCTGTAACCTGTAGCATGTTGTATGTTAGCAGCCTACAAAATGTGGAGGGGGGAGCTCAGTCCATCAAATTGCTATTTGAGCTCATCGGTTCTTGCCTGAATCCCCGATTCTGCTCTTTGTTTCACCACAGACAAGATTTCCCATCATAAGAAAGAACAAACAATATTTTCTCACTGATAAATAAAGCTAATCGAGCAAATAGAGCCACAAGCTGCTGACATTTCAGCACATGGAGCCAATCGAACAGCAGCCAAAGAAAACAATGGCCATAACCCTCTTCCGTTGAAGGAAATGCCAAACATTACTGCGCTGTATAAATAGAAAGGCTCTGACTTTGTAGAGCCAGATAGAGGACAGGAACCCCCTCCCTGGAGACACACTGATGGCAAAGTCTCCCACCTTTTCTTCCCACTCCACTCTCTCAGAGCGTGATCTATATTTCTTAGCCAATTTTTCTTGACCTCCTTTTGCTTTTTTTTAAATTTTTTTGCTTTACTTCTGTATCTTAATATATATCTATATATGTATCTTTATATATATATATATATATATATATATATATATATATATATATATATATATATATATATATATATATATATATATATATAAAAACTTAATTTTTTTCTGTTGGACAGCTGGCCACAGTGAATAACTGGCCTAGTAACGGCCTGTGAACACCTCATGCTTTATTAATGGTACCATCTACTGAAGCTGAACTGGCAAATGGCTTTTTTGGATAGAGGTGGTTCAGATTTTGGAACAGGGTCAGTTTTAGTTATTTCTCTTTCCTTATGGAGAAGTGCAGTCTATAGACGGTCCTACACAATGTGCAGCTTGAGGCGTTTTACACCAAAGACACCCAGCAGAATAAAGACATTAATCCAGGATTTAACATGATAAATCATCGATTTATTTTCTCATTTCACACTATTTTCCTCTTTCTGTCTCTTGTGAAAAGGAAGGGTGAGGGTAAGACTCTCATCCACAAAATGAGGTTAGTGTCTCTTGCATTGTCTATGCATTGGGGTTGTGGGTGATTCAGTCGAGACAACTCTGACAAGTCTTTCATCTGTGTTATCGTTTGTATCTGTTGTGTAATTTTGCTTCCCTGAGCTGGGAACAGTTTGACAGATTGAACCCCAGTGGCTGGTGTATTGAGATTTAGGAACCAAGTGGATGAGGTAGGCTAAACATACATTGATAGAAATCACAAAGACACAACTGTTCCCATTCTGCATTCAGTTCTTTGTCTCCATTTTAATCCCATGTTGCTAGATTGTGTGTTTTGTGAGTACATTGCAATTTTAATCTATCAAAGTTCCATGAAAGAGAAAACAAAACCTGTGATGTTCGGTTAGAGTTAAAGTTAGCAAAATCAGGTTTTTCTTATAAGGAACATTAAGATATGTCATGCCTTTGAGACCCCATTCTTGTTCACCATCCTTAACCCCTTAACCTCTCTCATTGTACAAGAGGGAACACCACTAGATAGGTCACCAGTGAATCACAGAGTAACAAACAGGACAAATAACCAGATAATTTTGCATACTTTTGAAGAACCTGAAGGGAATCTTTACATGCACAGGGAGAACATGAAAACTCCATGCTAATGGATCCATAGTCCAGGATTTAAACCGAGAAAGTTCTTGCTGCAAGTCAACAGTATCAGTTGTGCAATCATGCATGAACAGCAATTGTTAAAGAGGTTGGTTCATTAATGGGGAGTACTTTTCTTTTTTATCAGAATTTGAAAACTTTTCAGTAATTTCTTGTCAGTTTTCCTTCAGCAAGCTGTTGCCTTATGTCAATTTGGTAAATTTCTCATACTGCAGGTGTACAGGAGCTGAAAATGCAATTTCTCCCTGAAAGGCCCTTTGTTAGTAAGCAGAGTGTACTGTTTATGCATTGTGTAGATTGCTTTTTCACACAACTTGGAGTCAATTTACATATTTATAGAATATTCCAGTTAAAGGTATGCCATTAACTTGGCACCATGCTCTTGTGCACTTATATAGAGCGTATTAAAAGGATGGAAAAATGAGGCTAAACTGGTGTCAAGTATCAGTAAAGAAGGTTGGTTTTCTGGGAGGAAATACATTACCTAAGTTCTCCTGGATAGACTTTTTCAGTTTTTCATCTTATCTCATTTTTAGCTTCATGAGTGAATATAGGGAATTAGTTTGGTCCATGGTATTAAGGATTGTAGTTTTAGTCAGAGCAAAAAAAGGAAATTTTGGTTTTTGCACAAAAGTCAAGGTACGCTTGCTTAGAAAGTATGATTGGTCTCAGAAGGAAGAGTGAGGCAGTGTGAGGAAAGAAGTATAAGATACCTGTTGCTTAGTGATAGTGTTGTCATCTTCCAGTTTTGAACTGTCCTTGGGTAAAATACTTAACCCGTTTTGTCCACGTTGTCTTTGCTTGAGGAAGAATCAGATGAAACTGCAAAGATATTTGTGTCAAACAGAAAGTGCTATGTGACTGCATGGATGAATAAAACAGGTTGAACTGTATTAGAGATGCAGATATAACAGAAATTAGTGGCTGATTTCCTTCCAATCTCCTGTTGGGTAAAGAATTGATTTGCAAATATATATTTTTGATGATTACTGCTGATTTCTCTTTTGAAACAATCATACACGAGATATAAGAACAGCATTCGGAATAGGTTTTAGTTGCATTCTGGCAATCAGCGCTCTTGAATTATTTATATTCAGAGCAGAGATGATGTCACGCCTTATGTGTGAGAGAGCATTTGTTGTAAAGCATTTTGAAACGCAAGAGTAATGATTAGAGAGTTTATCTTAAACTGTGTAGCTTTTTAGAGACTAGTGCAGATAGTATTACCCAAACACAGTCACCAATATTTCCAAATCCAGTGTTCCATGAGTGGTTGGGACAAAACAGAGCACATTCACTGTATTTTGTTTAGCCCTCCTGTTATCTATTGAAAGTGCTGCTCTCTCGCTGCCTCGCAGCTTAAAAAAATTAATTGTTCTTAACCATATCAGTCTAATTCCATCAAACAGCTATACCCAAACAATAAAGATAATTTTTTTTCATCATTTTAACTCAGCATGTACCAGGATTGTTGTAGCTAACACTAGCTCTGGTGCCTATGCTTTCAGCAGAATGTTTTGCATTGAGGTGATACCATAAGCTTGAAGTGCTGCTGTTCTCAATACACACACTTTAAATTTCTCTTAGTTGGCAAACAAACTTTAAAGGCATTGCTACCACTTACTGAGCTGGAGTGTGTACATCAGTGTTACTAGTAGGTCAAAAATGAGGGAAATAGGAAAGGTTAAATGTTTTTATCCCTCACTTCTTCTGTAATTAATGGTGAAAATGAATGTGTTAAAGTCCTAGCTCTAGTCTATGTGTGGTAGGGAATACGGTTTCCTTTTAAATAGCTTCTTACATCACCTAACTTATTCTGAAGTGGCTAACTTTTAAATCTTCTTTACAGTAACAATTTCTCCATTGCAGAGTGTTGTTGTCAGTGGTAGCTCCCACATGTAGTGTGTTCACTGATCAGAACAATATTTATTTAGGAATTTCCAACAGGTTTCTGGGCCAATCTAGTTAAAAATACTCAGATTCTGTTCACTAGCCCATTTCTCTGCACATCTATATCTATCAAGCCTTTATGGATATTCAGTTACAGTAGATAATTAACCACATGTGTTTTTACTTTTAATGTTTAATTTGCAAAGAAAGACTGGAATCACTTGTTTTTATCCTCTTGACCACAAAGTGTAATGAGGCTGATAGTCAAGGAACACGGTTCAAAGCATAAACATATTTGAAGCCACATTTACTAATCATTTGCCTTCATACATTGTTAGCTCCACTTTTTTTCTCCCTCTCTATTCATCCCTAGCTCACCACAGCATGCACAGCTGCGTCTAAATGTCTCATAAGCCATTCTGCCAACTTCTGATCCCAGGTTTGTTCTCACCTGGGCAAATGCACATGAATAATGGAAGCAGCATGAACTGAGGCCGGGGCATAGTTGCCACAGTGTTGTGTTGAGGCCTGATAAGGCTCTCCACCGCAGGAAAAGAACTGCACAGAGCTGTCGAGACACCCAGTGACAGTATTAACTTTATTACCCGCAGGCTGTCAAGCTGTTAACAGGCAGAAGTATTAAGTTGATAGTAACTGAGAGGAGGTGTGTCTATTCACTGTCCCAACTCTGTTAAAATTTAATTTCTGTCTGCTTTCATGTATAAATGCAGTAAGCTAATTAGCAAGTCTGATTTGGCCACAAGCTTGACAAGAATTGATTGTTTATTTTATTTTTCATTGTCTTGCATCAGCAAATGTCCTTCACACATGGCAGAGCTTTCATCAGCACTACAGACAAGCAGAAAAACAATATTGTTTTTTCTGCTGTGTAAAATGACCTGGATAAATCTTTTGTATTTTTAATTCGAAGCAATGTGTATGTGCGCCCGTGAAATGAACTGTTCTGTCTACATTTTTTTTTACACAGCCATGCTAACTCTACAGATAAATGTAGTGTGAGAAGCAATCAGCCTTAAACGTTGAGGCCTGTTTTAGACCAACATCAATTGATTAAAAGGATTGAAGATGTTAATCTTAAAAGTCTTTAGTTGACAAAAGATTTGCTGATACATTGGCTTAAAAAGTTTTCATACCACCCCAACTTTCCCACTTCTTTTTTTTTCATGTCACATTCACAAATTCAGTACACTGAATTAAGATTTTGTGTGTAGCATGCATTTTTAAAGTAAAACGAAACTGATGCATGTTATTCAAAGGTTTTTGCAAATAAGAATCAGAAGCCTCATTTACTTTAAATGTGTCTAAATAAAATTGAGTGCAAAATTCATCAAAGAATCAACGATTCATAGGGCAACAGTTTGTCATGCCCTTTACTTTTAGAGTGTAATTAAAATATGAAAAAGCACCCCTTTATATGCTTGTTGAGAAGAAAGATAACCCAATGAGATCCTGTGTAACCTTGGAAGGGGCATGTGAAAGAAGGTCTTCTTGTGAGATGAGATTAAAATTGGACTTTCTGGCTTTCATGCGAAAGGGTATGTGTGATGGAAAATTAGCGCTGTATTTTTAAAATCTTTTATGGAATCCCAGAGTTTCGCCTAGAGCAGCAATGAGAGGGTTAAACATTGAGCCCGTACTCTCATCTGTGCTAAAAGTGAAATGGAAACGCCAGCTTGCCTGCAGAAGCGTTTACATTCTATGAATAGGAATTTCTGAAACCAGCCTGCTTGGAAATCTGTGGCAGATAGGAAATTCTGATCCAGTGGAGGAAAGAAGATTGAGAGCAGAGGAAGAGGAAAGAAAAATATGGAGGAAATTTTTTTAAGAATAGAATTGGTGACCAAAGGAAGCCCAGATCATTTATCATTCACTAAACAGTTGCCATATCCCATCAAGCAATGTTAAAGAGAAATTACAATCTACATGAGGATATGTAATTATGCCTATATTTTTGTTGCACTTTATCTAAATTTATCTAAATTTCTTATGCCAATGGCTGTCTGAACCTCCATTTTACTGAGCTTTGCATTACTAAAGACTCTTTATGTGTGGCAGCTAAACTGTTCTGCAAAAATCTTTTTGGTACTTTCAACCCCACTAGTTTAAATTAATTGCAATCCAAATGTCAGCAGAGGGAAATGTCAACCATTCAGTCCACTAATGGCACTGGATTCTAGCAATTCCATTTAAACAATGTCTCATTTCTTTTTGCCTTAAATGCTCAGCTGGGGTATTTAAGGTTAAAGCCATAGGAAGGCTGCTTGGAAATTTTGTTGATAATGAAAACATTCATACAGCAGTGCCATATAAGTCTGTTTCAATGAACCCTTATGAGTAATACTTGTACCTCATCAGGAGGTCTCTAGGTGGTTAAACATTACAGAAACAAGTGAGTCTCTTTTCTTGGAGTCATGTTGGTTATAACTGCAATGTTTGGTGGAGCCATAAATGGATGAATGGAAGGTCCTTTTTTCAGTAAGAAATCCACTTTGTGATACAAGTACAAATAATAAAGCACCATTTTGTGCCACTTTCAACACCCTCTTTTTTTCAACCTAGTAAATAATTAATGATGTTGCTGCTGAACAAGCAAGGCAAGAAATCTTTTAATTTATTTTCAGCATCTTTAACCTTTTACCTGGTTCGAAGATGTTGAAATCTGAATAACAATGAGTCCACAGCAGATTGAGGTCAGAGACTGCAGGCTCGTCAGCTGAACAGCATGTGTCTTTGTTTAACCAGCACAATCAGTCTGACAGCAAACAACCATTGTGTGGGATTAACATATAAAGGCAACATTTTTATATATGGGTGAAACAGCCATTATGTTAAATGACTGTTACCAGGTTCAGCTATTTTTAGAAAAAAACAGTGATTCTTGTAAATTTCAGTACTTATTTCTTCTTAAAAGCAAAATTAGCTGACACCATTGCTGTGGAATTCTGTTTTTAATTAGCAAAGCCTACAATCTCAGGAAGGCAACAACAAAATGTGCATGTCCTGATTAGAACATAGGTAGAATTAGAGGCTAAATTGTGGGTGGGGCCAGATTTGTATATTCATAGGTTCAGTTGTTTGCATGGTATTTCCAAAGATTTCAAATGTCAAGTATGTGTGTATGTGTCTCCCTGAAATATATATTTTTGGTTGACTTTTTAATGATTAAGAACTCTGGAGTTGGTGATACATATATGTTATATGGGGTAATTGTGGTTTAGAGATTCTTGTTCTTTCTTGTGCACAGTAAGTCTCCCTCTTTATGTGCTGGATTCCAAAAGATGCTGACTGGAAAATTTAGGATATAGGCAAGTGGCAGTATTAGGTCATATTGAATTTCTTTTGTAATTTAATTTAAAAAATAGCAATATTTTTAGGATTTTATTCCTACAATTTATTCAGATGTCAGAGAAGGTGCTGAAAGGAGCTGCTAATCATCTAGCTGAAAGAATGCACATATACTTTTCCTTCATCTACAAGAAATACAAATTCTACAGTTCAGAAATATTTTGGGCATGCTTGCAATACTTTTTTACTTTAAAAAGTAATAAGAAAGCTAACTTTAAAAGAAAATACATGTTTATTACACAACAGGTATTATTGTTACTGATACCTTGTGGTTTTTGAGGTTGTATATGGTCGCTTTGTCTAAAGTATTTTATGTCACTTTGTCTCCTCTTTCTTCATTTTCATCAGTGAAGAAGTGAATGACAGAAATAAGCATGGGCTAGAGTAGCTAAACTGCTACATGACAAGTCTTTGATTTCATTGTGACTAAATGAATTCAGAGTATGTATGTGTGGAGAACGTTTCAATGCTTTGCCACTTCCGAAGGATTTTTGAGTGGGACACACTCATGTTTCTCACACGAAGCTTGTCAAGAAGCCTTTTTACTCCTCCTCAGTCTTCTTCACCACTAGATATGTTTGAGGGATCCAGAGATCCTCTATGATGACAGAAAGATCACAGAGAATGGACCAAAATGACTCAGTAGGGTATGCTTTTTTTTAAAACAAGAGCATGTTCTTTAAGCATCTCTATTGATTTAGTGATCAAACTTTGTGCCTGAGCCAACTGTCATGATCACTGATTATAATATCAAGAACACCCTTCTTCTGCTGCATTTAAACCCATCTTCTGTTGCAAAGGCATTAGCTGCTGCAAGCTCTGTATGCTCCTCTGTTCTTCTTAAGTATGTAAGTTGTAGGTAAAGACAGTTTAGTTTACACACATAAGTTGTATGTTTCTGTCACTTTTGGCTTACGGTACACTCCAGTGATGAACAGTCAACCAATTAGTGAAAAATTGTCCAGAAGAGGAGCTGTGCCACAGAGAGTCATGTTTTACTGTACCATAATGGACAAAATGGTCAAAGAAACACAGGCTGGTAGCAGAGAAATCACTTGTAGTCTGATCTTTACACTTTCTGTTGTTTCGCCTGCTCATTTGTCTTCCTGTGTACTTTATGTGTTGTTTCTTTTTTAAAGCTTGGTTAAAAAGTGTATGTCCTGATCACTTTATCTTTAATCAGTATTTAATATGTTGTTTTCACAAGTGACTGCAATTTCCTGTAGTCCAAATCTAATGTGTGGTATGTTCAGTGAAAATACAACAGAATTACAGTATCAAAGCCCTCTTAGACTGCCTGTCTTTTTATCACTTTTCTTTGCATCTGATTCATGGGGACAAAAAGAAACACTTGACCCCCACTCCTCTGCTCTCTTTTATGGGAAATGTCTGTTCTGAGATGATGTTATAAAGACACTATATTCTTTAAGATCACCTCCAGCATTCAGCCATTTCATATACAGCCATACTAGAGAGACATGGATGGACGAAGGGACAGATGGACAGACAGACAGACATGACACTGCACAACAGATGCTGAGTTACATTGCCTGTGACCCAACAACCTAGCTGGTATATGAGCCATACTCTCAACTTAGTTTCTTTGTCAAAATCAGCTGCATAACATTTTCTTTTTTGGGGTGTTTATTTCTAATATTTTTATTAGCTACTGTTAATAAATATTTCTTATGAGCTCATTTTGACAAACAAATCTTCCTTCTACAGCGCAACAACAATTTATTGTTTGCCTGATTTGCTAAATAGCATCTAAAATACTGTTGGAGTTAGACAAAATAGTGAGCTCAAACTGGTTTTATACACCTAAATGTGTGTGATCAATAGCAAAAAGTGATCTTTTTAAAATAACATTCTTCTCTTTAAAGGTAATTTTATAAACTTAAACTTCTTTTCTCTGGTCTCTCAAGAGCAAAATGACAGTTTAGATTAAAGTTGGGTTCATATTTGGATAAATACAGCATTCTTCTTGTGTGCATTTTAAAGTCCTGCACACCTAGCCACATTCAAACAGAGGACGACCAAACCTCCTGCTGCTAGTTTTTAGCTCTATTCTTGCATTCTGCAGTCTTTAAAAGCTCAACCATGTGATTTTCTGCTTCTGCTTCTTTACTAAGATAAGCCTGTCATTGGCAGCCTCCAGTGTGATGGATAGACTCAACTACCATGGATACAACAACACTACTCCCTTCACTTGTAAAGAGCAGTGTGAATACAGATGGAGGAATTGCATGATGGGCTGTGGGATTGGAAGACTATGATATACTATACACAGAAAGAATCTGGCAGTAAAATGTGGTGACTTACTGTTACTGTTGATTGTAACCATGGTGAGTCGTAGTCAGTTGTAACTGGTGCAAGCAGCTGATGCTTGAATTATGAGAAAGAGCTCAAAGTAAATCTCTGACTGTAGGCTTGAATGTGTGGGTAGAGCTATAGTAATAGCCTTGCCAGCTACGAAATCCATATTCATCCCTGTTATGTAATGCTGTCAAACACTTGTGTTCATGTACCACTGAAGTAATACCAATTAAGGTTAGTAGCTCAGTCCACTAACCCATAAAATTTCCTGTATCTGTTGAGATAGTCTGAACAATCAAAAGCATCTGCATTATCTACGAAGGAAAATATTCTGTCAGATGATCAAAAGTAAAAGAAAAAAATGTCCCCACGAGAGCCTGGCTTCAATGCTGAATAAAACTGGTGTACTTCAATTTTTGTTTTCATTCATTCATTCAGTGATTGGGTTTAGAGGCGCATCAATCAAGCAGTAACTCTCTAATGCTGATTTTGGTGTCATTTCAGCTGCTGTCACACTGTTTCCTATCTTGACATGTATCCTGCCATTGTGGAAAACTCCAGTTACTTTTGCTTCCAGAGTGTCAGAAGTTTATCTGAGCTGGTGGTCAGTGGGCTTGAATTCATAGTGTTATGACCGGGTGTGCTATTGCTTTGTTTTTGTAGTTACACCCCATGAGTGCCCCCAATTGGATGGATAATTATAAGCAAAATCAATCAGTTAGAGATTTCAGTTTCAAGCAACCCACGTGCTACAGGAGAGTAAAGAATCTGCATTGTGTTCTGTGAGATCAAGTGATGTTAAAATTGCTGTGACATTTGAGTCGCTGTTTTGTTAAATCTGTTGCACTGGTGCAGATGTGAAGTTCTTTTTTTGAGAACTGTGGTGCTCATGTGGCAGGCTAGCTATCTAGTAATCAAATTGCATATGTTACACTATTAAATGCATGGAAATGTCATTTGACATGTTATTGTCATTGAGACAAAAAGCTGATACAAAATAGTGTGTTGGGGTATTAAAAGTTAAATCGACAGATTTTCTCTTTCAGCCATTTCAGATTATCTTTCTGACTTTAACATATACAAGTTAAGTAGTGTAGCCTCTGTTATAATTATTAGTTAAAATAGTTTACTCAGTTTCTAAGAAATTTGCAGTTAATTAGAATGATTTAAAAGATTAGATTAGATTATATTAGACATTAAAAAAACACCATAGAAAAAATAAACCTTTGAGTTCCATTTTTAAAATGTTTCCTAAGATAAACATGCATACATCTTGCTCCAAACCACTGTAAGTTCTGTTAATTACTTGCAAGATTATAGAATTTGTGAGTTGACAGTCACTCTTTAAAATACAAATATCACAGCTCCTGAGTTCTCTCCCAAAGGTCAAAGTGTGGTGCTTTGTTTCAACGTTTCTGCTTCATCAAGTGTCCATCAGCCGCCCCCTTATTGCCCTGCAGCTGTATGATTACTGTTCATTGGGGAACAATTTGATTTTCACCAGCGGATTCAAGGATAATCATCTTTGTTTCATGAGTCTTGCTGCTCGTGACTGATGTATGCATTGCAGTAGTGAATTCAGACACATTTATACACACAGCCAAGGGACTGTGAATGTGAGCTTGTAGATAAACCACTTCTTTTATTCTTTTATTATTTGCAAGATTACAAAGCGGCAGAAAGAACAGCATGAATATCTTCTCTTCTGGAACATTCCCTAAGGTTATGTCTTGCAAACCATGAACCTATACAAAAAGCCTGTGCATAAACACAGAGACAGTGTAAAAGTGTCAAGCAGGGGATTATAGTTTTTGTTTTTAAAGATCTAAGTAATGAACGATCAAAAAAGTCCATTATTTAGATAAAATGTTTGACTTTAAAAATCAGCTTCATGCCAAAGAAAAAATAAATCTGTTTAGGTTTCTCTGTGTATGTCTGTAGGATTTTTTTCATAGCGGCAGCTCAAGATACTGCAACTCCAGATGGGACACTTCAGTATAACAACATATGAAGGAACGAGACAGACAGTTTTTGTTTCTGAATATTAGAATATTATAGTTTTATAAATTGTTGTCTGTGCCACCTAGACTCCAGAGCAGACGTCCTGTCGTGCATGAGGCTAGTGATTCAGCCCTTAAGTGGCTCCCATCATAGCCAATACCGTTTCCCTGGGGTGACACAGCTGAAGCCTAATGGGCTCTGTGATACTGTGTTAAAGCTTGGTGTTAATTATAACACCATGCACCGTTAAGCACAGTCACATTAACATCAGGAGGCCCAGCAAACTTGATTCAGTTAACCTTGGAACTGTAAAGTGGTCATTTGCTCACTGTTGATCTGATGGCCGCTATAATTTATCTTTAGTTTCCTTAGCAGCACTGATTTACTGTGAAATGTGGCGTTTTGGAAAGCAGTTTTCAGATTTATCATATTCACGTTTGCAAATATTGTAAGTAGACTGGGTTTAAACATTTTGTTGGTGATGCTGTTTGTTGCAAACAGCTGTTCCTCATAGTAATCTTCACTTAATTTAACAATGTTCTGCATGAGCTGGTGTCTAGCAGCACTTAATGAATGTGACTTTTGTGTCTTGCTGCTGACGGGTAACTCAAGTGGGAGTCATATGCAGTTGAGCTGTTGCTGTCAGTCTCACAAAAATAGTGATCTCAATGTAATTTTAGCCTTTGTGGGAATTTGCATATTATATAAAGTTGTAATAGTTGAAATCAGTGAAATTTCCTTGTTTTAGATGTGTAACAAACGTTTCTATTAACCAGTGGTGGTTCATGGATCATTAGCACACAGGGTGAGCCACTTCTATTACATCCCATTCACTCCACACCCACCTCCCAAAAGCCCATTTAATTGTGCAACAAACAATAACTTTTGACATATATAAATCATTTGAATCTTGACTGTCACTCTCTCACCATCTATGTTTTTCTATCGAGTACCCAAAATGCTGCACTGCAGGCTATTTCTGTAGAAAAGCAATAGAAAAGTTGCAGAACTCACTCTTATTGCAAGGGCAATAAGAGTGAGCCCAACATGCTGCGATGTCCTTGGTGATTAGCCATGTCACCCAAATCAAAAACTCTCTGTGGTCTTAACAAAATCCTGCTTAGCAAAATGAGTTTTAATGAAATAATAATAATAAAAACAAAGATCTAGTTCAAATTAAATTACATTTAAAAAACTGCTTCTAGTGTAACGACTAGAGGCTTCATGTGGAAAATAACATCTCATCTGTAGTGAACAAATAGTGATTCTAAGGTTACTTACTTTAAAAGGTTGTTCTGACATGACATTGCCTCTGCCTTCATATCTAATTTCTCCAGTTATTTCATTTTGTCTGCCTCTGGTTATCAGCTATCTGATAAAATACAAACAAATTAGACCTTTTCTTGGGTCGAGCAGAACTTTATGCTGGCTCTGTCAGTGGAGGTCAGCTCCTGAACCTTCATTTTCATTGTACCAAAGAGAGTCAGCCTCTTGATAACAATCACATAAAGCATCTGATAAAATGTAGCCAAGGTGAATACTGGAGGAGGATATTGTGCATCTGCGCACATGAATGCAAAGACAGCAAAATAAAAATATGCAGTGACCTTTAACTTACATGCAACTTCAAACTCAGTCATATTTGCACAAGAACGGCACTCTTTGCTTTTTATCACCATGGTATTCATGCATGATTTTCAAAAAGTGCTGATTTATCATTTCCAGACTGTAAAATTGTTGCAGTGCAATTGTTTGCATGGAACCGTTCTCTTCCAAATGCTACAAGTGTGCACAAATCATGTTCACTCTTAACACAGCTCAGAGTTTAGAGTCTTTTTTTCTTGTACAGCAGGAGGAGACATCACTTAGTACAAATGAGTCTCAGCCTTTTCAGCTCTGTTTGTGTCTTTATCCAGACCTGTTTTCAGCAGTTCCTTTCTCTGGTTCCTGAGAGTATTTGTGTTTAGAAATTCAGTAAAATCAATGGGCTGCAAATGGACCTCTGCAGGAAATTCATCACTTCTCAGTACAGAAAACAAAATTGAAGAGAAGGACAATGCAGAAGTGTGGAAAACAAGCTGAGAATTTTATCTGTTCCTGTCAGGATATCAACTCGTTTTAGCTGCACAATAAACAATGTGTGCAATAAAAAGCTAAACCAGCACAATTAAGTCACTGAAACAAATAAAGAGAAAGTAGACAAGAAAATGAGTGAGGATGGACATATTTTATTTAATAAGTTATTCAAATAAGGTGTTTTAATATGTAAAATACCAGAAGTATCTTTTTTAGTTCTATTGTCAGCTTTTGTTTGGATAATCACTCAAAAAAATAAACTTACTAAGTAAAGAAATTAAAAGAACCTGTTCAGATATTCAGTGCTTCACACACAGAGCTAATGCAAAGTGTGCAAATTAGTAAGATACACTGACTGGTTTGACTGGCTATTTAAGAGGCCTTAAAGTTAATTTACTAGTTTTAAGCAACGTAAATGAAAAAGGGTTCCTGACTCTGTTGCTGCATAAATTAAACCTTTGTTTCGACCTTTTTTACTCTAAAGTTTTTGTGCTTCTGAAAATGTCTAAATTGTCTTTTGTTTTTCTTCTGTGACATGACCTGATCATAAAACATGTTTTAGTTTTCAGTTATAGAACTGAAAAGCAACTCATGGGTAAATTCTGCAAGAGAGAGGCAAATGCTATCATTAATTTAGAAACATAATGAAATTGCCACTGTCTTTCATCTGGTTTATTACTGCTGTTTCACGGTGCCTGCTTGGTTTCTTTTAAAAGATAGAGCAGGTCTACAAACTGCTCACCTATGGCCTTAAATCAGCTGGGTGGCAGTGTCGGGGAAAGGAGTTATTACTGATTTCACATGTCAGTGATTTTTAAGGCCACCTTGAGGGTAAGGCAGCTTGATATGCAGTCTAGAAGGTGCTGAGAAGTCTTGGAGATTTAGGGGAAGGATGTGAAATCAATTTTCCTGCTTAGCTTAGGCCTTGTGTTTGTTTGTCTGCTCTGTTTGAATTTGTTGTTGTGATCTTGTTTTTGAAAGTTTGACTTTCCATGAAGCTAAATGTTTATTGCTCAATAAGTCAACCTGATTTTATTTTTAGATATGTAAGCTCAAAAGCGAGTGTGTTAAGAAAAGGCAAATATTCTCTATAAGTCTCTATTACTTCTATTGCTGGGAATGTCTCCCTCCTTTTCTCTGCTATTTTCCTCTCTATTGATTTTTACTTCTCTTCTAACATTGAGCCAACCTCTATCCTTTTCCTCCCAGTTGGTTCAGCCATTTCTTTTCATACAGCTCTAAAAGAAGAATCACATGTAAAAGGTTTGAACAAATGAGCTGGGCCCACAGAAGGACTTGCTGAACAGCTCATCTATAACAGTACAAGAAAGTGCAAATGTTAGCTGTGCTAAATCCTTCCAGGGTGGTCCAGTTACCTGCACTCAGTATCTCACAGCTGATATGCTGTAAGCAGATTTTTAAAGTATAGCCCAAGACTAAAAGGAATAACAAATGTAATAATGTTATAAATTTAGACTAATGTTCATAAATTGATCAGTCTCATGACTTATTAAAATTAGTCTGAAGTGAGAATGTTTTTTTTCTTTTCCAGGGAGCTGTGTGCATTACACTAAAAGAAAGTACAACAGAATTTCTGCATACTCCTTGGAATTAATCTACAATGAAATTAAATTTTAAACTTCAGAAAAATTGTAAGAATGACCAAGTTTCGTAATTTAATATCAATCCGGCTAACACCGAACAAAAACAAACCAACTGTGTAAAGCATAAATAACTTATAAAGAAATTCCAAACAACACAAATTGAAACCTACAGACTAGTGAATAAAGAAACCATCAACAACCAGGAAATTAATCTTTATAACAACATTTAAACTGACTGAAAACCTAAAATTTGGCAGGAGCTTGTCAGCTAGGGGAAAAGAAAATTGTGGAGGAATTTCTATTTCTAAAATCCAAATTTTATGTCAGCGATAAAACTTGGAAATAGATGGGTTAGATCTTGGGACTAGCTTTGTGAGTCAGTTTTACCTGCACAAAACAGTCACTGCTTGTATACAAGAATACAGTTCCTTACTTAAAGACCAACTTGTTCCTGTTTCAACTCTTAACTTCTGTCAGTCTTTCAAATAAACAAACTGGACAATAACAACCTCGCAAGGTCATGAAGTCCTCTTTCTTAGGGAAACTGAAATAGAACTTTAGTTGAGTGTAAATAGAAAGCTCTAAAGCAGAGAGTGAGCTCCTGGATCGTTAGCAGCTAACCCTAACCAGTTGCAGTAAGCTCATAGTTCTAACCTTACATCCTGACATTAACTGGATAGCGCTTTGCAAGCCAGACTTTCCTGACTTTACCGTCAAAAACAGTTTTGTTTTCATATCACAACATCTTGTGCCACAAGATTGCCTCCTGATTGGATAAGAGTTTGCTAAGAGTTTGCTTTGACTAAATTCCTGCAAGACCATTTGAAGGGATTTCCGAAAGACCACTCAGCAATTTGGAGTTCATATCTAATGAATGAGCTTCTCTATGCACATTGTTTTTACTAGCAGTAAATCTCTGCCTGTTCTCTTTTCTTGTAGGTAACTGGCCAGCTTCCGTGGGATTTGATGTCACCTTTAGATTGGTTTAACTGAAGATGGAAACACTGGAGTCTGAGCTGACGTGCCCGATCTGCCTGGAGTTGTTTGAAGATCCTCTGCTCTTGCCCTGTGCCCACAGCCTCTGCTTTAATTGTGCCCACCGCATCTTGGTGTCTCACTGCTCCACCAGCAAGCCTCTTGAGTCCATCTCGGCCTTTCAGTGCCCCACGTGTCGTTACGTCATCACGCTGAATCACCGCGGCCTGGAGGGCCTTAAGCGCAATGTGACGTTGCAAAACATCATTGATCGCTTTCAAAAGGCCTCCCTCAGCGGCCCCAACTCCCCCACTGAGAGCCGGCGGCTGCAGACGCAGCGGCCCTATACTGCCACCATTAGTGGCACAATAGCTGGAACGATTGGTGGCGGTGGTGGAACAGGTGGAGGTAGTGCCCGTGGCAGCCCAGCCACTTCCAGCCACTCCCACCCGCACGCCAACCACACTAATCACACCAACCACACAAACGCAAACCACAGCCCATCTGTTGTGACAAAGATGGATCCGAGAATCAGCTGCCAGTTTTGCGAGCAGGATCCGCCACGCGAAGCTGTTAAGACATGTGTTACATGTGAGGTGTCATACTGTGACCGATGCCTGCGTGCAACACACCCAAACAAAAAGCCCTTCACCAGCCACCGCCTGGTGGAGCCAGTTCCAGACACTCACCTCCGGGGCCTGACCTGCCTGGAACATGAGAACGAGAAGGTCAACATGTACTGCTTGGTGGATGACCAGCTTATCTGTGCCCTCTGCAAGCTGGTGGGACGTCACAGAGATCACCAGGTGTCCTCGCTCACAGATCGCTTCGACAAGCTCAAGGTTAGTCCTTCAGTATACCCTTTAATGTACAGATCCCACACCCCCACCATTATATGCTGTTTCACTTTGTGTCGGGGTGGCATAGTACGCAACAACCTTACCCAACTCTTTTGCTTTCATGTACACCAGTGTTTCTTAAAACATGACAGACAGATCACAAATAGAGAATCAAAAGAGATAGCTTGGATGTTTCACTGGTCAGGAGAGCAAAGAGAGGTAGTGACCAATAGGGAGGGCCTTCATTA
Organism: Anableps anableps; assembly: GCA_014839685.1. Taxonomy (NCBI): domain Eukaryota; kingdom Metazoa; phylum Chordata; class Actinopteri; order Cyprinodontiformes; family Anablepidae; genus Anableps; species Anableps anableps. The sequence continues at coordinate 22,385,760 of CM026074.1, forward strand.
TGATAGTCGTTGAGCTGGCATTCCCTGTGGCCGCTGAGCTTTCACAGGCTCCGTGTAAAGACCGGGACTGCTGAATCAGGCTGAAAAACAACAGCGGAAGGCAACAGCGAGAGCTAATTCCACCACTAAAGACCTAAAGCAGTGAGCTGGCACTCACCAACTTTTATCTTTAGTGTTTGCAAAGCATATGAACACACTGTATGAGTGAACAGCTTTGTTTGTGTTTAGACCTCGAGTATCTGCTGGAAAAACTGCTTTATTCATCTCGCAATATTTTTTACAAGATTTAAAATAGTACTCCAAGACAAAAGTCACACAGAAGACAACTACCATAAATAAAAGCCATTAAATATGTGTTGGTAACATCCAGAGCAAATTTGTGGATAAATGCAGATTAACATATGTTAAACCACAGTACATGTTTTATCAGATGTGGAGATCAGCCAGGAAGTGGATCTATATTCCCACAATGACTTTAAAAATTGTGTTCACTGAAGGATAATAAAACAGAAATATCTCTTTTGAGCCACATTTCTGTTGGTAATACTGTGCAAAAATGTGTCAGTGCACAAGTGAAAACAGAAAGTAAAAGGAACGGTTTTTGTGTATCTGTAGAAGTCTGTATATACTGATTTGGCCTCTGTTATTTCTTCCTGTCAGAGACAGATGATGTTCTGAATAAAAGGAAGCTGCAAATATAGGAACATCTTAATACATCAAAATATCATCAAGCTGAACATCATCTAGCTGTTTACAGAGTACTATATTCAAATACTGTGACGGAAAGTTGAGTGGAAGAAAACAATTATAGTAAAAAAATTTTGCACTGGCAACATGGATAATTGCAGCCTTAAGAGGATTGTTAAGCAAAGTCCATTCAAGAGTCTGGAGGAGATTTACTGGTTATTGACTGCAGATGGAGTTAGTTCTTCACCACAGTCAGACATATAACTACCCAAATTTTTTTAAAAACATTATTTTTTAATATACACTGGTGAATAAAAGTGTTTGCCCCCTTCCTGATTTCCTATTTCTGTGCATGTTTGTCACACTTAAGTGTTTCAGAACATCAAACCAATATGGATATTAGTCAAAGACAACACAAACAAACACAAAATGCAGTTTTTAAATAAAGGTGTTTATTATTAAAAAAGGAAAAAAATCCAAACCTACATGGCCCTGTGTGAAAAAGGGATTGCCCCGTAAACCTAATAGCTGGCTGAGCCACCCTTAGCAGCAACCACTGCAATCAAGCGTTTGCTATAAGTTGCAGTGAGTCTTTTACAGCGCAGTAAAAATGGCTTTAGAAATGGCTTTGTAACCCTTTCCAGACTGATAAATCTCTGTTACTTTCTTTCTCATTTGTTCCTGAATTTCTTTAGATGTCAGCAAGATGTTTACTTTTTGAGGATCTTTTGGTGTACTTTGTCAGGCAGTTCCTATTTAAGCAATGTCTTGATTGAGAACAGTCGTGTCAGTTGTCAGGCCTGGGTGTGACTAGAGACAGTGAGCTCAGGTGTGATAAACCACAGTTAAATTATGTTTTAACAGGGCAGGACAATCACTTTTCCACACAGGGCTATTGTGGTTTGGATTTTTTTTTTTTTTTTTTGTACCTTAATAGTAAACACCTTAATGTAAAAACTGCATTTTTGTTTACTTCTTTGGCTAATATTTAAATTGGTTTGATGTTCTGAAATGCTGAAGTGTGACAAAAAATATATACAAATAAATAAAAATAGGAAATTAGGAAGGGGGCAAACACTTTTTCCTTCTTTACTAAATCTGTGACATCAATAATTGTAAAGAATGTCTGTATATCTTTTTATTTGGCAGAGTAAATTAATTTTTATCACGGTCTGATTATTTCCAATGAACGGGATTGTGTAGTGCAAAGAAACAAATGGACATCTTATGAGGGTAGAGATGTGTGGTTTGTTTCACTAAGAAAATTACAGATGTTCTTTAATAGTCAGAACTTTGTGCCATTCTCCAGTATGAAAGTGTAGGTGTAAAATCATGATGGCAGTGTATCATTTTTACATTGTTAATGCTCATTGTGGAACAAAACTCCATCCCATTGGGTCTCAAGGGTGAACACGGCAGCTGTAATGTTGCCAGCGTCTCAGAGCATCTTTTTCATTTTGGTGAAAATGTGCTCCCGCATCCTGTATTATTGATGCAACTAGAACTGCGGATGTCACCTTCAGTTTTGTCAGCAAAACTCTTGCTCAGCACCTCTCACTAGGCACGGGGCTTAGTTTCTTTGCTGTTAGCCACCTCGTTCTCTGCAGGCTGAGGTAAGGGTTACTGTAAGTTGTTTGCAGTTCCCTTCATTTTCCCCCAACTTCTTGGCTGGCTGCGGTTCTTTTGAACATTGCCCAGCCTAGGGCTTTGAACTTTTCTGACTTTGAATCTGGCCCAAATCTAGGAGGAGAACTACCCAAGTCAAAGCTCCAGTTAACTCACCAGTGGCATGTGGAGCTATTTTTTAACTTTCTGACTCATACCACTGCAAGTGTCTGCTTCCTCCCCTACTTTTATGACAGAGGTTCAAAGGTCTAAAGGATGAAACAGAGCACTTTTGCTGTACTCCGTTCAGCCTTCCTGTTATCTGCTTAAAATCTTACACTCTAGCAGCCTGAAGGGCAGACATGTCTTGAAATACCTCCTTACATCTTTGTGCTTCCTCAGGTTATTTTAAACACTTCAGTGATACTGAAATTAGCTAAGTGTGAATCCGATGACCAGTCAGGGTTGCTCAAGCTGAAAATTGTCTGATTCCAGTCCTTTGCTGTTTTCTTGTTGTACCACTGATTAAGAAAATAGAGTAGCTTATCTACCTATTTGATTCTTGACTTACCCTGTTCAATCTTTGACTTCTTGATCACCCTTCACATCAACCATCCTGTTTTCGGAGTTTCCTTGCAGCCACACTGTCACTATGATTTCACTCATATTAAAGGAAAAGGTAATCTTCCCTTAGGCAGAAAAGGAATGTTTCAGGAGGGAAAATGTCAACAAGTGCTAAACACGACTCACACTGTAAGGAGGTGAGTTATTTCTCAGCTGCTAAGCAGAGCTCTTTCTACACATGCAGACAAATTAGTCTCATATTCGGGAGACCTCTGCCTTAGTATTTCACTTTGATATGGTAAAATAAAAGCAATTTTAAGGAGCTGCTGCCAAGATTGTTTGGCTGTTTTTAGAAAATCAGGTCCATTAAAGTCACTCCCAGTCAAGACCTGGAGTAGAAGTGAATATCTCATCACCGCTTCTTTGAAAGTGCCTGATGCAAATCATTAAAATGTCATTTACATCAATTTGGGGTTAGCCTAACCGTCCTTTTTGGAACCCGGTTATACAAAATCAAGAAGCTTATTGTGTGTGCTAGGTATACAAGTTTGAAATTCTGTCTCATTTGTTTCCCTCAGTATAAATATTCATAAATAAATAATTCAGTATATTAGAATTAAAGATAAAAGAAGTGGAGGTCATGTGGTTTGGTCTGATTTTCATTTTTCTGTCTCCCTCTGTTTGAATTTATTTATTTATCTCTTGAAATATAACTGTACATAAACACACAAGTTTTCAAACTGCTTGGACTTTTTTCATATTTTGCCAGATTACAACCACAACCCTCTGGGTAATTTGAGGGAAATTCATGTGACAGAACAACAAAAAGTAGTGTGAGTGGAAGGATACAGGCCCTTCAAAATGTATTACAAACAAAAGCCTGAAAATCTGGCACGCATTTGTCTTCCGTTCCCTGAGTTAATACTTTGTAGGACCACGTTTTGCTGCCGTTACAGGTGGACGTCTCATCTCTACCAGCTTTACAGATCTTGAGACTGAACATTTTTCCTGCTATTCCATGCAAAATATATCAAGCTCATCAAACTGGATAGAGAGTCTCTGAACAGCAATTTTAAAGTGTGGAACCAACTGGTACTCCATTGCAAACTTTTGTCCATGTTTGGGGTTGTTTTACCTGCTGAAGTTGAATGTCTGCGCCCGTTTCAAGCCTTTAATATGTTTTCTTTCTGATCTGCCCTTTATTATCTTCATAAATATCCCTTATAAATCTTACCAAGTTTCCTTTCACTGCTGAAAAAAACGAATCACAACAGCATGATGCTGCCACCATTATGTTTAATCTTGGGGACTGTGTTGAGGGCAATGTCCAGTGTTACGTATCCACACTGCACATAGCATTTTGCACATCAGCCAAAAAGTTGAATTTTAAATCTGACCAAGAGGACCTTCTTCCGCATATTTATTGTGTCTCCTACAAGGTTTGTGGCACTTTGTAAACAGAACTTATATTTTTTTTCCAACAATTCAGTTCTTGTTGCCACTTTGTGTAGTATACAACCAATAGTTGTTGTCTCGACAGATTTCCCCACTTCAGCCTCTCCAGAGTAACCTTGAGCTTCTGTGCAGCCTCTCAGATTAATCCTCTTCTTGGATGAATTGCGTCGGTTTACGGGGATGGCCATGTACTGGCAGATTTTTCAGAATGAAAAGAACTAAGTACAGATGCACACCAAACTTTTCCGTTTTTATTTGTAAGAACCCTGTACCTGTTTCCTTCTACTTCACAATTGTGCTTCGATTTCTGTTGCCCATCCACATAAAATCCAAATAAAATACATTAAAGTTGTGGTTTTAATGTAAAAAAAAAAAAAAAAAAAAAAATAGCTAGGAGTATGAATACGTTTCCAAGGCCCAGTACTTGAAACTTTTTCCTGATGAAAATCTTTACAGCAAGTATGAAGTAATGATCCAGAAACGACATTACAACAAATTCATCACAGATATAACCTGCTTGCTTCACTACAGTCCTGTGTGTCAAGAAATAAAAAAAATCTAGTCTGTAGTTGATCTGCGACTGATAACAACCTACATTTGGCGGTCAGATGTGTTTAAGTGATTGGTTGCCAAACTGAAAAAATTTGAGAGTTAAAAGAAAGTGGCAAATGTGAAAAGAAATGATGATAAATAAATCTTATGCTGAGATAAGTTGTTGGTTCTCTTTTGTGCTGCTTGCTGGTTCATTTTGCTCCGTTTCACAAACTCCGGAGGGCTTTAAAGTGAGTATGTGTCACAGCATCAAGTGCTAATGAGCTGACATAGTGGAAAAGCTTATTTCAGAGCTGTCAATCAGTGTGACAGATGAACCTTATGGTTTAGAATCCTCAGCTGTCCCGCTGTACAGTAGTAGCACTTTGTGTGTTTGTCTGTAAGGTCCTGACAGGTCTCCAAGTCTTTCTGCTTGCACCAGCCATATGTTATGCAAATAATAAGTTCAAAAGAAAATTCAAAGCTCTTTCCAGTGATCCTGGGATTAATTTTTGTTAAAAAAGAAACAAGTCCCTGCATATTATGAGCAACCCCAGCCTTCCCCATCCTCTCCTCTTCTCCATTGCTTAATTTCCTTCATTGCCTCCAGTCTTGCTTCTTCTCCTTTTTTTTCTGCCATTTTCTTCATTCACTCCTTCCCTTCACCACTCGTATTTTATCCTCTCCACCCTCCCTCCTAAGCTCCTTGAGGCTCTGTCTAACTTTTTTTTAGTGTGGTGCCTGCTTCATGTCTGCTCCTACTGCTGACTCCACTGCTGCTGTATTTATACTCATTTTGCTTTGCTAAATCCTGAGTCGGGCTTATGCAGATCGACACCGGGAGAGGCACGCTTGCAGAGTCATATGAACCTTTATTACTTTAAGACCTGCAAGCAGACCACCAGTTTACTGGTGCTTAAAACTGAGCAAACCTGATCTGATTGTACACCAAACGCTGAGCAAATGAATTCATTCTTTTCTCTTTATTTTCAATAAACTCATGTATTCTTTATTACATTTCCTTCATATACGCATTTCCACTATATTCATCACTGTCACTATATTACTCCCACTCTTCTGTTCTTGCATACAGGCAGACAAAAATCTTCCATCCCACATGCTTTCTGCCACCATGTGTTTGTCACACCTCCCTTTGCCTCATTTGGCCCCAGGCCAGTCTGTCTTGTTTTGCCCCTCCTCTCTTCTGCCCTCAGTCACCCACAAACCTACTCACGCTGCTGCAGCAAGTAGCTGGTGAAGGGAGAGCTGCAGTTCTCCTATGTGTTTGTGTGCATGAGCTTATGTGATTGCATTCAACTATGTGTACCTCTGAGCAGTATTCAGGTTTGCATGTGTACCTATGAACAGATGTAGGTGTGCATGTGTCTCAGAGCAATTAACATAATTTTGAACATATGAGGAATGACTGCAGGGTGGGTGTATGTTGCCGTTAGAAATCAGGGCTCTATCTGGGGGACAGAGTGAGCCGAGCGTTCTCACTCATTCTGACGGAGTAACCAAAGATGGAGCACAGAGCTTTTAGTGGCTCTGTGCATCACTCCTCTGCCTACACACGTTAGCGTCGCTATATGTTTAAAGTCTTTACTCTTCCATACACACAAGCAAGCCGGGTTCAGGGTTCCTATGCAGTCTCTAAAAGGATGAAAAAATAGAATTTGCTGTCATCATTTTTCAGGTCTGGATATGTATGGAAAAAAGAAAATAGAGTATAAAAAAATGTTTTGATTGTTCAATTTTCTAGCCCTCAAAAATCTGGTTATTCTTTATTGACCTAATTAGCAGATTTAAATTTGTTTATATTAAACTGACATACTTTACCTTGATTTGCCACATCACGAGTTGATCTAGCAGTGTTTTAATTTTCATTCACTGACGTAATACATGCTCAATCCAAATTTTATCAAATGTCTGGAATTTAAAGGCAACTTTTAAATTCAAGTTAGGCTGAACCTCTGGCTCTTAAACTGAAAAACAAAACAAAGCACAAACGTGATAAGCAACAATGTTGTTGAATGAAGCCATAACAATATGATTTGCAATAAATAAATAAATACTTAAATCAACCACGTTAGTGTCTTCCAGCTTTGCAAGCATACATAACAAGTGCCTTACCAGCACTTTACCTTATAAAACTTTTTTTTTTTTTTTTTTGTTTTTGCTGCATTAAACAACAGGGATCATCAAGTATTGTGCTGGTATAGAGAAACTGAATGCATAGTACTTAAATAGCAGATATTTACTGCAGTTCAAGCAGTTGTTTGTGATATTGATATGGCGTAAAGAGATACTATGATTTGCGATATATGTGGTACCAAATCTTACAAACTGGCATGTAAAAATCTATTCTTTGAAACAAAGCTGATCTAAGATGGTTGAGATGCCACAAAAGTAGTTGTCGAAACCACACTCTGAAACACTGAATCCAACATCAGCAATGTGTCGATCAGGGATTTAGGTCTCGAGACCGGTCTCGGCCTTTTTTTTCTTGGTGTTGGGCTTGGTCTCGGTCTCGGATTGTTTTTCCTCTGTCTTGGTCTCTCATTCAACAAACTGGGTCAAGAGCGGTTTGAGACTCAATAGTTTTGGTCAAAATTACAAAAACTTAACTCCCTTTTATCTTCACCTGCAGACGCACAACAATGTGAATTAAAAGCAGTGATCAGAGCGCAACTGCGTCCAACCATTTCAGAAAAAAATACAAGAATATTTTTGCTAATAACCGTGAAATCTTGTTGCATGTGATTGTTTACAAAACCAGATGGCATTTGTTCCTTTGATTTAAAAGAGCGTGTCTGCGTGTTCACATGCGGTACGATGTAGCTTTAGATTTTTAAAACGTGAAGAATTTTAAGACAGGAAAGTAAAGGGGAAAGCAACAACTCCGGGCCACCTGTAAGTTTTTTATCCACTGCCAGGATTAATGATATGCGAAGTGAGCAGGACGACATCTAGTTTTATTAGACGTTTACACCAAACGCAAGGAAAAGTAAGTAGTAATGTGAAAACTATGCACAACAGCACCCAGTTTCAACACTAAGCAGCTAAATAATAATAAAAATGTAAGTAGGTGCTAAACCTGCATCACCGCTCTACGTGCAAAACTCACTAAACCAGCAGCCGATTAAAAGGAAATAAGGCTCATCAAGCCAAAAACATAAATTCAGTCTTACCTTCGATGTTTTATGGTCATAATCCATGTTAGAGAAAATATTCCCACTTGGCTCCTGTAATCTGTTCTCCCTGCATCATCCCTGTTGGCTCCATGATTTTTGTAAATCCCATGGATTCTGTTGACTCTGACTGTTATGGAATTTCTCCCGTGAGGCAATTTGCGTGCCTGCAAGGACTAATAGTAACATTAAAATGGCTAATAATTTATTAATATGTCCAGCATATGTGTTTTTTAACCTCTGATACTCTGATGAATTGCTTTTATTTAAATTATCATAAGATGAAAGATTTTTTTAAATATGACAAATATTTATCAGCCCAATCTCTCACTGTTTTTTTTAATTTATCATACAACTATTGTGCAATGTATGCTGATTATTTCAGTTTAGAGGATGTGTATCAATGTATGACTGCATTTAATAACCGAAGTATTAGTTTATTATGACCATAATTAATATGATACCAAGAAGTGGTTTTGGTTGAGTACAACATTTGCAGAAAAAAAACTAGACATTTGTGTCTGGAAAAAGGTGGAATTTGTAATAAAAAAATGTGTATGAACTTTGGTGGTTCATGTACCACACATTTGTCATGGTATAATAAAAATCAAGTCACTGGATGTCACTGTTAATGTACTTCTTATGAAGGAAGTAATTGCAGTTCTTTAAGAGCAGTAAAACAAGACAGACAAGGGAATCTAAGTTGCATTTGTGATCTATGAGCTTTATGTTTAGGACTGAAAGTAATGTAAAAATGCATCAAGTCAGTGTTTCCATTATATCCATTTTGTGAGAGCAGCATTCAACTTGCCTTGCTGGATCATTAATATCCTTACAGACTGCTGTCCTCATACTTGGCAATGATTATAACAGCTGACAGGTAAAAGTGAGTTACACTACTCAGCTTGACTCAGTGCAATGATCTGCTAGGAACACCAACATCATAAAATGGATGTTCTTTTTGACATCTATCAAAACATTTCGGTAAACCACTCACCTGAGACAGCAACCCACACTTCTCCCGCCCACAGTATGAGTGGCCTATATGATATTATTAAAGCACACTCTGTAATGTAACATCATAAATTTTTTTCTCATATTTTTTTGGTTTATTGACTTCAGCTCTGCAGCGTAAAAGATGTTACTGCAATTCTGCAATCAAACAGCGTCTTCTCTTGACTTTACTTAATGAGTAAAAATCATTCAAGAGGACTTGTTAAACAGTTTTTTACTGTTGTAAAACCAAAAATACAATCTATCCCTAATGGGATGGATGGGATTGTTTTTTGTTGGGTTTTTTTCTCACCAAATGGGGTTCTGTTGTTTTAATTGTGAGTGATAAGTATCTTACCAGCAGTTGAATACTTATATATTAGATAGTTTCTTTGTTGTTAAAGTCCGACTTCTTTTAGATTCCACTCGAATCTATGCCCCAGACTAGCTAGCTCTTTGGTTGATTCATCCATTGGATTCCTGTTCTCCAAACCTATATTGTTCTGACTCCTGCTGACTAAAGGTGAATTTCTGTCTATGAATATCTAGTTAACAAAATAATTTTAAAATTATTCCTTTAATTAATGTGATTTTTTTTTAAATCAATTTAAATCATTTAATTGTACAGTCTATATAGCCCAACAGATGTCATTTCAAGGCAGTTCACCAGACAAATAGTTCTATTCCATTTATAATAGAAGCATAGAAACAAACTCATGCTACTGCAGTTCAGATACTACTGACACTCTAAGTCAATCGTATTTATTATACACCACAGTCAAAATCCATTGATCATATGCCAAGTAGTAAATTAGTTAATAAGGTTTATTGAACAGGGTTTGACAATTGTTTTAATTATAGCTCTGTAAATCCTAACACTAACTATTTGCATTAAATTGGGGTCCTACATTGCTGCTTTTTCTTCTGCTGTTTTGCCGCCTTCTTATTTTAAAGTTTCAAGGCTTAATCTTGGTAGTCAGGCACATGAAGGCTTGACTGTATTTTAGGGTAAAGCTGTAAGAAGCTGACAGCATTGCAGAGCTTAGCTGAGCTTCTGACACTTTTGACACTTAAAGAAAATCATTTTAACTGAGGATGTTCTAAATACAACTTTTGGATTTATATGTATTCCACTTACGACAAAAAAAACTTAGAATGGAAGGGTTGGCTTTTTTAGCACACGCTCTCTCCTATAATAATAACCTTTTTTTTTTGTTTGTTTCATTAGGCTTATGGAATTCTTTGCAAAGTATTAATGTTCCTTGAACATCTTTACATTTTGTCACATAACTATAGCACTTCATGGTGTTTTGGGGGATTTTAAGTAAAAAACTTACACCATATCATGCATAATTGTTAGGTTGAAGAAAAAGCATGCATTTTTAAAAAAATATATTTTAACAACAAACATCGGAAAAGTGTGGAATTCACTTCTTTGCAGTCTCACTGAGACAAAAATTTATAGAGCAACCTTCCTTTGCAGTTAGAACTGGAATAAGGGTGCAGCATGTATTCATTTTCAAATCCACCTTTGTGATGTAACTAAGCAAGAAGAGTAAGGGGCAGGCTGAAACTTTTAGCCAAAAGCCATAGACAGGTGGACTGGGCCAGAGAACATGTCAATAGTCATAATATAAATGTCCTATACAGTTTGGACATATGTTTGTGAGAAACCCAATCAGTATTATATAAGTTATATGAAGTTGAGGTTTTGGGTCATTTCAAAGTTGCTGTGTGCAAATTTTACAACAAAAGCTAAAATCTGTACTTGTAGATAGATCAATGTCCCATTTACTGATAGGAAGAGAGATTGTTAAATGATGATGCAATCTATATATGAACAATATTATGAAGCTTGATGTAGAAACTAAATTTTGTGACACTGACAACTTTAATCCCAACAAATATTCCTAAGTCTGTTCTTTTAGCAATTGGTTCCTGGATCCCCTAGAGGGTGTTTTTGTTTGTGCATCACAGACAATAGACAGGACAACACAGCATAACAGGAATATTTGTCCTACATCTGGAAGTTCTTCCCTCCTCACGCTAATATATGCTGGAGTGTGATATTTTGGTCAACATATGTATATACATAAAGGAACCTTGAGTCAGTGTCTGTTTTGGTCTGTTTGTGCAAAGTTTTGGTGCCTGTCTGTACACTTCCTTCTCCTGTGCTCTGTCTGCGTGAGGAAAACAGCGTGCTGTTTTGTGAGGCTGCCAGGCAGGAACAGTGTGTTGCCGTGGGAAGATGCTTAGTTTAAACTAATGACTCCAATGTGTGATGAACAGCACGTCTTCACTTGCACGGGAGTGGAGACCTCTAATTTAAATGGTAAATAGCACTCTTGATTAGTAGGTGCACATCATGAACAATGATCATAGTTTTAATAACAGATTTCATCTCTGAATCAACTCTATTATCTGGTGGACAGTTTACAACTGGACTGGATGTTTTGTCTACATGGCAGTAATTTTTCCAAGTTTTGTTCCATGTTTTCCCTTTTTTAATGTTAAATAGTCTTTTGTTACCAGTTGTTAAAACAGCTCAAATCAATATAATTATAACTCCTAATGACAAATGAGTCATTCTTAAACCCACACATGGTGCCAGTAAAATAAATATTACCTAAGTGGAATACAATAGTGGAAAATGTTGTATTTAATGAGTCAATATGCCTCTTTAATCAAAGCATGAACAAGTTTTCATGACAGGAGGTTGAAAGACTTTATTTAGATCTCTTGATTTACTCATATTTTTATGTAGACGTGAATTCTTAATATGAGTTTTGCTTTTAAAGTAGGTACTAATCCAAAAAGTGAGGACCCATTTCTGGTTTTCTTTCAGAGCCTAACTGAGTTTTGTATTTCAAACTTTTTGGTATTTTACTCCAACAAACCAGACCCACAGCATCACAACTCTACCACTATGCTTAACAATAGGTATAAAGGGATTTTCCACATAGTCATCCTTCATTTTAGAAGCCCCTGGAATGTTTTTTTGTTGAAATGGTCAGTCTTGGTCTCATCTGAGTACCAGTCTTAAAGGTCTAAAAGGCATTGGGCTAACTTTACATGACTTGGAATGACAGAAAACACTTTTTCTTTGCCTTCCAAACAAATTACATGTAATGGTTTTTATGGGAACTTGTGCCTTGTTTCTATGGAGCAGTCGGTGCAGTTCACTACACCGTTTGCCTGTTTCCATTGTAAAAGCAGCCCTTACAACTGACCCATACCACACCATTCCTGGGCTCCCTTCAGTTGTAGGCCCATAGTACAATGGTACGATACGGTTAGGGTGGAGCTACTGGTGTCACACAACACAGTCCATTCATTGGGGACAGAATCACTGCTTGCGACAAGCACAAGACATACTAGTGGATCACATTTGTTGTCACACTAGTGTGATGTCATGTTAGACTCTGATTTAACCCAGTGAGAGTCCAGCTGGTGGTGAAAATGGTCTCCTGAATACACCAGACCATATAAAAGCGTACCAAACTCAACCAACCCATGCTGTACTGCTCAGTGGTAACGAGGTATTCGTTACCCCCAAGATGCAACTCTGCCGCCGCACTTCTCAAATTGTAAACTTTTAACACTTTTTCACCTCCCTTACCATCCTACCCAGTTGCTGTGGTGGTTATACAAAGATGGGTCCAAGCTTATGGACTACTAATTAGAACTTTCTAGAAAGTCTGGTTGATTTAAAAAGTTAAAGTGTACATTTTAAAAACACTTCTGTTATATTTTACACAATGAAAACTATTTTTTCATAGTTTTGGAATGAATGTACCAAAATTACAGAGTGGATTTTTCTAACATTTTCAGTGTTAGATTATGGAACTGCAATATAAAATGAATCGATTTAAATCCTTCTTTCACAAATTTACCAAGGGCAGTAACAAAATTGTGCACATCTAAAAACTGTCATTTACCAGATTCTTCTTGCTTCTTACTCACAATGTCAATAAAAATCACTTCTAGTCATACATTGAGTAGTTTTCAGTTTTGGATGGGAGTACCTTCATCCACTTAGAATTTGGCTGCTGGGTTTCTTTTTTGCTGCTTCATTGCTGTATCTGCTTGCAAAGTAAAACACATCATCTCTTTGATCATGAAGATGAACAGTCCAATGTCTCTGGCTGTTAAGAGCAGTAAATAACTTAGATTGGCTTTAGGCCATATTATACATGGCTGCTTAAGTTAGTGGGAGATCAACCTTGCTTGTCCACTTTACAAACACAAAAGTTTTTCTCACTTTTTTTCTTTCCTTGCTTTTAATTCCCTGAAGGAGAGTTTGCTTTGCTTCTACCACAAGGCCATGCACTGCTGTAGACTTCAAAAACAAATCTGATGGGAGTGACAGAGAAAAATGAGTTCACTTTGGAGGGTAGGCCTTCAGAAATGAGTCGTTTTAGAGGAGATTTATGAAACCAAGGAGGTAGAACCGAAACAAAAAGGTGAAACTGACAAGTTTCTGATGAATTCTTTGTAAAAGCCCCAAGTCTTTTAACTTCTCTGTAGATTCTCTTCTGGTTGTTTTTTGTTCTCACTTAAAAGTTGCAGACCACTGGTTGAGTTTGCAATATACTGTACATTGCCTTTTTGGATTAAAAATGAACAAATGGATGGGGGGAAAAAACAGATCATTTGAGAGACCTGTCACATGTAAGTTATAGACTGCAACAAAGTAGATCTAAGTCCCTTTCATTAAAACAGCAGAATCACCAACATCTGGATTTTGCCTTCAGTTAGCTGTGATGAAAACAAGGCATCATGTGGACACAGTCATTTTCTCCCCATTCCCAGTGTGATTATGTTATTGCAAAGGCAATCAAGGATTGTTTGCTTCTTCTGTAATAAATGTGATAGTTTTTCATCTTGGCCTCAAAATCCATCCATTTTTATTTACAATCCATATTATTTGGATTGATGGTGATGCTTAAAACAAAAAAAGTGTTTTTTGAATGCTTTTTTTTTGGTTAGAAATGTCATAATATATGTGAGATGCTCATATAAAATGTGGTCAAAACAATAAAGGAGTTCATCTATTTTTAGCAAGTTTACTTTCATCTAAAAAAAGTTGCATTTGTTCTGGTTATTTGGTAAGCATGATGTTGCATAATATTCTCTCAACATTTATCAGCAGTCACAAATTTGCAAAGCAAAGCAAACCATCTACATGATCATGTTAAATATTTCACAAGACAAAGTAGAAAAGCTTAAGCTTCAACCACTGCATAGTTTCTTGTTTTGTTGTGATGTTTCCATATATTAAATTCCATCTTCCATGGGTGCAAGCATCTAGAAATGAAGCTAATTTTGTGAAATATCAAGTCCTGTCATGTCACAATGATGTTACTTTTACTTTTGATGGCCCCCTGTTTTGTAGTAAAGGGATGAAATTTGTAGAATTTGGTTTTCTGCATGATGAGTCCAATGCTTGACAATTAATCAAAAAATAGGTCAGATGCTGACAGTTGAGCCAATTCAACCATTTATCAGGCCAAGGGAGGTACATTTTCATCAGAGCAGACAGAGTGTTTGCATAAGATTGAATAATGTTATTATTGTTTCATTGTTACCTGCAAGATTCAGTTTTGCTTGTATTTCAAGTCACCCACTGAATCTGTAGATGATTTAGTGTCATAGATTTATGTATGATCCAGATTTTTTTCAGGAAATTGTAATTACATGGAATTGAGAAATACAGTTATTCATTACCATGCTGACACTATAAGGTTTAATTATTGAGACGACTCAGTATTTGTGCGTAGTTTTCCATTTTCCCATGCTCTCAACCACGAAAAAAATATTCTGAGACCATAACACATCTAAATACCGCAAAACCAAATGATGATATCCAGATATCTTTCTTAGAGCAGCATGTTTGCATCTGCAACACGTAAGAATACTCTCATCATAACTAGGATTATTGGTAGACAGTCATAAATGTGGTTTAAGTTCTGAAAATAATTTTAATCAAATCCTCTCTCTGTCTTAGCAATAATTAATAAAAAGACATTCAGTGGCTTTTAAATCACAAGCAGACACACATCTATGCAAGAATGTGTACATTTATAGCTAATTGCGGTTTCACTGCTTATTTTGCATCCTGAAAGCAGATTAGCATTGTTTTGATGGATTTGACTATGCTCAGTCAGACGACATCAACAGGATGGTGACGTATACTTATTTCAGATTTATTAGTGCTGTTCTGTAGCAATGCTGTGTTTAAAGTTTTGTAAGTTACCAGTTTTAATTTTACTGTCCTCCATACCTTCTTAGATGCTGGTTAAGCTTAGCTGAACCTGTTTTGGCTATAAAGATGTGATATCTAAGAGTTCCATGACTGCTAATCTTTCAGATATCAATTCTCCCTCTTCAGGTCAGTCCATCATAAATGGATGTGTTGTTCAATGAAGTTACTAATACTTATTTTTCTTTAGGTTGTGTTTGACTATTTTCAGTAAATGTGTTTTTTTTTTATCCTTTTATCCATGGACACTACATAACATCAAAAGTTTAGGAAGTAGTTTAATATTACTAAGGATGAAATTTCTTTTTAAATCCAGCCTCAGTGGCTGACCGCCACAGTGAAAGAAGGGTTATGGCTTGGAAAACAAGACCATGAACTGACTGTGCAAACTTATGTTTCCACTGAGATTGTTGATTTTACTTGACCGAGAGATTGGGAGCACAAGTTAACGGCACTATGCCCCCAATGTCCTGCTTCTAAAGCCGATAAGAAAGGAGGGCGCTGATGCATGCTTAATAGCATGCAGGGACCCTTTTATGGCTTCTAAAAAGGGAGACATCACCTATCCTTTCTGAGGCAGTGGTGGTGACAGCTGCAGCTAGCACCCTGTCCCCTTAGGTTGCACAGAGAAGTGGTTGCATAGTCGTCTTTTGAGGGCTTTCATCCAATGGAAACACAAAGATACAGTCCATTTATTCAGATAAGGTGTGTAATGTTTAGATTAAATTTTTGTGTTTATTGGCATGCAAGACTTACACATTAAACGAGAGTTGCGGGATCCCTAAATATATCATTTTTATGTAGGTGTAGATATAGCACCTATCTTCTTGATTAACTTTCCATACACCTTCTTAGACTGATTGCAGAAATATCTGTGTTAGATTATACATGGTGGTTTTTCTGTGTTTTAGTTTGAGATTTTTCTTTAGGATGTTACAGATATTAGTTTTGAACATTGACTTAAATCCACTGTTATTTGGTAAAGCTATTAATAGAAATCTGTGATAAACCATACATGTGCTCTATGGCTTTGTATCTCCTGTTCTCTAACTGACTGATTATTTCTACTTCTATAACTTGTGGTTATATATTTGTTTTTATTCTCAGACAATATTAAGTCACATTGAATTATTTTACTGTACATAAATAAAGAACTTTAATAATCTTTCAAAAACCCAACTGAAGGATGAATTATTTATCTTTCCATTGGGTTAATCAATTGCAATTAAAAGAAGATGAGATTTCTTTATTTTGTCAGAATATCAGTAGTTATAAAATAACAGAAAATAAACACACACACACACACGCGCACACACACACACACACACACACACACACACACACACACAAAAGTGAATCTTACTATGGAAATACCAAGTCTAACATGAGCCAAGAAATAACTTGTACTTAATACTGGTTAAATAAAAGAAAGAACCCATAATCTTAATCTAACAATCACTGATCATAAGTAATAAACATAAAAATAGCACTCATGCTATAGTAAAAAAAAAAATGTTTAAGAAACTAATAGTTACCAAAACACTTTTGGTCTCTTAGAAATCAGAATGAGAGTTCTTTTATTGCACAATTCTAGTTTTGAAGATTACTTAATCTTAGAGGAAAAATTAAAAAATTCCATCCATCCATTGTCCATACCCACTTATCCTTGTAGGGTTGCAGAGAGTCTGTCTCCAGCTGTCATTGGGTAAGAGGCAGGGTACACTCTGGATAGGTTGCCAGTTCATCACAGACACATAAGACAAACAACCAAGCACACACACATAATTTAGAGAGACCAGTTAACCGAACAGTCGTGTTTGGACTGTGGGAGGAAGCTGGAGTACCTAGAGAGAACCCACGTATGCTCAGGGAGAACATGTGAACTCCATGCAGAACGACCTCAGGCTAGGATTCGTACATAGGACCTACTTGCTGCAAGGCAACAGTGTTACCAGCTGCCCCACCATGCAGCCATCGCAACAAAATATTACTAAATTCAAACCTTCTTTACTTTATCTCAGAGAACAGAAACCAGCTGAATATTTTTAATGACCCCTTCTAACAGTTAAATTTAGGGTTGATTTTGGATAACTTATGAAAATCCAGCTGGCCAGTTATAGTGAACAGGACAGTCTATGTACATGAAAGATCAAAATTAAGAGGTGTTTGTCACAGCTTACTTTGTAGTGTTGCTTATAAAGCTACGTCGGTGGTCCTTAGATATTAGTTTAGGTTGGATCCAAAGAAATCCCATCAGTTCCACATTGCCGGGATCTCAACTTTAAACATCGTTTAACTGTTTTAATAAGAAACTCATCAAAACTTGTTATTCTTTCCACACGTTAGGAACATTGACAGCTACATTTAGAAATCTCTTATCATCAACACCATCACTGTAAGATTATTTGGAGTCAAAGAGAGGAAGTTTAGTTCCCCTGAGGAATCGCATGAAGAGGAATGTCCTGCAGATGCAAACAGGAAAACTAAACCACACAGAAATGCAGAAACCAAGGAACTCTCCCCCTGCAGACACTGAGCAGTGATTTCTCACAGTGTACGTCAGACACATATGGATGGCACTAAAGAGGAACCACAGCAAGGGTTATATCATTTCCCATTTTATTGCCTTTCCAGAAGGTTTTTCCTTTACTTAAGTTCTTAAAAAGAAAATATTTAGTCTTACCCAGGCTATAAAAAGTTAAATACAAGTTCAGATGAACAACAACCCATTGCATATTGAAGTGTGTGAGCCAGAATGCAGAGCTAGGATGTGAAAAACTGTGTACACCCTTTAATTTAAGAGCATGTAAAACCACATTAACTGGAAGTAATAGCACTCAGATTGGCTATGTCTTTTTCTCACATTGTTAGGAAGGAACTCTTTCTACAATGTTGCCATAGTTCATTGAGGTTTGTGGCCATTCATTTTGCACATCCCTTTAAGGTCCTACCACAACATTTTAATTGGCTTGAGGTCTGGAATTGACTGAACCAGTACAATAGTGTTATTTTATTCTTGATTTTTTTTTTTTAGCCTTTTATCTGAGGATTACACTATCTGACCTCAGTATGAACTTGCTGGAACAGTCATTTATGAGAAGATTGGCTGCTGTCTCAAAGCAAAATTTGGAACTGCAGGTATTTTTAAAATGGCTTCATAATCCTCTCCAGATTGGTGGAAAAGAACAATTGCCTCTTAAATCCGCTAGCAACAATTTTAAACTGTCAAGAGAATTTGATGTTAATGCCAAAACTACTCTACCCCAGCTATTCTGTTTTAAATAAATATTTATACCCTTTTTCTTGAAAAAATCTCTCTCCAGACGAAAATGGGGACATTTAAAGCGATACACTACCTATGGCAAGCAAGTAGTTGGCAATAACATTGCCATAATCTATTCATCACAACATAAAAGAAAACTAAGAGAACGTCATTCCAGTAAAGCACTTTTCTGTAGATTTTCTGTTTGAAATCGTTTACTAATACCTCTTTATTTACCCTTTCAGCACTGAACCATCTGTAAGGTCAGAATATAGCAAACCAGTTATGAAAAAATAAAAAACTGCAACGTTCTTGTGGACTTCAGAAACTTCATTTCCCCAAAAATTTGGTTCATCGAATACTCAAAGATACATGTGTGGCTCAGATGTGCAAAAGCCTAAATAAGGCATTTAGCCTAACTGTGTTTGTGCTTTTTTACATAAATGCACAGTTTCAATACGTACAATAATACTTAATAATACTTAATATTTGCCTCTGATCCTGAATGTAATGACTGTGATGGTGATGCTATAGGCTGTAATATAGTTGAAGGTATAGTGGTGCTAACTGGTAGTACAGGGCTTATTATAAGCCTCTCTGCCTTGCAGTCATTTTCTTCAACAGGGATGAATGAGGCAGCACTTCTAACAGGAAACATCTTTGGGTCTCAAGAATCATCTCAATGAAAGACTATAAAGAGGTCAAGTAGTTTTTACAACAACTTTGCTCTGAAATGATCACTGAAGATCTGTAAGAATGAAATCTTGCCATTAATGTCCACCCTGGCCCACCTGTATGTTTTGCCAAATTGTCGCCAAACTTTCCTGAGAGCCATGTGTGTTCTCAAATACGGCTCATTGTTTTGTTCAATGAATATAAAACATCTGTAAAGGAGAAATTTGATAAAGAACCGGATCACGGATACAAACGACTGCCACAGGCTGTCAGGTCTCCTTCACATTGAGAAGAGCCAGCTGAGGTGGCTCTGGCATCTGGTTAGGATGCCTCCTGGACGCCTTCCTGGTGCTGTGTTCCAGGCATGTCACACCAGGAGGAGATTAAGAGGAAGACCCAGGACACGCTGGAGGTCCTATGTTTCCCAGCTGGCCTGGGAACGCCTTGGGATTCCCCCGCAGGAGCTGACCCAAGTGGATTAAACAGATGGATGGACAGACGGACGGAGGGACATGCAAAGGCAGAGGAAAAAACCACAAGAATGAGTACAAATAGACGTACAATTCCCAAAATTAGTTCAGATGGATCATCCAGACAGATTTAAAATTACTTACATACATACCAATTTGATCCTAGTTATCAAACTGTGAAGTCAAGTTAAGTTTACTATTCAAACTGGTGAAAAGATTTTTATGTGCATGTGGAACCTTATTTTTTGGCAGGTAGATTTAATCGTTTTTAAATAAATATTTACAGTAAAATATCTAAATAAATAACTAAACCTTAGCCTTGAGCAGGTGTTCTGTGAGTGACCCATTATATCTAAAAGGTGGTTTTACTGAATAGTCTTGCTGGCGACTTTGTTTTCCAGTGCTGTTTATGACAGTTATAACATTTTTATTAGGCTACCATCAGGGTGACAAGTATATATAGATGTTGCCATCAGCACTAGAGTCAAATGACGTCCTCTATAAATATATGATGATCTGCTTGTAAGACAGACTCAGACAAATTACAAGGTAAGCTTGAGTAAATCACTTTAAACATGTTGAAAGAAGCAATTTGAACTGATAGTGTGCATAGAGCTGCATTGCTGATTGAGACCATTGTTTAGTACATGCAGGGATAAAGCTTGAGATCCTTTTTAGTTGTTTTTGTGCAGCACCAATTGCACAGTTGTTGAAATTTTGGATTTTTATCAGAATCAGGATCTTTATTTGTTTTATATTTGAATTCCTGCAGGGCCCTCACGTACCTTGTTGGCCAAGATAAAATTCCTGAGGCAGTTATCTGACAGTGTGTTAGTGCATGATGGTATTTTCTACTTTCATATTCAGCACTGCAGCAAACATTCGTCTGCAGTTTCTTTCATTAATTCTGTTTTTCATTTTGTATTTCCCCCCCCGAAATCCAGACCTAAATTAAACAATAAACTATATTGTTTTTAAAGAAGGGAAAAGAATAGCTTTGACATGTTGCAATAATCTAAAAATGGAACTAAAAACCAAATATGCAAAGTGCTTCCAGCTAGAGTAACTGCCTCAAAAAAACAAGGCAGAATGAAAATAAGTAAATTAGTGTTTCCCTAAACTGCTATATTTTTGCTTTACACTAATATCAGACACTTGTTCTGACCTGAAGAGCATCAGATTACCTGTTTATTGTATATGTTTAACAGGAAGATCACTGGTGTAGACTGCCTCCTATTGCCATTTCCTATGGAAATTTCCATTATTATCTGTGTAAATAAGCACCCAATGCAAGGGTGACAATGATTGTAGGTTAATACCAGGATGCTCCATAAGTTTACCTGTTTATTTATTTTTTTTTATTTTCTGCTTATTTTAACTTCCTGTTGAGGGCACCAGACTTGTTTGCTTTCAGTAAATTAGATGCTAAGGGCCTTTAAATTCTCTCAGGTAAAAAAAAAAAAAAAAAAAAAAAAAAAAAAAAAAAATCAGCTTCCAGAGCTGATCATTTCCAAATCCGTCTGTTCCAAAACCCACTATCCCTTTCATAGTCCATGAAAACAGTCTGATCTTTTGTTGCTACAGGCTAAAAAACTGAAGGTGTTAATCACGGCAGATTATTGTAACTGCTGAGTAACTAAAGGTTTAAAAACATGACACGTACAGCACCCTTGGGATTACGGATGAAAGACTCTACAGAGAGAATAAATTAATATGTAGACCTTAAAAATTAAAGGTCAGATGAAGAATGTCACTTCAGATTCGGCCTGCTGCAGTTTTCTCAGTGGTCGCTGAAATTCCTGTCATAGCTGCTGTCTCTTATAAGGCAACTGTCATAATCAAGCCTGTTAAATTTAAACTAAAAGGCAGGGTCAGCATTAAGCAATCGAAACATGGGTTTTGTTGTCACTGTTGTTTCATTTGTACAGCTTTAAAAAAAATGAACAAAAAAAGGTCAGGGAGATAACCATCAAGATTAGGGATGACATGAGGACATGACTAAAGCATCTGAACAGAAGCAGCGGAAATTGTACTCATGAAATAAGAAATCAGAGGTGGGATAGAAGTGAAAAAGCAAAAAGACAAGGCAGGAAATAAAACAATGAGGGGATTCAGGAGTGTCAACACTGATAGGTCTTCACTCATCATTGCTCAAGGTTTATTAGACAAGTCCTCGTTTGCACCCATCAGGGTTTCAACAAAGCCACAACTTAGACTTCAGCTGTCATTGCAGCCAATTTATCGCAGTGTTTTTGTTTTTAATCTCAGAAGATCCATCCTACTTACAGGGGGAGTAATTGTTTACGTCCTAGATTTAAAATATTCACTCGACATGCTTGTTATCTGGAATAACAGACATTTGAAGCGAGGATTAAAATTATCCTTCAGCCAATAAAGAAAAGGTGACACATTTCGGTCAGGAAATTATGCATCATAGCAGCTACAAAAATTGCTCTTGCAGTTTAATAAGAGATTGCCTGTGGCAATTTCAATTAGTTTGTTTTCTCCCATCTGGGGAAATATCCATACTTGCTTCTGGGCCAGGTCAGACCTTGTGCTAACAATGAGGTAAACATGGCTCCTTCAGTTATTTTTCATGTGTCAAAAAATTATTAAGAATCTAGTATACAGTGTCTTGCAAAAGTATTTAGATCCCTTGAACTTTTTTTTTATCTGTTATTACACCCTCAAACTTCCATATGTTTTATATAAATTTCATAGGAATCATAGGGATATTTTGAAGATGGCCCAACAGGAAGCTGTTCTTAACAGTTAAGTAGATTAAAAATTATTAATTTTTTAAAACATTTTTACAAAGAAAAGTCTGGAAGAATGGTATACCTCACCCCCATCACTCTGGTACCTCTACATGAAATCCTGAACAACAATCAGTTGCAGTCAGACATTAACCAATTATTCTGTAGATCTGTGTGTAATCTAATCTCAGTATAAACCCAGCTGTTCTGTGAAGGCTGAAGAGTTTTATTAAAGAATATTAGTGAATAAACAAACAGTTAAGAATGACTATTAATCACACATTCCACCAATCTGACCTTAAAGTGTAGCAACCAGAAAGCCATTGTTGAAAGAAAACCTAGTATGACCATGGTCACTAAATGCATATCACATTTTTCTGTGCAGACATAATGATAACACAGTAATTAAAATTTGCAACAGACCATGTAAGGCATACTGCAAACATCTAGAGCAGGGCTCTGCAACGTTTGTAACTGAATGAGCCATTTTGCCCTCTAGCTAAATCAAACTTGCTTAGAGCCACAAATGTTTCATGATCTTATAAAAAACAGAATGCTGATAATTTTTGATATCTGCTAAAGAAAATTTGTTCTCATGTTTAAAGAACCATCCTTTTATTTTCTGTTTTTTAGATTTAAAATAAAGTGGATGGATACATTTTCTTCTATGGGATGTTGATATTTGTGGAAAATGCTATGAGGGTTTATTATATTTCCTCTAAAGTTAATTTATATATACGTAATATCTGTATGCTCCGCGCTCTTGAAATCGAAATCAGAAGTTTTGGTTGGGCATACAATTTTGCTATATAAAGCTGATTTCTGATTCTGAAAACATATAAAGTTTCCAACCTAATGACAAAAAAAGAATATATTAAAAAAATATTACAGGTTCTTTTAGAGTCATTCTTTTGTGGAAAATGTACTCCCAAATATTCCATCAAAGAACTGAAAAATTTATCAAACCTGCATTTGTCTTTATATCTATATTTTAAAACATTAGTTAGTTCTTTATGACTTTTTGCCAAAGCTATTAAGACCCACTGTGGAAGGTCAAAAGAGCCACTTGCGGCTTAACAGCCGCAGGTTGCAAACCTCTGATCTAGAGAAAGGTTGTCTGGTCAGATGTGAACAAAATTAAACTTTTTGGCCTTCATGCAAAATAGGATATGTGACGGTAAGTTGAAAGTGAATGTACACTGGGAGCAACACGATATAGCATCGGATCAACACATTTGTAGGCATCGACTGAAGTGTATCTACGCATAATATATTACTGGATTTCACCTGTAGCTGTAGGTAGAGCTTCCTTAAAGTCAGTAACTAAACATACAGCCAGAGCTGCAATGAAATGGTATCAATTCATATTTTTGTTTTAGAATGTTCTAGTCAGAGTCCAGACTTAAATATAGTTGAGATTCTGTGGCACTTAAAAATCACGGGGTGGTAGTATAACATATAAAAATGTTGAAA
The DNA here is from genome assembly GCA_014839685.1 of Anableps anableps. Lineage (NCBI taxonomy): Eukaryota > Metazoa > Chordata > Actinopteri > Cyprinodontiformes > Anablepidae > Anableps > Anableps anableps. Next base: position 22,409,684 of record CM026074.1, read on the forward strand.
ACCATGTCTCATTTTCTGGACATTTTAATTTTGCACCTTTTTGTCTTGGTCTATAACATAAAAGTCCAATAAAGTACATTGAGGTTTGTGGTTATAACTTGGTAAAATGTGGAAAAATTAAAAGGTATGAATACTTTTGCAAAGTACTATATAGGAAATAGAGATTCTCTGAAATCCTTCTTAAAAATGCAGAATTTTTTTTTTGTTTTGGGAGAAGGCACTGAAAAAATCCAAATCAGGTGGCAGTGACACTGTTAATTTCTTTGCACCAAAGGACATATTGCAAAAATGATGATAATGGGAGAAAGACCTATCTTGGAAAAAATTTACTTCACTTTTGCCTCCAGCCCAAATCGGTGGCAGCTTCCATTTAGCTTCTCCTCAGATGGGGGGAAATGGATTGAAGTTGCACACCAGCTCAACCAGAAAGCCCTGCACATTGCAAGATTTGTGAAATGCACATGAATTTTCTAGGACCGTAAATGTGCTCCGGTCCATGCGTAGTAAGTGAAACTATCTGATGCGTCACTTTGCCCTGAGCGATATGGTAAAACACCGCTGAGGACTCTGAAAAGCCGCGGAGCCGCGAAGAAAAACCTCTCAGCTACCATGTCACTTACTCACTGTGTTTTCACAGCCAAAGAGTGCTAAGCTTTCAGTCTCGGCTTCTCAGGGTAGTAAAAATACAGCTGTTCCATCTCAGTATTTCCCAGATGCTTTCAGTAACTGTTTCCCTCAGAGATCAAATCTAACAAGTATTAGCAAGCATAACGTGGAAGTGACAAACCATAGAAGACCAAGCTGGATGTTAACCAAAGGTGACAGAAAGTGGGAAATATGTGGACTTACTTAAGTTTACAGCCTTTTTACATAAATGGACTGAATATATTAGTGTATTATAATCATACCTACCACTCAAAACACTTTCCACAATCATCTAGTTGGTTTCAAAAATGCACACACATTCATACACTGATATGCAGATTAGTAGGCAACTTAAATTTAAGTAGCTTGCACAGGGGAACATTGTTGTGTGGCTGGAGGAAGCTGGAATCAAACCTGCAACTTTGATTGCAAGAGGACTGCTGATCCACAGTCTCCATATTTGGGCTTTAAACTCACAAAACATCTCAATCTTTTACATACATTGACATCATTTACATATTTATTATTGACAAAATCTGGGAAACAGTTTCAGATAAGCACGTCAGAATTGTGATTCAACTGAAAAAAGAAACTTCTGACTTTATTCTAATAAAGACCTACGGTCAGCAGGAATCACAGCATTATCAATCAATCTTCTGTAATATCTAGCTTTTAAAAAGCAGAACTAGATTGTTTTTTTCATTCTTTGTAGAATTTGGTCAAACACATATATTGTAATCAATTACTTTCCCGGCTGCTGTATTAACTTTAAAATAAGCCACAGGTTTGAAAGTTTGCTCACTCTGTCCAGACATTATAGAAATAAAAGGTTGTATGACATTAAACCCATTCAGGAGATGAGAATACTGTAGACTAGACCATGTACTAGGCTTGATTTCCATTGATCACACCTCTGAGAAGACACAACATTCAGCTAGACAGGCTATAATGGTGTATTCATTTGGAACAAAGAACTGGAAATTCAACATACTCAAGACAGAACTAAAAACTACTGTAAATCTGCAATTGAGACAAGCAAATCTTTTGTTTTTATTAATAATTTAACTAAAAGTTTGACTGCCTTATTCCATTGAGAGTTTACTGACACATAATGTGATATATTTAAAGAACTTCTGTATTCATCTTTCTCTTATGATTGTCTTCTCCATCCTTTAAGTCACATTGACCTTTTAATCAGGGACAATCAGCCTAAGTATCACAAAGTTCCAACTAGTGTCAGACTGAAGCTGGAACTAATGATAACAAGTTACATTTCTGGTGTCGGGCAAGAAAAGCTTCATGACTTGACATGTTGCTAGTCAACTATCTTCTCCATTTAAGAGACTGACATCTTCACAGTCTTCTATTTCTTTATGGTTCTTTATGGTTGATGTTTGCTGCTTAAAAAGGCTTAACAGAGATTTAATGAGAACAACACCTGGGTTTCAGCTCAGCATTCTTCTGGATTAGCTCACTGTTGAAGGCTGTGTTATCTTGTTTTCTCTGACAATCGCTGCTTGGTCCTCAAACTCAAAAGGGATTATAACAGGCCACCTAATCAGAAGCACACAACCTGAGTGTGTTTATTCAAGTGAAAATAGTTGGTGAGAGATATTGGTGGCAGATTTTTTAGGTTGAATTTCATCTGAAATCAGCGATAGCTTCATTACTCACCCTAATAACTATGCAGGTCACCTTATTCTCCTTTACAGCACCCAGCTGTTTCACCGTCACCGTCAAAGAATTTTTCAACATGTGCAAAATTCTTTGAATAAGCTGCTTATGTTTAAGCAACAAACAAAAAATATGCTCAACACACAAAGACCCACCAGAATATGGTCAAAAATTGATGCTGAGGAAGTCGTGATTGAGGATCTGGCCGTGAACCCTACCCTAATACTTACTGTTGTTATCAACAGGAAAAAGAATGACTTAATGAGTGAATGGAAGTGGAAAAAACTTTACTGTGCAAATTATTTCCCATTTGTACTAGCTGAGAGAGGGCAAGAGTGAAATGCATTGCATTGTATAAACTGTGTGCACAATGCATATAACAAATTCTCTCAAATAGAGAACTTCACATTGAGTTAAGAGAAAGGAAAATTGTCTTTTCATAGGATAACAAATGTGCTGTAACTGTTTTATGCCTATTCATCTGTACTTTGCTTTATTTTTACTAATAGATTAATGACAGAAATTACTAGTGCTTCATGGCAGTGGTTCTTAAACTCAGCCCAGTTTTCAAGCTTCCACCAACATGTCAGACATTTTCAAGCTGCATTGAAGTAGAACACTGACTTGACTGAAGTTTATGTCATGGAAAAAAAATAAAAACAAATGTAAGAAATTCCTGTTCATCAGCTTCTTTATCAGTTTAAGTTTGCGTTTCATTCTCACTGAAAAATTTACAAAAAAGGTCTCAAGAACTCAGAATTCCCTGTGGGAAAAGTCAGAGGTTTGTCCAATTTAGCTGCTTTGCAAATAAATGTAACAGTGACTGCAAAAAACTGTTTATTTGCATCTTGACGATTTGCATCTCATCAAATCTTTTACTCAAATGGTAGTACACTGTCTCATTTAGTGAATAAGAAAGTACACAACACAAAAAAACCTCCTTGTCACAAGTAGGGGGTGGACATTATAGTGTTGTTTCTCATTTATCGGGATAAATTTGTTGTCATGATAAGAATTTGATTTCTCTGTGTTACGATAAATTCCAATTGATGTTTAGAAACCCCCCAAAATCATCCATATTGTTGGGATTGTCTGTTTTACTATTTTTCTCCACTGTTTGTTCAATGAGGGTATCAATAAATGCCATAAATTTGAAAATATGAAAAAAAATGCAGTTAGTGTGCGCAGTTTAGATAAATCACATTTATTTATGTGAGTGGTGTCCGAAAGAAGTGTATTATAAATGGGTATGTTTTTCCAAGAGCAGTATTTGTTTTTGTGGGGCTATGATGCTGTGTCATTCAGTCACAGCCATACAATTACCTAAAACATAGTTTTTATCATCACTTTTTTGTTCTCACAATAATATCACAAAATATCTATGACAAAACTTTTAAGTCCATATCGCCCACCCCTAGTCACAAGTTTGTTTTGTTAGCAAGGTAAATGGCTTTGTTACTGAGAATATCAGTTTGCAAATCCCACTGGGTTTCACACTTGAGGCTAGAACATGGCCAAGTTGGGGTTTGATGTCATTTCCAGATCCTGGTTTTGACTTCAAAAAATAAACGAAATGCTCATAAGCAGACAGTTTGTTCATATTTTCTAAAAAAAAAAAAATACCCAAATTTTTTTCTGAAGCCCACTAAAGACAGCCCAAGCACCAATAGTGGTACTCGTACACAGTTTGTGTATCAAGTTTGTGGTATAAGCACATCTTCCTCAAGCACATCAATAACAATCGTAAGTTTTGTGTTCAGCATACAGAACAGTAACTAGTTCCACATGATTGATCTAATGTGTTTCTTGCTTTTGGTTATATAAGTCTCGCTTTGTGTTGTTTTGTTCAGATCAATTTCCTCTGGAACATCAGTGTAATATTATGACTGGAGAATCACGAGGTGCTTAAATACCATATATGATAAAGATACAAAATTGCTCTGCTACACATCAAATACATTATACATAAATTTTATTTTAAAAAATGGGGTTTTATGTTAACATTGGCACTGTGTATGGGGAGCATACAAGGGAAACAAACTCTCATAGTCAGAACTATCAAAGTTGAAATTCAACTCTGAAATTGTCTGACATATTGGTTGGAAATTAGAATCCTGTTGCTAATTTATCTGAACTCTGCTACAGACTCTTATTACCTCAAACCTCCTAAGTTTTGGATAATAAGGTCTTATGTCAGGGGTCACACTGTTTAGCCACGACTCAGGTCTTTAAAACATCAGTATTCCAAGTGTGTCCCTCAGTTGCCCACTCCAATCGTCCAGCATGGACACGGCTGGACGTAAACAACAAAGACTTGCTATGTGGTGCATGACATCCAACTCAGCTGATGAATCATACTTAGAGATCCTGTCATTCTGCAAGTGGATAAGATGCTACAATTTCTGATGTCAGTAGAATGGATAGCTTGTGGATAATGGAGGCTGTATGACACACACTGAGCTCAAATAAGAGCGAAAACACCTTCAGTCATACTGATGTGTAGACACTGCTCTCTTTGATTTCAGTCTGTTTTTTATTAATAACATGTTTTGGTTTTTGTAGCCATAAAATTGATTTAATGTTTTCTCTTTTGTTCTATCATTTGTTCTATTTTGGAAACCATCCATCTATGTCCTTTGGAGGGAGACAGGCTGTTGGAAGTGATCCCAGTGGGTGTACTCACAGAATTTGTCATCACATAACTAACCCAGAGTGACAGACAGCTCTGCATGCTCACTGTCACACCTACAGGCAAATTTGGATTCCCCAATTAACCCAACACACAAAATGTGTTTCCACTGTGAGCTGAAAAGCAAGTGTACAGGGGAAAGCCACTGGGTGAGAGGAAGAAGAATCCAGAAAGGACTCAGCTGCACAGAAGTCTTAATCCCATAGCCTTTCTGCAACTAATTAACAATGCATCACCATGTACTGCTATTCACCCAAGGTTTCAAAATAAAAATACGGTCTGCATTACTAACATTTGCTAAAATGTGAAATTTCAGAATTTTATCAATAATGCCCCTCTTTTGACTGGCAAAACCAAAACCTCTAGCAGCCCACTCCTGAGAGCTTGTGGGAAAAAAGCATTTTAAACCTCAGCACAAAGCCAATCACTTTCATGCATTTCTGGCAGAAAGCAATCTTTTTCCTAATAGATTCCAGTGGGCTTAAAGCCTTTTGTGAACCACTTATTCACTCTGGTCTCTGAACTGTATCCATTGGGTGTAACATTCAGATATTACAGAAATACTGAAGCAACAAAAGTGCTCATATTAGTTCTATTTCGGTGTAATATTGTGATTTAAGCAGGAGCAAAACATTTTCTAGCACAGTTTTTTTTAATACCAATGTCACACTGTTGCTTATGTGCTTTGCATTTCATGGCTTTAAGTAAATAAATCATTACACCCTTTCTACACATGAGATACTATTGTGTACATAAGTTCCAAATATACCAAGCTGCTACTGATGCCTTTAAAATAAATTTAAAAAATGGTATGAGGTTTGCAACTTAGGCACACCATATATTTTGCACATATGCACCACTGCAATAAAATGAACATTAAGTTCTGTTCAGTTGTTGCAGCAATAACCAGATCATTTGTCTTTATCTCTTGGCATTTCAACTTGTTTGAAGTGGCTCTAACAGCAGGGCAGTCTGACCTATTTTCTGATTAAATCAGCTAATAAATATTTCAAAATGTATAGAAATATATATTTTTTTCTCTCCTACTGCAGGATAACAGTATACATTTTACACCCTTTATCCCAAATGACAGTACTATACGAAATGGGGGGATACATCGTAATCCCGCACTGATTTATAGATGTGACAGGACTTGATGTTTCACAAAATGTGTGTAATTTATTTACATTTAGGCTCATATAAAAAACCCATTTTTCAACACACAAACATATATCCCAGGATAAGAAACAGCATGCAACAAAGGGAGCAAGTGACACCTTTTCTCTTTCAAAGAAATATTGATTATTTGGAACACCAATCAAGCTCCTACAATGCTTTTTTTATTCCCCCAGTATTAATCTGTTAAAGTTGAATTGCATTGATCCTCCAAGAATTTATTTCAGGCTGATTGAAATAAAACAGGAATGCCTTTAAGCCCATTCAACCATATAACTGTTTTCCTCTTCCCTATTTTATCTCAGCCCAGGCACCTCTTACAATTCCTGAATTTCCCATCTTCTTATACTTTAAATATCTTAGTATCATTTGTCTGTAATCTCGTGGTAAACCGCTCACAAAGGGATAAAAGGTCTGGTTTTGTGGTCAGGTTAATGCCTTTGCACTATGCAAAATCAGTTTTTCTATTTCATTCTTATTCTTTCTGTGCATTCAACTGGTCCTCAGGAGACCCAGGTTATACTGTTGCAGACTTTGACAAATAATTGGGAAGCTAAAAGCAAACACAAGGCCATGAATATCAAAAAGTCTTATAAACAAATTTAAATGCCAGGCCTCCTCACTGTTGCTCGGTATTTATGACATTAACTACACAGTCATTATTCCCTTTCAAACCCAGTGAGAAATGACTTGATCTTAATCCCTTCATGTGGCTAAATTGTACACGTTTATTGGATTTCTGTCCATTTAAGGGACAATACTCCAATAATAAGTGTTTAGGGATGAAAACAACTGGGAATCATGGAAAAAGTTTTGAAAGTTGTTCTCTTTTTTGATTCTTTTCTATTTTAACTTTTTCCAAAAAGACTGAGGGGATAAGTGAACATGTATGCTTTCACCTTTAAAGGGGCAGTATTATATATTTTCCAGGCACATAGTGCCATTTTATAGCACAATCAAGAAACTATGTTACCTTCAGTTGTTACAAAAATGCTGTATATATCAAATATGACTCAAAAGAAATTTGACTTTGTAATTTAACACCTTGAAATTGGGCCTCTGTCTCTATAAAAACACCTGCTCTTTCTGAAACTCTGCCTTCAAGAAGTCATCACAACAGTGCTCCTCTGTTAACCCTTTAACAACGTTTTTATCAGCATTTCACTGAGAAGCAGCTCGTATCATGAGCTCAACAGGTGCGCAGTTCCACCAGGTGTTCGCTAACTGCTGCTGGCTAGTCTGAAGGAGCTGAGTAGGAAAGTTGTAGGGGAGAGGTGCTCTGTGAAGCGGAAGCTCGGAAGCTAAACTGCTGGAGGAGGAGCTACATCCGGAAGGTGGAGCTGTAATCCACCCAGGCGTTTTGCACAGCTGAATAGCTGCCACAAGAGATTAAAGGATTCCTCAAACATGCATTAAAGAATCAAAGCAACACTCCAAATGTGTTTTTGTTGAGGGAATAACATTATAACATGATGTAAAGTTCAAAAAAGTCGACTTTACATAATACTATCTCTTTAAAGTAGTCGTTTATATTTACTCTTGCATTGTTTATATTTACTCTTGCATTGCATTTTTTTAACAGAAAACTCTTTTCTTGATTGACCCAGTCTGACTAATATTCTGCTTTTTTAACTAAGACACAGAAAAACGTGTTTACATTTTAGCTAGGTTTCCGCATTCCTATTGGCTTCATTAACTGAGCTCTATGCTTGAAGGTTATGTGACAAGCATGACCTCCCGTTTAAAATAAGCTGCTTCAATTCATTGGTTTCAAGGATTTTATTCTATGAAATATCATCCTCAGACAAAAAGTACTGTTTCCCAGGAGGCTTGAGTTACGACACATCCAGACTCTGAAAAGCCTCTTGTTAACAACTGCTGTAAAGTGAGCTTGTTCAGCTCTTGTCTGAGCTAAATCTCATACTTTCATTTCTGGTTCTCTTAGTGTCTTGTTTCTCTTGTGTATTAGGAAAAGTATTGATTAAATTAGAAGAAAAGACTTGCTTGCTCTTAGGGAATTATGTTTCAGCTGTGTTGTGGCATCTGTTGAATTTTTGTTGTTACGATTCTTGTAATGACCCAGAAATGTAACTACCGGGGAGTGTCATCTGTTTAAATGAGGGCAGAGTTCAGCATAAAATTGTGTTCTCAGGGGAAGTCTTCAATATTTTCTATCAAAAATAGTCAAAATTCATAAGACATATGTTGTCTTATGAATGTTTTGAGTGAATGCTGTAAAAGGACTCATGTTAATAAGATTCTCTTGCTCTTCCACACCTTTTAGTTCAGTTTTTGGTGCTATTTGAACTATTGGTGTTATTTTTACAGATGTCAAAATGTTCACCATTTTCAGAATATTACAGCTACAACTTTACATATTTATAATGTTCATATAGACCGGGGATGTCCAAACTTTTTGTCACGTAGGCCAAAATCATTGATTCAAACGTACTCCTGGGCCAAGAAAATAAAAATAAAATCAAGCAAATGAAGAGGTCAGATTTTGTATGTTTTTTGTATTCATCATAGATCCAAAGTGTTAAAAGGATTTTCCACATTTGCTGTATTAAAAGAAAGGCATCTAGTTTTTGAATTCTTTTGGGTTCAATTAAACAAATGTATTCTGTTATAAGAACAGGATTTGGGTCACTTTCTTTCGAACACACTTGCTATATTTAGCCAAATTTGATAAATTAAATAAAAGCTGGTTTGGGTACAGCAAAGTCAGCTTTTCAGTAAAAGTCTTTGGATAAACGTGGTTCTACTTATAAATGCTTGGTTATTAAAAAGATGAATACTTTGTGTCGTACTTAACATTTTCCTTTATAAGAAAATTATGAACATAGTAATTTACCCTGATTTAAAAATAGAATGTCAACCAGCCATACCTGACAGGCCAAATTTGTATCATTCTTGAACTGCAGTTGGGGGCCGCACAAAATCAGTCTAAGGGCCACAAATCACCCCCGGGCCACACTTTGGACACCCCTGATATGGACCTTGGTTAAATGCTACTTTTAGGATCTCTAAAGTTAGCCAATTAGCTAATGCCAGCGTTTTAATTCTACTTCGTATAGTAGCTAACCTTAGCTAATGCTTAGTAACTTGTTAATTTTGAAATACTAACTAATGCTAGCATAATAGCTCATTTTAAATATATTGTATTATTGGCATAGTTGCTGAAACTAGCTCTTGGTGGTTAACATGCTATTGTTAGGATAGTAGCAAAAGTGAAACTGGTTAAAATGTTAGCTCAGATTACCACAGTAGTAGCCTGGTAAAAACCAGCCTCTTGTTCTATATTTTGCTTCGTACAGAGGGTCTTGGCTCATAGCTCTTATGAAATTGCTGCTTCATTGAAGCTCCTGGTTAATGTGCACATTTGCCTACAATTAATTTCTAGAAATGCTCATTTTTACCTCTAAGTTCAGTTGGTTTCAGTACTTTGGGAGCTTTTTCACTTTTCCATCTCGGGCTCACCTGATCAGACCTTACTTTGCCGTTTTATTTATTTACAATGTTTGTACTGTATTTACCCAACACATTTTCTCAGATGTAATTGTTCTTCTAATAATTTTGCTAAACAATTGTTTCTGCTTAAGCTTAGTTTAGTTTCAACAAATCACCTTGCTCTTTTAGCATACAACATAGTTGTAGTAGTTCAATCAGTGAATGCAAATTGTTCTACAAGTTTGAATTCACACTTCGTCTTAAATAAGGTAAGTTCAGTGACCCTTGTATTTGGATTAGGGAAAGCATATTATTCTAGCATAATATTTCAGAGAAATAATTCAAATAATAATTCATAATTACTGTCAAGGTTGTCACACATGCACAGTCCAGACAATGTAATTCTGTGTGATTTTATTATAAAGCAGCACTTTGAATTAAACAAGAACCAAGAGATACTCTGGACTGTAATGATAACACACTGAACTGTGACAGTTGTGTCAAACAAAGAGTTGTCCATTTTTACAGCTATCCCTCTCTACTATGTCATATAAATAAGGTATTTTTCTTAGTAGACATGGATCATCTGTAAGGGAATAAAGCCCAGAAGCCCCTCAACACAGTGATGTCATATGCAGGCGGCTGATGTAACCCAAGTTGAGGGGCTGTCAGCAGTGGCGGATGTACTTGTGCTGGGGGCAGACAGAATAAGGACTGAAGCAGCCAGACACAGGGTGAAGAGCTTGAAAAAACATACTGTAAAAGGAAAAGAGTAACCCAGTGAATGGCAGGAAGATGAATAATAACAGAAAAGAAGAGAGGAGGAGAAGAGATGGAAAGACGGCCGAGTTGGAGGGCGAGCCAGACAAGAACTACTCAGCCGAGCTGCCCCTCACAGCATGGGGCTCAGACCTATTTCCATCTCATCAACCCCCTCCATCTCAGTGGCCTTCTCTGTATTCTCTGTCATAAGATGCCATGTCCAGAGCTGAATCAGAGGATGACCGATATTACCTCATGCCTGAAACCATCCATTCAACACTTGGTTGGTTGCAACCTCCTCTTGTCTTTGTTCTATTGATATTTCCTTTTTCTATTTATGTTCTTTTTTTCTGCTTCAGCTCACTGTCTCTGGGTGGTGCTAGCTATCTGCAATGCCTGTTGGGTCCTATAATGATTTTTCTTATTGAGGTTTGCTCCTGCCTCACTCTTGCTGTCACCTATCTTGCCTACCAGGGAGATACTATAAGGGTGCCAATACCAGTCAGACTGAACTTGTGTGAACAGAAATCCCAATTTATAGTCCGGTATCAATGTAAAGAACTGAAAAATAGCATGGAATGCAGTAATATTTTTGAAACTAAATCATCTTGCAAAACTTAATATCACATAAGGTTTGCTACAAATTATCACGTTATGAACTCCCTTTCACTACAGTTATGGCTGCAGGTATCTTGTCTACTAACTTTGACCATATAGACACTGGAAAAAGAGCAAAAAAGCTCAAGCTCAGTTAGATTTGATGAAGAGTAAGAGTGTGCTTTGACATAAACCCTTCCTCTGGTTCAGTGGTTTGGCTTGTTCTTCAAGAAGATCAACCTCCACCACAGTCTCAAATCTTTTGCAGACTCTAACAGATTTTCTTCTGGGATTGACCTGTGTTTAACTTTATCCACCTTTCCATCAACTCTAACCAGTTTGACTAACCAGAAACTGGTTAGTTAACAACATAATGCACTCCCACCTCTGTGTTTTACAGAGACATGATGTTTTCTCTCTGATGTGCAGTGTTAGTTTTCTGCCACATTGTTTTTTACCCATAGGCCGAAATGTTTAACAGTTGTCTCTTCTTACAACATCTTGTTTGCTATGTCCCTATGCAAACCAACAGACAGATTCTTTCACTATAGCTCCTCCAGGGTTACTTACTATATTTATGTTGATTACAATCTCTTGGTAGGTTTGAAAATCCCATTAAAACAAGTTGTTGATCGTAATCAGGGGTAGTCCTAGCTTGTTTGGTACCCAGATTTATCACAAGCACAGCTTCAATTAGATAGATAGATAGATAGATAGATAGATAGATAGATAGATAGATAGATAGATAGATAGATAGATAGATAGATAGATAGATAGATAGATGTTCAAATCATTAACCACATGCTATCTGAAGATGTTCAGCACACTACAGGTTGGTTTCTCAAGTAACCCAATAGGCAACGACAGAACAAAGTATAGCAATGCAGCAGCACAGAATATGAGGCAAGATAAGTTTTAACTTTTGCATCTGAGGTTTAGGAGACAATGCACTCGTTTTGTTTGTTACCTGGATGGTTAGCCAACCCATCACCAGGGCAGGGTTCTATTTGACGGTGGTGGAGAGAGGAGGTGTTGACCAGCTGCACTCATCACCACTGAGTCTGACTGTTTTGAGCACAGCGCATCGCGTCGAGAAGCACGCAGCGGCATAAAGTCATGGCTCGTCACGTGCGTGTGTGTGCCTGTGTGCACACGTGCACGTGCGCCCAAGACGAGAAACCACCTTGAGTAGCTGCCCATGTTGCCCATATCAGAAACCGCTACTGGTCATAATGTGACAAAATGTGAAAAAGTTGAGAGGATAATAATACTTTTGCAAGGCACTACATATTTGCTTCTCACTTTTTTTTTTTTTTTTTTTTTTTTTTTTTTTTTTTTTTTTTTTTGTCTCTGACATGAAAAATCAGATTTTATGTAAATCAGTATCCCTCCCAACTCCTGTTTCAGTTTATGATTCTTTCTAACTGCTGTAGTTCTCTTCTTTGGGTTTCTCTCTGGGGCTTTGATCAACCAAAACGTGCACAAATTACTGTATTACTCACTGACCAGTACTGGCTGTGGCTGGCAGCCCAGATACTATTCAAGTCAGCAATTCTTGCCTCTACTAAAGTCATTTTTGAGACTACACCTTGTAATTTCCATCTGACTCATACAGCTCCTTCTTGACCACTGTTTTTCTTGAAACAATGTTGTTCAGATGATTTGGAAGATATTTTTCCATCTTTTCTAGCTCTCTGAGATCCTTTTCCACAGCTTTTTTTGAATCGGCCCTTAGACTTTGGTTACTTTCCAGATAAGAGAGGTTAAAGAGCAAACTTTTGAATATTTCTTTTTAGAAGCTGAATTATTTTTGCGATTTCAACTTCTTCTTTTACAGACTTATAAAGCAACAAAAATTTCTTCAGTATCTATTTTTGAACTTCTCCCTTGACTGCAGACATTCACTAACTCAACATTAATATATGTTTCTTCCATAATTTGGCTGGAAATGTGAAAGTCTAAAACATTTTAAAATCCAGAGTGTTCCATGACATACAGAGGAAGAAGGCTCCACAGGACTAACCAGAGGAACTTTGTTAAACTCTGTTCAGCCATACAGTTATCTGCTAAAGTCCTAATCTCTTTCACTCTCACAGCCTGAGCTAATCTTTGACATGTCTTGGCATGCTGTAAAAATTACCGTTTCCTGTTAAATAGCTTTAACATCTCTCTGTTTCCTCTAACTTCATTTTATACTGATAACGATAATAGCTAACTTTGAGTCTATTAAAGTCAGTAAACACTTCTGGACTGAAGAGGGTTCCTCTCAGCACTGTGGCTTCATTGTTTGGAGAAAGAATTTTAAGATTATGACTTGGCGGTTCTGGTCATCAGCCAATTTTTTTGGTGCTTAAGTATTTAACGCTGCAGCTTGGAGATCATGTCAGGGTCATTTACTTACATATATTGGCCACTCACATTCTAGAGTGGCCAATACATTGGAAGGTGCCAATACACCTTCCAATGTATTGGCATTTTGTGAATAAACCAGGAAAGCCCATCTCTTGTGATATTCATACACGTATTTGTAGCAAAGAAGCACCCACTGAGTCACATACATAAACCATAGCATACATACATGTATGTAAGTCTGTTGAGAGCAGAAGAGTTTACTTCCCTGCAGTCTCAGGTGGGACAGCTGTGTTCTGATGTATTAATCATCTTGGTCCCCAGCTTGCTAATTAATGACCCATCTGTCCCTACTCACTGGGGCTCCACTTCAGGCTCCCTCTGACAGAACCCAACACTCTCTCCCATGATGTAACCTCAGCGCTGGTTCTGAAGGAACAAATGTCAACAGTCAGTCAAAACGTTTCTGTCTCATCTGCATTCAACTTTCTCTGGAGCTTCTCTGCTCAGTTGCTTTGCATTAAGCTTGCAGATGTTGTGTGATCAGGCTTGTCTGTGTGTGTGTTTATGTGTGCACTTATGTAGGTGTATGTGTGTGTTGTAGGCTTATCAGGTGAGCCCGGGCAGAGTGTCAGATGCCGTAATGGAGGCTTCAAAGACAAGTGCTGCGGTGAGTTCCCTGGTTGCCTTTTTACCAGTACCCTAAAACCCCTATGCCCATCAACACACCCTCCCCCTTCCTCTGTTATTCCCACAGAGCAACAGAAAGGCACACAGGTAGACATTTGGCCGGATAAGGAAAGGATGCAGAAAGGAAGATAAGGAAGCGGATAGGTAATTAAGTGGCTACAAAGTCAAACAGACAACAGATAGACAGAGTATATCAGGCTGAGTGACAGGTTGAGGAGATACTGGAAACCACTAAGGATCCCTGAAAGAGGGGGGATCAGATAGAGCTGCATTCAGGCAAACAACCTACAGACCAGGTGCTCGTCCAGATCCACTCCCTCCTTTCACTTGCATGAGTAGAGACACTTCAAACGCCCGCCGCTTGTCTGCTGCTTTGTTCCACTGTTTTCTTTGCAGCTGCAAATGTTTTTGATGCCACCACTATTGATTTGCTTCTTTTTGAATGGCAACTCCTTTTTATGGCTTCTCTTTTGCTTATCTCCATTTTCTATCTTTTGTACTGTTATGAGTGAGTTTATTTTTCTGTGAGATCATCTTTCGTTTTGTATTGGTTAATAACCATGGTCAAGGGGCTGTAATTGAGTGTTTGATCATTAAAATTATTAGTGAAGGTTGATTATTTTCAGAGATCACATTGTTCTTTCTGTGGCTTTGATGTAACATATAATAAGGTTAGAGATTTAAATCACAAATGGACATTTGTTGGCTCAAGTAACATCTTCTGTTTCAGTTCTTACATTTATTTGCTCTAATAAAGATGAATTGTGGGACTATGTAGAATGAACCTGACCAGATAAAATAATCAAAAGATGAAAAACATGCTTTCATTTAGGCAAACATTCACAGAGACTTCTCCTATATTTTGATCATTAGTGAATTCCTTATATGCATTCTTCATGCATTCGTGTCAGGAGAGTTTCACTCAGTTTTTAGAGTTCACTATAAAGACTTCCTTGATAAGTGCCCTTCTTGCATTATATTAAACAGGTTTGAACCAATGTCCTCTTCTCAATTTTCTATGGCTACTTACCAAAGAAGAATGTCTAAATGTGTAAAGGATTTTGTTTGATGATCAAATAGAAAGCCTCAACCTCCAAGGCAAATCTTTTAAGTGGTAGTGTTTTATTTACCATTATCTTGCAGAAGATGTATCTTCTGCAAGAAGATAATCTAATGTAAGATGACTAAACTGCTCGTGTAGTCTTACCTGTGTAGCATTGTGCTGCTCTTCATTATAGTATTCCACCCAAAAGACAACTGAAAAGTAGCGATAAAGCTTTTACTTTTATTGCGCTAAACTCTTAACGTTTGAGTTGCACAAAAGTTGCACAGGTCCAAAAAACTGACTTTGTTCAAAACATACTCATATAAAAACTAATATAGAGATTGTCTACTGTAGATATCACGTGCCATTTACCAATCAGGTGTAGCATTTGACCACTGACAGATAAAGTGATTGACACTAAATATCTTTTCATCATCGAACTTGATAGTGGGTGAGATATATTAGGCAATAAGTGAACACTGTGTCCTCAAAGTTGTTGTGTTAAAAGCAGGAATAAATGGGCACATGTAAGAACTTTAGAGAGAGAATGTTTTCCAAATTTGAAGATGTTTTTACTCTGTATTACTATTAATCTATCAAAAGTGGTCCAGGAAAGGAACAGCGGTGAACCAGGAACAGATTTATTCCAGCCAAGGCTCATTGATGCATGTGTGCTCAAGTGTAGGACCAGACCATTGTTCTACAGGCGAGCTACTGTACCTCAAATAGGAAGGTGACAGAACACACAGTGCACAGCTGCTCATGAAGCTGCAAAGCGGCAGATCAGTCAGGTTGCCCATGCTGACCTCTGCCAGATAGTCAGCATAGTGAAAACAGTTGGCACTAGAACTGGAGTTCAGAGCAACAGAAGGAGGGGCTCTTTTTGAAAGCTGGTGAGCTGGCTGAGGCAGTGTAATGCTTTGAACAATGTTCTGCTGGGAAACCTTGGGTGAACTGTATTCGCTGATGGCTGTAATCTCTTTCAGCAGAATAATGCACCATGCCACAAACAGCAGTGGTTCAGCCATGATTTGTTGTGTTGACTTGGCCTCCATATGAACAGATCTCAATTATATTGAGCATCTGTGCTGGCTTAAGAAATCCAATCTATGGAGGCCCACCTCACAACTTGCAGCACTTCAAGGATCTACTGCCAACATCTTGGTGCCAGATACCACCGCAAACCTTCAGGGGTCTAGTAATGTCAATGCCTTGATGGGCCAGGGCTGTTTTGGCAGCAAAAAGTGTTACCAACACACTAATAGGCACTATTAGGTCATGATGTTATGACGGATTGGTGTCTTAGAAAATCTCAGCAACTCAGGTGTATTACCATCTTATTACCTATTAAATGAAAAGGCACATTATCCAGCTTCACATTATACACAAAGATTAAAATGTGACCATACAGAACTGCCAAAAAATCTAGCACTTAGATATGCATTGTTAATCATCTCTTCCTCTCCCTTGTCCCCCTTTTCTTCCCCTCCTTGTCCCTCCAAACAGCAAACTCTGGAGAACAACCTGACCAACCTGGTAAAGAGGAACAGTGAACTGGAGAATCAAATGGCCAAGCTCATTCAGATCTGTCAGCAGGTTGAGGTATGCCACGTGTTCACATCGCTATGTTGCTAACTTCAGTAAGATTAGACTCCTCATCCTTTTCCATGCTCTCAGAAAAAAAATCAGTTCCATGATCGCAGCCTTTAAGTGATCATGAAATTTTAATTGTTTTGTTTTTTTTTAAACCCCCAATCAACCGGCTGACCAAACCAAATGTGTCTATTATACCATATTATTGAGGCTTACCCTAGATTTTAGTCAAAGCTCCTCTTAATATCCAACCCCCCTTCCTGTGTTTATGACACCCACTGTGATTGTATTAAAGCAAGAGCTCAGTTTCTTTAGCTGCTTTGATTCTGGGTTTTTTGGTCTTTTTGATATGAAAAATTGTTTTTTTATTTAAATTACAAAGTCTTTCAAAATACTAAAACCATTGACAAGTAAATACCATTATTTATTGTATAACAAAGCAATAGGATTCCTCTCTCTCTTGGCAATCATATGGATCTAATTTTAGAGATGTACCACTCACAACTTTAATACTAGGAACACGTCCACTTAGGAGAACACACCCACCCTATGGCAGTAAGTATTTACACTCTGACCATAAAAGTTGTTTGACTTTTTAAAATCCAGTTTCGGCTTAAAAACAATTTGAACAGCCCCTTTTAGATACTTTCCATTTGAAAGTATCTAAAAGAGTTGTTCTGGTTTTTTCCACAGAGTAAGGTTTGACTCCCTTTGTCAGTTAGCAGAATGCAGTCGAGTCAGCCGCTGCTACTTGAATGGAAAGTTTATACTGGACTCAGGTGATGATCTTTAACATGAAACGACCATGCAGGGCTATGACAGTGTAATGAAACTAATTGTTCATGGGAACTAGCTGACGTTGTCTCAGATGTTGCTTGATTCTTAATTATAAGCTCCTTCATAAGATTAAATGGGCCTGGAAGTCACCAAGTTGGCAACAGTGGATGGGAAAAACAGGGCACTTGCATGTAATGTTTCAGTGATAAAGATTATTGCCTCCAGAAACCAATGAAGCTCCACTCTAACTCCAGTTTTCAGTAAAACCGAAAACTGGATGGGCCATGGATGGGCTCATTTTTAAGATGAAGCGGTATTTTAACACTCAGCAGTTTAATTTGCACTGGGACCACCCACGCAAGTAAATTATGCCCCCCGTGAAGTCAAATAAGATTACGTGTCAAACAGCATAAATCTCTGTAACTTGTCACAAACTGCTTAAGTGATGTGTCACGTCTTACTCTGATTCAGTACTCATCGGACTACTTCACAGCCTGTTGTCCTGAGCTATACCCTAAACCTGTCTGCAGGTTTTTGTCATTTAAGCTCAAGCTGTGATTTAATAGAGCTCCATCTAGTGAATGCTAATATGCATTCACTGAATGAATGAATGTTCTCTATACAGTAGTTAAGAGTCACACACACATATGAGCATATATTTTCCCTCTGCATGCTCACTTTTAATAAATGTCGTCATTTCTCTGGGAGATTTGACATTAATGACTGGTGAGGACAAATGCATTTTAGCAGTGCCATCTTTCTCCACATAGTACGTTTCTTATTAGTGGGGCATGACTCCATTTTCTCTGAGTCACTCCGAGGTCTCTAAGCAGTAACTCATGCAGCCCAATCAAAAATTAAATGATTGCTGTCTGATTTATTAACTATAGACAAAATATTCATCAACAGCGCCTAGAAAAGTGAGAAAACAAATTCCTTCTTGCTCAGGTTGTCATTCAAGTATCCTGCTAAAAGATTTTAATTAGCTATTCAGCAAAATCACATTATGATTAAGAAAGTTGGATTTAAGATTATTAAAAGAAACCCCCTTGAAGCTGTTATTTGATGAGATTTTAATGGCAACAGGTCAAGATATTAATTATTTACAAGGCGATGAAGTTGAAATGTGTTTGAGTGAAACCACATTAAAGCACCGTGGTTGTTAAAGTGTAATGGGAAGAGAGGAGAAAACAGAAAAGGGAAGTGAGAACTAATGAGGAGAAGAAAATGGGGAATCCAAAGATAGGAGAAAAGCTGCAAGGGAAAACAAGACGGTAAAAGAAAAACAAAAAGCAAGGGTCAGCAGAGCAAACAGAGAAAGGGGTAAAAAGGGCATACTCTGAACGTTAGCGTGACTATCAATGATTCTTCTTTTTTTTTTTTCTTTTTTTTTTTTTTTTTTACCAAAACAGAGACAGGCACTGTGCAGAGGAAAATGCTCAGTAATAATGCAACACAACACAAAAAGGGAATAAGGAAATGGGAGTTTTAGTAGGGTGAGACAAGTGTGTGCAAAATAAGAAATCTTTGAGGGGCTTTGAGCATGACCTGGATATCTCTGTTCTCTGTTTGCAAGCGTACTGTATTGGCGCAAAGACATGATCAAACATAGTGTGAATTCTCTTCTGGTGTGTCAGCACACACAGCAGCGAGGGCTTCTCATTGGGGAATTAGCTTTTCTTAAGTCTTAGAAAGGATGTGCTGACTTAACTGTGAGTAGGCTGCTTGTATCCTGGGGGACCTCTACCTGTAACGCAGTATTTGCTATTTTTTTTTCTGCCTTAATGGCAGTCTGAGTTGGGTTCAGGTTTTCTTTCACATAGATTGTGATTTTTTTAGAATAACACAGATCAGTGGGATTTTTTCGGTGCTTGGTTGTTGTCTTGAATAATTATTTGTACTGCCTGACCTTTTTCAGATTTAGTTAATATATATTATTACTGGTGTGTGATTGTGAAGTGGAAAGGGAATGACACAAGGTTTGAAAAAAAATACTTAAAAATAAAATTCTAAAAAGTGTTGTATGTGTTTTGTATTCAGCTCCCCAGAGTCAATAGTTTGTAAAAACACCTTTTGCTGCAATTAGCTCCTGCTCAGTTAGAGAGGAAGAAGGACTTGTGTTGACATCTATTTTCAGGTCTTGCCACAGATTTGCAACTGGAGTTAGGTCTGGACTTTGACTGAACCATTTCATTAGTTTAACTTAAACCATTTCATTGTAGCTCTCACGGTATGTTTGAGGTCGTCCTGCTTGAAAGTGAAGCTCTGTCCAAGTCTAAAATTTTTTGCAGCCTCTAACTGGTTTTTCTTGCATGATCAGCTTGTATTTAGTTCCATCCATCTTCCAAAGTTTCTTAACAGCTTATTGGTACATGCCAAAGAAAAGCATTTCCACAGCATGATTCTGCCACCCCCTATGTTTAATGGGGATAGCTTATTCAGGGTGATGTTCATTGTTAGTGTTCCACCTCATTTAGCATTTTACATGTAGGCCAAAAAGTTGAGGTTTGGCCTCATCTGCCCAGACTACCTACCTTCTCCAAAACCTTATCCCTGACGTTGGTGATATTTGGTCTTCATGATGCCGTTTGATCATGAATGATCTCTAACAAAGCTTCGAAACCCCCGACAGAACAGACAAGTGGTCTACGGATAAAGGGCGTTAATACAATCGTATGCCACACTATTCATTTATTTATTCATAAGAAAAAGAAAAAATACATAAAGCATTTTCCTTCAACTTTACAATTACGCACTATTATATAAAGTCCCAGTATGATACTTTGGCTAAGCTCTGTATTTGTGGGCGAAAAGGAGATGCTGAGTTCAGTCAAACTGAAAGCTAAAAAGGCCCTCATAATCATGCTAACACCTTAATATTGTAGGACTCCTTTTTTAACACTTTTTGATTAAGATGCTTTCTTGAGTTTTAAATAGTACATTTAGGTTTGATATTGAATAACTAAATAAAATCCATTTGCAAAGTAAAATTCTGGCCTTCATTTTATTTTGAAGTTGGTTACTTTTTTTAACCAAAAATGAGCTCAGTCTTACTACTGAACAAGTTTTGAGCATATTCCTGTTAGTTGCTCATTAAGCCTTTACACTTAAAAACCTAACGGAATATTCAACGCCTGTTCCTTTAAGACGTTAAAACCTGGTGTTGACTTACATTTAGTATCCCTCACATACAGTTTATCTTCTAAGACCACGGTTTATACTCTTACTAGGGGCCCTAGCTTTAAGAAATGGGAACTTTTTAACAAGGTGTTAATTACTTAGAAGCTTCACTTAGACACAGCTATTGTGGAGTAAGCTCTTTATCTAGAAAGCAGTCATGGCAGAAGTCAGTGTTTCCAACCCTTGGTTTTCCAGTTGAAGTTCCATGTGAGCTTTTAGAGCTGATGAAAAAAAGGAAAGAATCACATCAGGCAGAAGCTTACTGGGTTTAAAACGCTCAGACTTGTATGTCGACCGATTAAGCAGTGAGCTGCAAGTCATTAGTTGAGGCCTGTCTGGGTGTGTGTACACTGAAACTGATCCCACTGTGTGCAGAATAAGAATCAGGAGTGGAAGATGGCTGCACTGCTGCCCGATATTTTGTTTCAGGTCTCAGATACTGTCTGTAACCTTTTCACAGGCGCACTGGGGATACATGTCATCAGCAGTTCCACTTTTAGCTAAGTGTAACAATACAATTGCAATAGGAAAATGAGACATTCCTCTTTGTAAAAGTTACTATGCTTTTTAGTAGAAAGTCAAATTTTACTTTTGTATTTGTTCATAGTTTTCTCAGTGAAATCCATTCTTTAAGTTTGCATTTAATGGTATGTTATGATTATAATAACAAGGTTTCATGTTAAAGTATTATTCACAATTTTTTTTCATCATATGATACATTTTTGTGTTGTAATAATATTTGATTTTCTAACACAACCCCCTGCAAAAGTATTTATGCACCTTGAATTTTTCTCCTTTTTGTCATTTTTCAGCCTCAAATTTCAGTACATTTTAGTGGGATTTTATGGAATAGAACAACAGCCCCTTTAATATGATCCCCCAACTAAATTACTTTGTTACTAATGTTCTTCCAAAGTCACTGTAGAGCCCTCATTTGTTAGAAAATTAGTGAACAAACAATATCCCAAGCTTTGAAGATTTCACAGAGCACCATTTTATCCATCATCTGAAAATAGAAAGAGGAGACAGCAACGAGAAATCTACCAAGACATGGCCGTCCACCAAAATCGACAGGTCAGGCAAAAGGAGGATTAATTTGAGAAACTGTCAAGAGGCCTATGGTAACTCTGGAGGAGCTGCAGAGATCTAGAGCTTAGGTGGATACCATAACTATTAAACATGTGCTCTGCAAATCTGACATTTATTAAAGAGTAGCAAGAAGAAAGTCACTGGTGCTTTGGTCTGGTAAGACAAAAATTGGAGTTTATGGCTAACGTAGCTCCATGTGTGGTGGATAACTGACACTGAACATCACCCTGAACACACCATCCCGACATTAAAATATAGTGGCAGCATCAGGCTGTGGGGAAGCTTTTCCTTCTCAAGCACAGGGACACTGATCAGAGTTAAAGGGAAGACACATGGGGCTAAATACAAGGAAGTCCTGGAAGAAAATTAATTAGAATTTGCAAACGATTTGAGACTGAGGCACAGGTTCAACTTCCAGCAGGACAGTGACCCTAAATGCATACAGAGCTACAATGAAATGGTTGAGATCAAAGCATTTTTACATGTTAGAATGACCTACGCCTAAATCTGACAATGTTTGCCGTAAATTGATAACTGATGTTCACATAAGCTTGTCCAACCAGTCTGATTGAGCTTGAGCTATTTTGCAATAAAGAATGGATGAAAACTTCCAGGTTCAAACTGTGCAAGACTGGTAGAAACATCTCCCAAAAGACTTGGAGCTGAAATTACAGCGAAATGTTCTACAGAGTTAGGATTTTGTGGGGGTGGATTCAGTTGCATGCCAAATTTGTCAAATTTAAATTTCTAAAATTAAAACCATGTGCCATCTTCCTTCCACCTCATAATTACTTTGTGTTAGTCTGTCACAGAGAAATCCTAAAATAAAAATAAATTTTAAAAAAGCACATTCAAGATTTTGGTTGTAAGGTGACAAAATGTCAAAAAGGTTTAAGGAGTTTGAGTACTTTTCCAAGGCACTGTATGTGTAATGGTTGAACCTAAGAGAATGTAATTGCAGCTGAACTGAATGTTATGAAAAAGATACTCTACTTGACTTTCAAAATGTCAACTTGCTTATGGCAAGAAAAAGAAACCGGATCAACAAACTTGTGGCAGCTTAACATTTACAAGGACTGATTGTATGTATAAGATGTGTGGTATAATCTGTGATATTGTTTTGGTGATAAAAAGACAAAAACTGGTTCTTTTTAAAATATATTAATGCCATAAGAAAGATGTAAAAGAAGATGTGCTCTAATACAAAGATAGACCTGACTACATGTGGATGGTAAATTACATTCAACAACACTATGACATTCCTCAACTAGAACAAAACATACATTTGCTAGATTGAACTAGATTGTTTTACCCGTGTGGAACATTGGAAATGAAAACCTATTGCTCCTGGAATTCCACTGCAAGAAATTAGAAATTAGAAATCAGAAATTTCCCACAAGGTAAAAGTACTCTTTAAAAAGTAAATGTACTACAAATTCTCAAACTGTACGGTTCTGTGGATGTTTATATCGTGGAAGTAAACACAAAAAAGAAAAAATAGAGTGAACAAAGTTACTAATCACATGGGCCAACATGTCTGTGGCTTTCTGGATCTAGTCAAAGTAAAATGCAAGGTGGATTTACCCAGGGCACCAGTTAATCAAAAAACTGTGGCTGGCTACATGAGATCTTCCAAAATTACATTTTAGACTTTGACATTTTAACTGAATCATAGTGGCTAATAAGAAAAAAGTTTTCAGTTCTTCGTGGATTGCCAGTATTTTAATCCCTAGCTGACACTTTCAGTTGAGCTGCAAAAGGGTCATTTGAAAAGATTAATCTGCAGAAGGTAACAGTGTTTGTGTTGCAGGAGGCAGACATTGTTGTCAGGACCATAAAAAGGTGTTAGTCTTTTGAATAAGCACGACAACCATGGAGAACTGCTTTGTAACTGCCTTGTTTTGATACATGGTGATTCTTGCCAGTTTATTTGTTTAGCTCAATTACCAACCTCTCAGCTTTATAATGACTATTTGTCATATTAATTGTGTTTCTGTGGGCTTCTTTGAAGAGAACATTTTTTAGTTTTAGACCTCTGAATTAATGTAGATGTTAAAAATTCCCAAAATACTGTCAGTAGCTTGTGAATCAGTTTTAGAGTGAAGTTTGGGACTAGGTTTTGGCTGGAGTCAAACATTTAGGGAAGGTCTAAGGGCTGTGTTGTTTCAGTGAGTGTCCTTTCAAAGAAAGTAATACTAAGTATATGTGTTTATGTGAATAGCTGCGAATAAAGAGGCTTAAGTGGATTGCTGTGTAATAATGAGCTTTGTGGAGCGATGAGTGGAACTTGGTTGTTACAGTAAGTAGTTTCATAAGCCCCTGTCAGGCTTCAGCTGAGAGTGTCAGTGTCGGGTCTCAATAAGCACCCAGTCAGTAATGTCTCCTGACGGCAATCTTACATGGTCAGACCTTGTGATAATTACATATCACTTTCAGTGAACTGGCTGAACTGCAGGTAGAAATATTAATAAAGGCAGACAAAGTTTCTTTCTCATTGACTAAATTGGATATATATATTATATATATATATATATATAATATATATATATATATATTATATATATATATATATATATATATATATATATATTCGCCAGAAAGGAGTCCAACATTGTGGTACAACACATGATTTTAAAAGATTTCAAAGCCATTCTGATAGAGACCATCCACAGGTGATATGAGTCTGCAGAAAAATATGTCAAAAATGCATTAACACCAAAAAAATAGGCAGCATCAATATTCTAAAGCATTATTTGTTCTGCTGTACAAGGTAGTCTGTTATATTTCCAAATGCATCCATGCTCCTCCCACCTGTAATACACATGTCCAGTTGGATGGTCTCTCTCTGTAATGGATGCCCACACTCTGATTTAGATTATAATGG
Organism: Anableps anableps; assembly: GCA_014839685.1. NCBI lineage: Eukaryota > Metazoa > Chordata > Actinopteri > Cyprinodontiformes > Anablepidae > Anableps > Anableps anableps. The sequence continues at coordinate 22,434,284 of CM026074.1, forward strand.
CCAAAATAGCAAAACACGTAGAAAGTGCTGGAAACAACGTGATGATAGAAGAGCGAGAGGAGTGATTAAAATGGGGTAAACCAAAGGAAAAAAATAATCCTAAAATGTCAATAAAGTGCTTAGGGTCTTACTACAATTTTTTTGACAAAGCAGGAAGAGAAAAATGTTTGAAAATTCCAGCTATTATAAAGCAGTGTTTCTTAATTTTTATTGTTTTGTTAATACCTGTTCAGGAAAGAAAATCCTGTCATGTAAATGAGGCCTTACAAGCAGCAATAGAGAACAGCCCTTTTGCTTTGGGCTTTGGCTTTGAAACAGTTGCAGAGCTTTTACTTAGACTGTAAAGAGCTTAACAACTCACTAGAGCAATAGCCTTAAATACATAATGTGCCACCTTTAAAATACCCACTGCCCATTATTCCAGTAAATGATTAAACAAAAAAGAAAAAGCTGTGCAGGACACTGATTTTGTTACTGTAGACAATCCTTTACTTTTTTACTGTATTTTCAACCTGCTACTATTTCCCAAAAATGGGTTTATCCCATTTTAACCTTTTACTTTTATAAACATCTAATTAATTGTACATAAATATTAAATCTATAAATAATGTAACAGTAGCTTAAAATTATATGTCCATTGCAGATGTAATACAGGATCATATTAATAAATTAGAATATCATTGAAATACTCATAATTGTTTTTGAACATTTCAATTTAAAAAGTGAAACTAGTGTTAGAGTTTCTTTCCATACAGTTTTAAATATTTCAAGCATTTATTTTTTTGTATTTCAATAATAATATCTTACACCTATTGAAACCTCACAGTTCAGTTTTTCTGAAAATTTGAATATTATAAAGACCAATGAAAAAGAATGTTTAATATGGAAATGCTCGCCTTAATCTGTTTGCACTCAATACCTGGTCTGGGCTTGTTTTTTTTTGTTTGTTTGTTTGTTTGTTTTTTTTGCATGAGTTACTGCATCAGTGAGGCATGTGATAGAGGAGATCAGCCTGTGGCTCTGCTGCGATGTTTTCAGGTTGCTTTAATGGTGGCCTTCATCTCATCTACATTGTTGGTTCTGGTGTTTCTCATCTTCCTCCTGACAATAGCCCATAACTTCCCTGTGAGGTTTGGGTCAGGTGGCCAATCAGCCCAGTAAAACCATGCTAGTTCAAAGCAGGTACTGGTAGTTTTGTTAGTAGAGGGAGGTGCCAATGAAAATAAAAATACATTGCATGCATTGCATTTTTCAGTTTGACAAAACTCAGTAGACCATCACCTGCAGATGAACTCTTCACTGACTGTAGAAACTTCAGTCAGGGCAAACCTCAAGCAACTTATGTTCTGCACCTCTACCACACTTTTTTCCACTAAACTTTCCAGGCTTTTAGTTACATCACTCTGTGAACAGCCAGCTTTTTTAGCAATGACCTTTTGTGGCTTAGCCTCTAACTTTCAGGTCAGCAGTCTCCCCCATGACTGTGTGGACCATAACATAACATTTCTGTAGTAAAATGCTTTTTTATAGGTGTTGTGTAATATTTTACTTGTCTGAGAAACAGAATTTGGGGTTTTCATTAGCTTTCATTGGCTGATAATCTTCAAAAATAAGCGCTTCATTAATATAACTATATGTAACGAACAAAAATAATTTTATAGTTTTGAATTGAATTACTAAAAATAAGTATCACTTCAGTTATTTTCCAGTTTGTTTAAGATCCACTTAAAGATCAATAAACAAGTTTAAAAAAACTAAATATAATTTTATCATATCACCTGATTTACTTTTTCAGTAGATATGAGACTCTAAAATTAACTTTTTGTCTTTGCATTTTGACATCTCTGAAACCTTTCATTTAATTTTCAAATTTTTTTTATGTCTTTCAAGCCTGTGTGCGAAAAATTGAAGGTTTTCTCCTCCCAAAGTGTTCTTCAATGTTGTATAAGTTATTATGAGTTGGTGCACAGCAGAAAAGTCTCACGCATGGCTTATTTTGACAACAAATACTCTAGGACTCAGTCAAGCAGTTAAAGCAACAATGTGCTTTGTGGATGTTTATGGCATTGGAGAACATCTTTGATGGCAGGCGTCTTTGTGAGGAAAAATTTCTTGCCGCTTGTGTGCATTCTTTGGACAGCTCTGAATTTGTCTGTTTAAAATGTTAAAGCTTCAAACTCTCGCTGCACTGGGTTGCTTTGTTTCTAAGTCTTCTCGAGAAAACACTGTAATTTCTCTGATGCACAGGGTGCTACTAACAGAATGTGGGTCTGCCATCATAAGGTAAAGCCCTTGAGTTGCACACAGAGAACATCTCAGCAGGGCTCAGTGCAAGAGAAGAGGAGTACAGCTGTTTTTCTGCTTTTTCGCAAATGCAGTTTTTACATCCTCACGTCGATGCTCTGTAGAACAGTCTCTAGTTAGCATTGTTGAATGTAAATCAAAATTAAATTCCTCCAACAGGGAGCAGAAATCAGATGCAGTCTCATCCAGTCATGTTCTGCTTCACTGTAGTGATAGATCCAATCTCTAACTCATGTATTTTTACACATTTTCAGTACATTTCCTGATAAACCAACTGTCTCATCTAACTTGGTTAAGAACCTCATTTCCTTGAGTCTCTTTGACAGACTCCACTATGGCTCATATTACAAAAAGGAAAGGTGTAGCAGTTGCAAACTTATAGCTCAGCTTCTCATCTCCAGTCGCGAGCAGTACAGTTGGATCTATCCATTTTTTTCTCTCATTTAAACTCATGCCATAAGTGTTTCTGAAGCTTTCAGTGTAATTATATTATGTAGTTGGCAGACCTTTTGCTGGGGGCTCATTGTTGCAACTCAGCAAAAACACTTTCAGAGTTGGCTGTTTAAACTGTGTTGGACTCATACAGGGAAGTGATGCTGAGTTGCCTTGGCAGCTTTGGCCTGAATATAATCACGGAATATATTAAATTGGCACCATGTAAGCATACTTTGCCAGTAAATCCCAAATGGCTATCTGTGGAATTCTTCTTCCAGTGAAGATTGCAGGATTTCAACTAATCAGTGTCTTTATTCCTAAAAGTAAATTTCTACAAATTGTAATTTTGGAATGCTTTTTCAGGTTACATAAAAGAACAAGTTGTAGTTTCCATCCAGCAATATTGTAACCATTTGGAAAAGTTGTTTGAGGATTTCTCTCCAGTAATTACTGTACATTTTAACAACTGAATAGAACAGGTTTGTCTACACTGACCTGTCCTTTTCCCCTACCCATTACGGCATGTATACTCCAGGTTATAACCTTAATATTTCAACACTTTTTTCTCCCCCTGGACCAATGTCAGTTTAGCATTGTAATGATTTATGATTGTTCCTGTGAAAACAATTAGTGAGTTAGATCACCTATCTCTGCTGGATTCATCACAAGTATTTCCATACCAGGTGCATATGTTGCTGGAGGCATCCTTTCCAGGTGTACCGGTTGCATAATACAAAAAGTTAAATAAATTAAATCCTCTGAAAATTTTAAATGATCCTTTTCTAAGAAAAGCATTTTTTTTTTTATTTCAAACAGTGTAAGAAAAAATGCAAGATGTGTGAAAGATATTAAATTTTTATTAAGTTTATTACCTCTTTTTTCCAGGTAAATACAGCCATGCATGAAGCTAAGCTGGTGGAGGAATGTGATGAGCTGGTGGAAATCATCCGCCAGAGAAAACAGGTCATCGCTGTCAAGATCAAAGAGTCCAAGGTACATTTTATTAGAATATTGGAAATCTAAAGTCAGAAAATTAAAGTTGCAATTACCAGTCTCTGGGGATGTCTAGCAATAGGAGATTAGGAAAAGGGATCTTTAGAAATGTTTTATGTTTGCATGTCAGCATGAATAGATTCATTTTCTAAAATAGAAACTGAGAGTTTCACACAATATATAGTGGCATGTTGTCATTCGGAGCCACCAGAAGGCCCAGTCTGCATAGCTCATTTTGGTTTCAAATAAGAAAGTGCATATTAAACCAGATCTGCTGTGGACTGAATATATTTGTTAGGCCTCTTCTTTAGTATTCCACCACTGAGAGATGCAGGCAGCTGACCTAAATGTAGAAAACTTCCAAATAAACTCCTGGGTTTCAAAGAGAAGCCCAGAACTTAAAAAGGGGTTGTCTGTGGTGTAACCCTAACACATGTATAACAAGGGTGGTTTTCATACCTGAGCATTTAGGGATTCATGACAGAGACTCTCCCAGAGGATATATGCACACTGCTGGTTGTCCAACCTTTAAGATGGCAAGAAAGTTTTGTTGAAATATTAAATATTCTTGGACACTGAACATAAGGAGAGAACGAGGTGTGTGTGTTGGTGTGTATGAGTGGAAGAGTAAGGAAGTGCTTCAGTGTATTCCTGGAGATTGCAGGACTTCTTCTCCCCAGAGTCTCATTCAGTCTTGCAGATAGCAAAGGGAGAATGATAAAATATAGGTCAAGAGAATAACTGAAAGGGTTAAGAAAAGGAATGAAATGCACAAAGTGAATATGTCACATGGCTGCACATTATCAGAAAAACACAGCCTTACGTATTTGAAAAAACCACTGATCCAGTTTTCTGTTGAAGACAGTAATTTGAAGACTACTCCAGTCTTTAATCTTAACTCCTAATGAGCTCTGGCTCTCATGAGGGTTACTAAGCTTTCATAGTCATCTTCTGTCAAAATAAAACACATTCTCACAGTCTAAAGTGTTTGCTTTAATAGTATGACTGGGTGTCTTCCAGGCGTCATCTCTTCCTGTTTTTAATGATTCCTAGAACTTTAAACTAGGGAAGTCACAATCTGGAGTTTTTGTCCCTGATACTGATCCAAATCAAAACTTGGCTGATGCTGAGACCCGGTCCAACGCATCATTAAAATCAATGCAGTTTTGGTTACATGGTTAAGAAAACTACTATACTGTTAAAAATCTTTGACTTAAGGTAGATATAGCTGTTCATTTGGCTATAAACGTATCTGATCTAACCATGTTTTTAACGAGCAGTTTTTCATTAATGCTTTGCTAGTGATAGCATGTTTACTCCTCTGTTTTAATATCAGTTGTTGGTAATTAGGCTTGTAAATGTTTCAATGTTCAGATGTTCCAGACTGTCCTACAATGATCAATAGAAAATCTGATAGTTATTAGGCAAAAAGGGTACACAAATCCAAATAGTTTTATTTTGAAAAACAGGATTTTATTTTGAAGGTGACTGCTGCTGTTTCTCTGTGTTTTCATTTGTCCATCAATGTTGGCTGAGGCTAAAAATATGTATATATGATGTATAGAGTTTTTAATAGTACACACCTTTAAGTAAGGGCTGCACCGTGTATTATCGCAACTGCAAAGGGCTGTTTGAAATGCATTATTTGTTTTGTTTTGTCTGTGACAAATATGGCAAATACCAGATGTTGCCCAAGCCAATCCAGTTTCCGATACTATGCAGTCTCATTCTTAAGTATTTATTTACTCCAGTAAATGTAAATAATTTTTTACAGTAAGATAATAAAAAGTTTCAGTTCTTAATATGGCATGTTAGATTTTATTTACTTGCAAGAACTACTGTTAACAACAGCCACGAAAATCATTTTTAAAGTTTACTCTCAATTATGTTTTTTTAATAGGTTTAGCCAATCTTCTGGCAAATAACAACAATCAGGTAGTTATGTGGACCTCTGAGAAAATTAATTGCATGTCTATGTTGTAGACCAGCAACAGGGATTAACTTAAGTTCCCTCTTACCCTTCTGATACCAATCATTTAAAAAAAGACCCCATACCTGATATCAGCTCACTAAAACACTATTAAATTTCATGAATTAAAGAGAAAAAAACGTGTAACTCTTACATAAATACACAATTCATTGATTCAGAACACACTAAGCAATGCCTCGAGGTCTGCAAATAAACAGCAGCTGACGAATCATCTACCTCCATTTATAAAATCAACTGAGGAGTGAAACACCTTCATTTTTCTCCAGGACACTACTGTTTGTACCACTTTAGTTCCACAACTAAAATCCCATAAAAGTTTTTTTTGAGAGCTTAATCTAAATAAAACGTGGGCACATAAATTATTTTTTGAGAAAGTAATATTCAAAAGAAGGCATGTAGAGTGGACTATACTGATCTTGTAGTAATGTAGACATTTATTCCATTTTTTTAACCATTATGCCTGACAGGACTGGTAGACTCACTTATAAACTTTGATATAAACTTCTGTTTTCCGCATCTGGTTGCTTATTTACCTGCTGTGTTATCGAGCATCAGATCTAGCATCACGTTTTGTGCAGAAGTGGAAAGCTGTTTTTGAAACAAAGGCATACCTTTGTTGTAAGGGAGAAACCTTAGCATTGATTCAATAACAAAATGGATAAATTAAAATACATGAACACACAGAGAAATTGCAACAGCATCATGCAATGTAATAATGGTGTGACCTGTTTTATGGTCTGTGCTCTTGAATATACATAAAGAATAATATAAAAAAAATAGTTAAAAACTTAAGTAATATCAGATAATTTAATCTCAATATTTACTTATTTAAAATGAATCCAACATTAAGAATATGTTGTAGTAATGTCCAGTTTTCCATCTGTGTAGTTTTTTCTATTATATACAGGCTCATCTGTTTAAATAAAACAGATGCTCATACAGAAATGCTCTCAGCCTGGGCCATATTGTCTATTATTTTGAGCGAGAGGAGTAATCATCTCTAAAATTGTTGTTCACAACAGATGTTGCCAAATAATATCCCATCATTAAGGCCATCTTGCTTGTTTCCAGTCACCAACCAGCACAAATGTTATTCATGAGGGCCTAAGAAAAAGACTGGCTGAGATGTTAGTAAAACAGCCCATTAAGTTTAAAGCTTTAAAACTTGACACTCGGTACCTTTTATCACCTGCTGAATAAAGGTAGATAATGACTGACTTCATTTCAGATTTACGTTTCTGACACCAAAGTTGAAGAGAAACATTTTACAGGGAAAGCAATTATGCAAACATGGAGATGTTGCCTTTTATACTGCAGACATACTAAGTATATCCCAAATTGCCAGGGTTGATTGGTATTTAGCTTTTTATTGTAATAAGGACATTTTCCAAGTTAATGTCAGATGGGAACAGAGCTGGTCCTGCATGAGTTTTCAATCTTCTCCTGACTAATCGTGGTTACGGTGGGAAATGTCCATAGAGTTAGTCCTGTATTTGTGCAGCTCTCATTTTGTTTACCCTAACTCTCAGTCAACCTTTGGTTATTTCATGAAGGGGGTTTCATTAAATTAAGTTGATGTCCAGAGTCAGGATATAAGCCTGAGTGAATATAAACAGATTACTTTAATTTCAAATAAAGCTTGAATGGTTTCCTTATCCTCGATGGGAAATGACATTACAGCACATCCACTGATACAGTAAATTACTGTTGAATGAAATGGCATTACAAAATGATGTCTGTGTAGTCATGCTTGAACCCTAGTATGTCTCTTGGTGCACAGAAAGTTCAGTTTTTCTGAATGTGAATATTTAATGCCCATAATCATATGTTTCCTACCTTTGGTACTTTAATGGACATCTGAAACCTGCAGACCATGAGTGTGGACATTTGGTAGAATGACTGAAATACATGTGACTGTGGTGAACAGAGGAGGAATGTTCATAGATGAGCACGTGGTTGTTTTTTTTGGTTTTTTTTGTTTTTTTGCAAAAAATTTTTCCAAAAATCTTGCTAAATGAACTAATTTGTAAATATCCAGTCCTTGGAAAAGTATTGAAGACTTCTTGAATTGCTTAACATTATACCAGGTTACAAGCACAAAATAAAATGAATTTTATGTGAGATTTAATTTAAAAACCAACACAAATTAGTACAGAATTGTAAAGTGGAAGGATCATGACGGATAAGTTTCAGGCCTTTTCAAAAATAAAAATCTGAAAAGTGTGGCACGCATATGTAGGAAACCCACTTTTTTCCGTAATACTCCAAAATAAAATCCAGTGCAACCAATTTCTTGAGCATCACAAAGCCTAAGGAGCACACCATGCAGGTCAGGCATGAAGTTCTATAGAAGTTTAAAATATGGGAAGGTCTATTGGCAACTGGTTTCAGTCATCTGTAAAAGAAAATATATAATTTTGATATTACATAAAATTTTTCCTTGTGTTCTTTAAGGAGCTTATAAAATGCAATATATGCAGGTGACTGTTTAAAGAATAATATCGGTTATTAGGTATTATTAGAATTATTTTACAAATATCTGAAATTGTTTTATGCTTTTCCCTACTATGATGTACCTCACAAGGTCCTTTAAAATGTTGTCAAGCATGACTGTACCTTCTTTAAGCATGAATATATTTCTAGATTAGACACTTCCACAATAATAACATTAAAATCAATTTGGAAGAAGGGTTGTGTACAGTTAAATTATCTTGCAGAGGTTTTGGGAATGAAATGTTTCCCAGGCAACACAGTATAAAGTTCCCATTGTTGTCTGAGTTTTCAACATTGAAGAAAAACCACAAACAGTATTGTTATTCTAACAGTAATCATAACAGAAATGAATCCTGGCAAAATTCAGTTTGAGCAAATGAACATAAATCTGCACGTGTCAGAACTTAGCAACATTCACTGTGTTTGTGCTTGTCTCAGGTGATGAAACTGCGCAAGTTGGCTCAGCAGATCGCAAACTGTCGCCAGTGCTTGGAGCGTTCCAGCGCCCTCATCACCCAGGCTGAGCAGAGCCTGAAGGAGAACGACCACGCGCGCTTCCTCCAGTCTGCCAGGAACGTGGCAGAGAGGTGGGTTATGACACAAAAACTCAACTCACACAGTAAGGCAGAAAAAGTAATAAATATTTATCTATCTGACAAAGGCAGTTGAAAGATTCCATATGTACACAGTTTGGAGGCAGCTCAAACCTCACTGAAATGTGGGTTTTTTTCTGAAGCCACTGTTTATTTTAATCATAGTAGCACACTTTGTTCTTTAAATCAACCTTTCGTTACAGGAAAGCAGTTGTAAATTAAAAGTAAAGGTATGAAGGAGCTTTACACAAGTCATCCTGGGCTCTTTGCGTATATTCTTTTGCAATTTAGCAGATTTTGTTGCGTAGTTCCCCAAAAGACTCATTTATAATGTATCTGACAATAGGACTTTGTTTAACTTTTTAAATCAAATCTTTCCCTCCAGAGTAGCTTAGTAGCTTCCCCTTTATTCAATTTTTACCTCTGAAATCCAGTTGAAGGACTGCTGGTAGAATCACCATTATATCAAACATATCTAGCTCCTGCAATCAATGTCAAGCCTCTATTGAGAATCATTCATCATTTAAGAACCAGATCTGTCTTTATTTCCCACATCCTTTCCTCCCACCTTGAGCTGAGACGTCTTTCACTCTGTCTCACAGACAAAGATCTTGTCGAGAAGTTTGCAGCCAGCATTGCAACTTTTATGTTGCTCAGTCTCGTTGAGCTCTCACTGACTTCACTGAGAAGTGTGAATTTGAAGGGCTAGAGCGGCTTCGTGCTTCACTCTACTCTCTGCTGTGTAACTCTGCTGCAACTCTGGTCCCTGACACAAGCTGCTCACTCATGCTCAAAGCAATCACACCTTTCTGTCGAGCTGCAGAGTTGTGAGGGGTTTCAGTTTGTGCTGAGCTTCGCGTCTGTTTCGAAACACAGTGATAGAGGCATACAGAACATACTGGATATGATGCAGAGGTCTTCTTTGTGGCTTTTTCCACACTTGTTCTTGTGTCTACCATCGCTCACCTCTTGTCACCTCCCTCCCTTACTCCCCTGCCTCACACCCACCTTCATCACCTTTCATCTTTTCACACTCCTCTTCTCTTCTCCATTCATCCACCCATCTGACCTCCTGAACTGTCATAGTTCTACTCTTTTGCTTATTTTTTCTCCACTTTTCTGTCCTGATCATTTTACAGGGTAGCGATGGCGACAGCCTCCTCCCAGGTACTCATTCCTGATGTGAACTTGAATGAAGCGTTTGATAACTTCGCTCTTGACTTTTCCCGAGAGAAGAAGATATTAGAGGGTCTAGATTACCTAACAGGTAAGTCATGCAGTTTAAATTTAATGTATCAAGTTAAATACAGTATTATTTTTGAGAATCAAAGTTTCAGTACAAGAATGCTCTTCTTCATATTGACATCCTTTACAATGATGTTGCAAAATACTGTGTGTGACATAGAAACTGGATGTTACTGAGAGTGAAAATGGAACCTGGCTACCATCTTATACAGATTTCATATACTAAGAGGAGAAAAGCAGAAACAAATTGTACGGTGTGTTGAAAACACCTTGAACCTTTTACCTTATGGCTAAAGCCACAAACTTTAAGTACTGTATTTTAGTGGAATTTTATGTGATAGACCAGCACAAAGTAGTGCATAAATACTGAAGAGGAGGGAAAATGATGTTTCATCATGCAAATGGTGCGTTCAGCATGAGAAGCTATGTAGTTTTTTTAACCACACATTGTGTGGGCCAAAAGCTGACACGTTTGCTTGTGCCAAAACTACAAGTAGAGCTAATTAGACTTCTTGTGGCTTTCATATTTCCACTCTGAGCTAAAGGTCAGATTTAAGTGAAAAGCTATTAGTTGTCCTGTCAGCAGGTTCTCCCACCTGAGCTGTGGATCTCTGCTGCTCCTCCAAAGTTACCATTGGCCTCTCGGGTGCTTCTATGATAAATGCTCTCCTTCTGACCTTTGAACTGAACTGGTTCCTCTAAATATACATTTATTGAACATTTTAAGCAGCGTATTCTTTCACTTATATTTTACAAACTTGCGCTACTTGTTGGTATATAATATAAAATTCCTGTAAAATACATATAAATTTGTTGTTGCAAGAGTTCAGTGGGTATGAATACTTTTTCAAGGGAAAGTCCAATTTAGAGGGACTTTTCTACATAAAGGCTGATAATCAGCTGTCAGACTTCCAAAGTGGTTTTCTTAAATGTTAAACTGTTAGCATCAACAGACTCTATCCAAGTTTTTGTCATCAGTCTAGAGATTAATCATCGATCCCAAGATTGGCTATTCCTCATCAGAGTGATTTTCTCATTGTCTTTTTATTCTTACAAAAAGAAGCATCTCTTAGAAGTAAATGCTCTACTGATTTTTTTTTTTTTTTTTTTTTTTTTTTTTTTTTTCTCCTCCACACGCAGCGCCCAACCCACCATCCATCAGGGATGAGCTGTGCACCGCCTCCCACGACACCATCACCGTTCACTGGACGTCAGAAGACGAGTTCAGCGTCACCTCCTATGAGCTGCAGTACACCATCTACACTGGCCAGACAAATTTCATCAGTGAGCTGAGAGCACACACACACAGGCGTTCAGATAAACAATTTTGTTGAAGAGAACATATTTAGACTGTAGAGACTATAAAACGACTATATCATAAACCAGAAGATGTTTCATGGTTGGATACAGTTATTGCTGAGGAGATGTTCTTAAAGTTCATGTAAAGAGTCTATATTTTTATAAAATATTACATTGGCTGTATAGCTTACAGATTCCAGGGAACCTGCAGCAAAAAAAAACAACAAAAAAAAAAAAAAAACTTGTTTTAAAAAGTAGTTTTCAAAGAAAATAGCTCTGTTATCACAAAGCAACAAGACAATAAACCAGCTATGCTATGTGACACTGACACAAACTGATTAGGGTGTAAAACCCTAAATTCTTATTGACTTCATCATGATATGTTGGTGATTTGGATTCACACTCAGAAGTTGCAGTTTTGGGAAAAATCAAATAGAATACTTACTCACCTGGTCCCCGAGCCTCACTGAGATCTGTATCTCATATAGCTGCCCCACATACAAAAAATAAACTGTAAATTTGCACTTATTTTTATTTGCACTTCTAAAAGTTTATAGGACATCAAACCAGTGGCTCACACTGTCCTGTTCACGACCTCTGGTTGTTCACAACCAGAGGTCGTGAACAGTACAGTGCTGCTTCAGTGTTTGAATGCATAAAATCGAGAGATGTGAGTTTTTTAATCGACACGCATTGCTAATAGCAGACAGCTACAACAATTAGCAAATCCCACTGGTGTTCTGACTTGTAACTGGAACCCATTCATCATGGGAGAGGCGTCATTCCCAGATCAGAGTTTCGACTTCCAAAACAAATCGAGCACACCATTAGACTGCATGTTTGCTTAGGTTTTCCTCAGCAGTGTATAAAAACCAAGGGATGTTTTGGTGGGCACATAGTGGTAATATGGTACATAAAATTCAAATTTAATTTCTTTATCAATGGAACAAACATACAACCTTCATGTTATAGAAACTCTGTGCTTTCAATGAGTCTCACAGTTGCACCAAATAAATCATTATATTAAGCCTAGACAATGTGGGAAGAAAAGACATTTATACACAACTTCACAATCATTGTGCATGCTTTTACTTCCATGGGGTTCTGTTTGAAGATAAGAGAGATTCCTTTGGAACTAGTCCTTAAAACCCCCAGATAAGCAATGTTAGTTGATTTCTGATTTTCAATTATTAAGCTAAACTTCAGAAGCAGTGTGTGGAAAAGCTAACTACCGTCTTTCTGCCTCCTTAGAGGATTAAATACACAGGAAACAGCCAGGTGCTGCTAATCAGAAGTTCCTAATTAACTAATCACCAGCAGGTGTGAGCTCATCTATATTAGCAGGAGTGGGGGGCATTTTGCAATTCTGAAGTATCTGGGCATATAGTCTTATGGAAGAATGCCAGCAGGTCTGAAGCAATAGTTCCTGATTGGTTGATCAGCTTTAGTGGCTCAGCTCTAAAACAAGACAGCAGGCTATGTTTTTGGGAGATGATCTGCCTGCAAGTTCACCCCAAAGTCAGACTAAGCAATGCTCAGAGACACCTTAACAAACCCAAGAGTTAAATCTCTCAGCATACTCATTTTAAGTGTTATGTTAATTGAAAGTGTTGCTGAAGAGAACACATTGGCACAGAGTAGTTTTAAAAAGTAGCTCCCTGTAAAAAGACTCATAAAGGCTGAAATGTGTCTTTTAGGCAGATGTGTCCAAGATGGAGCCATATGGTAGTCTTACAAAGTGAAAAACATTTCAGTACAAAAATTCTGTATCATGATTTGTAATACTACTCACAATGTTTATTTCAAGATTATTACAATCTTTCCAAGCAGCTGCAGTCTTACTGTTAAGAAACATCCTGTGTTTTTCCCCTAAAGGCTTTTAGACCTCATGGGATGTAGAAGTTGGGTCACAGTGTCTGATGAACTGTGCCTTTTGCAGGATCATCCAGGCATAGCAGTAGAAAATAGTGTTGGCAATTAAGGTCAGATATCAAGGAAAACTATAGGCAGTGTCAAAATCCAAAAAATAAGTTCAAGACTTTTTCTTTGCCAACTGTAGCCTCTACATGTGGCGTGTCACAGTTCAACTACCGTTTGTCTCTTTGTGAGGAATGGAAGCGGGGATGGGGGTCAAAGTTGATCCGCCACTGACATTGTCACAGACGGGTGTGTATGAAGCCAGACAGCACAGTGAAAACAAACCCGATCCAAATACTGATGCTGTTGTCACTCACCTCCTGATAACACAACACCAGGATGGTATTTAAAGGCATGACAAGCAAAACAAAGGTGATGTATAGCACAACAGCTGTGTGAAAATAGACAGGTCTTGCTGACTCATTCATTTATTGGCCAGATGTTATCTAGGATCATTAAACGCACAGGAGCATTTTTAAAAGATTTAAAAGTGAGGTGGAGCGTCAATGATTGGGGCACATTTTACAGTCACAAGAGCTGGACACGTTGCAGTAATTATTTTGATAATGAACTCAACCTTATACCAAAAAACTTTAGATTTAAATGTGTGACCATCTGCTGAAAACTGTTCATGGGACTGTAAATCATAATTTCAAATAGAAGCTAATTAATTACAACCCATTGAAGCTAAACAGTTTCAGGAGTATAATCCTGATGGGGATTTTTTTTTTTTTTTTTTTTTTTTTTTTTTTTTTTTTTTTTTTTTTTTTTTTGTATATTTTTCACACAAAGCTTCTGCATTTGCATTACTTGAATTAAAAATGACACAGTGGCATTTGACAGGTTGTTTATTAGAGACTGTTACCAGTACTTCAACTGACCTATTTGAACAATGTTGAATAAAGCAGCAAACCTCTATTGCTCAGCCATTTTGTTTACATGCTAAATGTTTCATAGAAATTGTGAAGCATAACCTAGACTTTCTGCCCAACATTAGCCTTTTATAAAGGCAGCCATTAAGACTTCTCAGTAATGTAAACACTAATTCTATAAAGAGATTTACAGTGATAAAAGATACATTACAACTCAATACAAATACGTTTTTGTTTTGTTTTTTTAGAGTGATATAAAAAATAAATACCATCACTTGAACAGGCAACCCAGCCAGTCTGACTAAATGCTCCTCTAATGTAATTGTTTGATTAAATATATTTCTTATTATAATTAAACCACAAAGAGTTGAAATCCTTACACTGTCCTAATTTTTTTTAGAAATAGACTGAAAGTTTCTCAAATCAGACCTGCATTGTAAGAGTCTGACAGATTTTTTTAAATGTCTAAATATAAGATACTCTTGGTGCCAAATAAGGGAATACAATTCTCCTTTTTTATTTTTATTTTATTTATTTTTATTTATTTATTTATTTATTTTTTTTAATTTTATTTTATTTATTTTTTTTTTTTTATTCAGATTTGAGAAATCTGAAACTGTGTTGTATGTTATTTGTTTAGTGTAAAATCATCCAGTTCAGGTTCAGTCTGTTTTACATTTTTAACAAATGCAGTCTAGATTCCTTTTTAAAAACTGTGAAGTAACCATTTAATTTAGCACAATATCAGGATACCTGAAAGAGACACAAAATTCAGAGTCATCCATATGTCTGATTGTATAGCCTTATTTCTTTACAGCTCTTACACTACACAGCAAAATGGGTATGCAAATAAGCAGTAGAAAACTTATTCTGTGCAAAAACAACATAACTTTTTTTTCCCCCTCTAGTGCTTGTTACACCCCTCCAGCTGATGCCACCCATGGTGGTATGCCTTATCAAAAAAGTGCATTTAAAACAGAAATCATGTTTTTACATTTCAAAAATAGATCAAATAGATTCAATTCATCCATGTTCTGCTCTCTCAAATAAGCTTGTTTCCGATGTCCTGCAATAAATTTTTAAAGTGTAGTTGTCATAAACTGAATCTTCATCAGTTGGGCTGCTGGCCTGAAGCAACATGCTGGGCCTTCATTAGATAATCACCACTAAAGTTGGTTTGCTTTCAGAACTTATATGAACAGAAGGAAAAGAATCTGATATGGAGGCGGAAATAAATATGAGACTAGGTGAAAATAATGGATGTATAGGACTGGAGAAAATTACCACTTACCGATATGAGGAGGCTGTCATTAATGTACATAAATACACACATTCATGCATGTTCCCACACACGCACACACACCTTTGCCTCTTTACTTTTTGATCCTTTCATCATCTCTTCCACTCTCCGCTCTGTAGCCTGACATTTCTCCATCTAACCATGCAACTCAAGTGCCCTCGCCATTTGAAACATCAGGATACATTTCAGTCATGATACTCAGAGTGACTCAGAAATTCAGCGCTTTGCTGCCACAGTCCTCAGAGATTCATAGGAGAATCTGAGAAAGAGAGAAACCCATTAAGTCTGCCATGCCACTTGAGTTCTCCAATATAGCAGTTCTCTTAAGCTTTTCAAGTGGCTAAATGCTCCCAGTTGAGGTCCATCTACATGCCCCCCGCCCCAGGCTTGAGCTCCTCATGGGAAGTAGAAGTTAGGTCAATGTGTCAAAACATCCTTTTGCAGGATCATCCAGGCGCAGTACTAGAAATAGAGTGAAAAAATAAGGTCACATAAAATGAGAAATGTTATATCTGCTAACTTCAGCAAACACAGTAAATGTGAGGTGGATGTAAAATTATACATGGCTTTCCAAAGTGTTTCCTGATAAATATGTGGAAAGTGTTGTTTTCATTTGTATTTAAGCCCCCTTTATTATGATACCCCTAAATAAAATCCAATTAATCCAAGTAATTGCCTTTTATATATTAGCTAACTGCTAAGCAGAGCCTGTGTATCATTTAATCTCAGTGAAAATCCAGCTGTTCCATGAAGGCCTTAGAGGTTTGTTAGAGAGCATTAGTGAACAAACAGCAACATGAAGGCTAAGAAACACAGTAGACAGGTTAGGAAAGAAAGTTCTGGAGAGAAAGAATTTTACAGCAGGGTTAGATCATCAAGTTATATCCAAAAAATTAGGTATTAAAAATATAGGCTCATGCCTATTTCCTGTGGTCATTATTTAAGAGGCTGGGTACACCTTAGACAAGTTGCCAGTCCATCACATAGGACAAACAACCATGAGACCATTTAACCCTACAGTCATGTTTTTGGACTTTGAGAGAAAGCCGGAGTACCTGGGGAGAACCCACACATGTGCAGGGAGAACATGCAAACTCCATGCAGAAACACCCCAGTCCTATATTTAAACCTGGGACCTTCTTGCTGCACACCCACAGTGCTACGAACTGGGCTACCGTGCAGCCCAAGGGCAAAATGTGGAAAAACTTCAAGGGGTATGACATCTGCAACCTGCTGTAGTATCAAAAAAAGAATAACTGAGTTGTACTGGGTTGCTGCTAACTGTGGTCTGTGAAATGTGGAACATTGTCTGGGCTCTTAAGAAGAAGCAGAGGTAGAAAGTAAGTCAAAATTGATGTGCTGCAAGGTTGTCATTGCTCGAGACGCTGATGGTGGTGTCACTTAATGAAAACCAGTATGGTACCTTAAAGGCAAGACAAAGGTGGTATACAGTGCAACAGCTGTGAGAAAACAGGCTCATGTCTCGCTGAGTCATGCTTTTTTTTTGTCAGCAGATATTCTGGTTTATTATCATCAGTTAAAATTTCACTTTATAAAATATTTCTCACTAACCTTGGGGCCTGTAATGAGGTGGTTATTTATGGCCTTGTGAGTTAAGTTTGTGTTCTCCATGTTTCATGTGTTGTCAGAGTCCATAGATTTGTTGAATTATTAATACAATTATCAGTGGAAAAAATCTGAATCACTGTGACCATGGTATCCATAGTATTTTCCTCCCAAAAGGAATGGAAAGAGTGACACGTCCACGCTCACATGCAGGCACACAAGCAGGCACAGTCTGCCACTATTAACTCTGTGTTGCATCATCAAAGACAAACCCACTTCCACTCCCAGGATACTTTGTGCTGCAGTTCCCTCCTCACACATACAGTACTGCAGAAACAGTCCTTGGTGTTTGGATGCAAGTTGCTCTTTTTTGCTCCATTTTCTTTTTTCTTCTTCATGTCTGCACATCACTTTCAAGTACAGTGTTCTTTAAAGGAGGGGAGCTTCAGTCAGGAAACCTCCTTGGTGTCTTCTGACCTAATTTAGCAAAAATAGAAACCTTATAGATCAAAAGCATTAACAAAGAGTTCAAACATTTAAATGTTCCTCCCCATTCTATTTTTCTTATCTTTTGAAGGTCTACATAACATTTTATATAGGATGATGACCAATGATAAATGGTGAAAAGGATGCCTATCTCTGTGGGAGGGGGCAACCCGTAAAATTGCAGTTGATTGTTCAAATCTGAAAGGGTGTATAGGTCCTTTTTTTTTTTTTTTTTTTTTTTTTTTTTTTTTTTTTTTTTTTGTTTGTTTGTTTGTTTGTTTCTGTCATCGCTAAGGAAGATGGAACCCCTGGATCTTTCTTTGCCCAGATAAAAATGTAGTTTTAAGAGCCCCCTCCCTCATTCATTCTTAAAGCCGGCTAACTTTTAAAGGTCTTATTTGCGTCCCGTGAAGTATTTATATTTACAAGCAGACTCTCCGCCATTACTTATGCATGCTGTTTCCATCTGGCTCAATAATTTACAGTGCATCCTAACTAGAGGGGACAAAATAAATATGACTCTGAGAGCTGTACCCCTCTCAGAGTTTATATTTCTCTCTAATTGAGCAGGAAAAAAGAAAGAAGACAGTGGATCTGGTAGTTATTTTACTTTTGACTCTGTCAAAGTTTACATCAGCTGACGTTTCTTTTGCAAGATTCCCTGGCTCTTTGTTTGAGAGCTCCCTCCAGGAAATTTGCTTCTTAGTCCTCATTTCATTGTAGCTTTCTTGATGGTATATCATGTTGCTATGACTACATTTAGGTTAATCTTTGAGATTTATTGATAAGTAAATGTTCAGCAGTATTTTTAAGCAAACTAACCCATTATCATGAATGATGGCTCTCTGTAATTTGTCACTATAAAGTGGTAATCCATGTTCCTCATCTGTTTTTTATGACAAGGCAAGGAGAATATACAATAAAACTACAAGCTTCAACTTTATAGAGGTTATTTTGTTACAGTTTATTCAGCCCTTTTATAACTAATGCTGCATTCAAAATTTTACTTAAAAAGTGTAAAACTTTAATAGAGACTCATAACAGATTTTTAACAGCTAACTTTGACAGCAATTGACAAATTAGCCAATCTATTGCTAACTTTTAAAAGATGAATTGGGAATACATTTGTTTTATTTTGGTATTTTATGATATATTTAATGTTTTTTTTATAAAATGTAATTTTCATTGTACATTAAAATTTCATCATATTTTTTTATTTTATTTGACATCTCAAATTTACATAAACACAGTGCTTTGCAAAGGTGTTGAACTTTTTTTTTTTCATTTTGTTGGGATTTTATGTGACAGACTAACATCCACGTTGCTCTGTGGAGTGAGAAACTAATGCTGCATATCATTCCGAACACACCGTCCTTAGCATGAAAGATGGTGGTGGCAGCAACATACTGGCAAGACACAATTTTGAAAGAAAAGGGCTATTAGAGGCTCCAAAAGACTTGACTAAAGCAGAGAATCATCTTTTTTGAAAACATATGTCTGTTGCATAACTCAATGATATTTGAAATATTTTCCATTACACTTCACAAGAAGACAGGGAACAGGAACATCCCTTTAAAAGGTAAATCTCTCCTTTGCCCTGAGCTGAGATTTAATTTTCCTTCTTCAAAAGGCTTACATCTCAGAAACCGAAGAGACTGTTTGCAACAGGTGTCTGTGGAGCTAACCCACGATTACTAACCCTCCCTCCACTTTGAATCAAAGCATCCACCAGCTGCGGTCATGTTGGTATTACCCCAGATTTCATACATTTAAACATTAAAGGGTATCATACTCTGTTGCCTTGAAGCGATTACTTATGGTACCTTTGATACTTTGAGCAGATTGTTCCTGTTGCCATATAGTTTCGGCTGAGTGAACACACCGGATTACCTCCTGGATGCTTGTCATAATAACTGTTAGAACTGTAATGGAATAGAGCTGTAGGTGCACATAAATGTGGAATAATGTGTAAGAGCTACCTCTTAGTGTGGAATGACTAACTTAAGGTTTTGAGAAAGAAAATATCACTCTGTTCCAATTGGATATGGTAGAAAAAGGGTTTGTTTTTGTTTTGTTTTGGGTTTTGTTTGTTTTTTTTTTCGTTTTTTTAACTTTCAACATCAGTAAAAAAATTATTTTCAGCAGGACTGTCTCTTTCAGACATCAAGAAAACTTTAATACTTATCCACTGTGTGTGTTTGTGTGTTTGTGTGTGTGTGTGTGTGTGTGTGCCACCACCAGGTCTGTACAACTCTGCAGACAGCTGGATGATTGTACCGAACATCAAGCAGAACCACTACACGGTGCACGGCCTGCAGAGTGGCACCCGTTATATCTTCTTCGTCAAGGCCATCAACCAGGCGGGAAGCCGCAACAGTGAGCCGGCCCGCCTCAAAACCAACAGTAAGTGAGAGAGCATGCGACACTTCTCTGGGTTTCTATGAATATTTACAGACCTTGTTAATTTTGTTTTGGATTACTACTCCCACTGAAAGATTTCCTCTGTCTGTGTTATTTGTGTTTAATAATTTGCAGATGCTCACAGGCGTTTCTCAGAGATTTGTTTGATTAATAATGACTTATCAGTTTGGAGAAGTTTTGAATCAGCTGGACTCCCTTCAACAGCTCATTTTTTTTGAGTCTTTTGCTGAGATAAGTAGGAGTTGCTGTGAAGAAGTGATATGTGTCCAGTTTGATAGGATCACAATTTTTTTTTTTTTTTTAGACAGATAATAGTGAAGCTTGCAATGTTTTTGTGATTATATAATGGGCAGTATTTTGGCTGTAGGCTTATGATTATTACATAGTATGTAGTAATTTTATGTCACCTCCTCTTGTTTAAATTGTTTGAAGTTACTTGTTAACATCCTAAGCAGAAGAATTAAGTAGAAACTGGCTAATGGAGTTTCTTATTTTTTTTACTGTTACTCACCCATTCTTTTAGTGAGTTTGTAACAAGTTGTCTTCTTTCCTATCACTCCACTGTAGCTGTTGCAAGATTAAAACCTGCAGTATTATATAAACAGCACCTCATTCTCTATTCTTTCTGAAAAAAGTTGCTGCATTTTAATGTTGAATCAGACAAACTGTCTTTGCAACGTTATGTACTTCTCTTTGTAACGGCACATATTTTCTTTCCAAAGTAAATGTTTTTATCAAGATAACTGATGCCCCCTTATAAATTGCAGATGTGTTTTTGTTGTTTCTTTTATCTTTTTCTGCCAAAAGCTATTTTGCTTCCTGCAGAATTATGATGCCTTTGCATTGAACCTCGTCTTTTTACTTTGTTCTGTGTCCACTGCTTGTTATCAGTTTGCAATATGAAAAACTAAAGAAGCAAAGGAAGCAAAACTCACAAACTATAAGTCAAGAAATACATGTATATAGATTCAGAAATGCTGGTAGCAGCCCATTGTGGTACAGTAGAAACGGAAAAGAAATCACTCCAAACTATAGCATCATAACAAGATCCAAGTACAACAAAAAGATTATACATTTCTGATGGGCAAGAAAACACACACATCATCTATTTTTCATTTTTTTCATTTTATAGAAATGCTACTCAGGATCGGTTGTGACACAGTATCATTTAATATTATTAATAGACTGTAGCTATGAAACCTAATATAAAATATATTTCAGAGGGATTAAGCAAAACTTACATTACATCAGTAGTGCTGTTAATGGATATGCCTTGAATGGTTCTGCTGGGAATCTGTCTGTGGCTTTTAGGATTAGCTGCAATGGGGGAAATGCTCTGCTTTGTGAAATGGGTGTGTTGGAAACTGTCAAAGTCAAGGCAGGGTTTCTCCCTCCTCCTCTGACAAATAATCTTTCTCTCCTGACCAACACTGTATTGTCAACATTTAATGACACCACATAAAGTAGGGGGTGAAAGATTTTGAGTTTGTTTACATAACAGCAATACATCATGGCAATGTCCTAATTTCACTCAAGAAGATTAAGTCCCTGAAGAAGTAATTGGTAAATACATACCAAGTAACATCACTAATTAACATGACTTTGTAATTAATGTCACTTACTGATGTAACTCTCAGAAGTATATTTTCAACAAGGAAAAAAAAAAACAAATAATTATATACATGCCTGTAACATCAATTAAGGAAGACCTGAGTTTAAACTCCTTGTGAACCAAAGTCTGAATTGAAAGATCCTTTTATATTATTGTAAAAAAAAATTCAGGTCTTGCACATTTTATGTGCACATGTTGGGATTGTCTCTGTTTTGCCCGACTCTGTTGCAAAACAAGAAATGTAACTTCATTGGTTTACCTGTACAAGAAGTCATCAACGTATGAGAGAAGGGGTGCTCAGCAAGGTAATGTTTGCAGATAATTAAGCCTGCATCAGAGCGAAAACTACATTTATCAAAGGGAACTTCATGGTCTTTTTGGCAGTATAAAATATCACATACAGTATGTGTCAAATTTCTTTCTGCCAGCTGGGTTTTTTTTTTCACAATTCATCTCTACCTTTTGAGTTTGCTCCACATTTACTTTTTCTTCTTTGTCTTCTGGGTTTTTCCTGCAAGATATCTGAAATTCAGAAGGTTTTCATCAGGCTACAGATAATTTTCCAACATCTGACAGCAAAAAGGCACTTTTATTCAGGTTCATCATATTTTTCTTGTTTTAATTCATTAAAGAAAATGTGATTAATTTCATAGTCACAGTTGTATTTCATTTGTATTAGTTTTCAGATTGTTTTTGTCCAGAAAAAAAGGTTGTTGATGAACATTATAACAAAAACCTTCATAAACAAAATAACTGCATTCTGGCTTATGGAGTTAGTGCCATTACTGCTGTAAAACATGAGTATTGTCCTTCAACTGTGCTTCCTATGTCCAAAGTAACAAGCTAGTGACAATCACAGACTACTCAGCATATTCATTACAACAGTTCATAATGCTGCCACATAACTCATGTATACGTGAATACGTAACTCTTAAATAAGAAGGCAGTTATGGTTTCTAAAACTTGATCCTGCTCCCCTTAGGTTTGCAAATATTCAGTTACATCAGTTGTTAAAAAATCCTGCAACGGTGTTGACATTTTATTCTACATGAGTCAGAATTTGACAAAAATATGATTTTTGACGAGCAGATAACTTTGTAGAAACTGTTGGACATCTCCAAGTCCATGTTGTTTTTAGCCCTTTGTAGCTCTTTGAGATCTCAAGATGTAAAGGGTGTTATAAATAAAATGTGTTATCTATTATTATTTAGTTTGCCGTCATCTTTCAGATTGATCCAGACATTTGACTTTTAATTGACTACATATCATAACGTATCTATTATGTTCTGTTAAATGCACATACTGAAAACTTGAATCTGTTTTTGCATAACTTTGTCTGGTTTATTTGTCTAAGCTAAAAATCACCCAAACTAAAAGGAATTTGTAAAACAAAAATAAGGCTATTCTAAAATTGCACGAATTGCTGTAAGCTTTAGCGTCGGAAAGATGGACTCACATTTGACTCTAAAATAAAATACTTTGCTAAACAGAGGAGTTCATGGTCGGCTCTATGACTCCAAGGTGCCCAGCTTCCATTATTGCAAAATGAGTCTAAATCACCATTCTTCCACCACCATTCTTTACAGTTTGTTTAGTGCTGGTATTCTTTGTTTGTTTGATTTTCTCCAAACTTGGTTTAGTGCTTTTAATGCCCAAAGATCTCGATTTTTGTCTGTCTCCAAAGGACATTGAAGTGTTCAGGTGAGATCTTTTTATTAATTCAGATACAGCTTTAAAAAGTGATGCTGTACTTATTTTTTTTCTTTTAAAATCAATAATCTTATTCCTTGCAACACATAGAAACAACCGCACTTCCTGTCATGAATCATTACTGTCATGTAACCCAGGAGCTACCATTCTCTATGTTAGAACTGTAGCTCTTGAGTTTTTTGACATTTCTTAGTGCATTGGATTGATCATTTCCTAAAATAGAAAAAGAATGATAAACCACATTTCTAATACAATTTTTTTTCTACTTTTCCTGAGAGATATCCTTGTTCTATATAAATGCTTTATTTAATGTAAATTATCTACTATTTTTTTTAAATGCTAAATTTGATTAATCATTGAAAAAAAAGTAGGAATGCTTTTGCTGAGAATCTATTAGGGAAGAAAATTAAATGACGTCGGCAATTAAAAATGGGGGATAAAACCGCTAAAAATTTGTCAAAAAACAAAAACATGTTAGCTGTATCAATAATAAAGGTATGTGAAAAACTGTATGGCATATGTGATTGTATAACATCTAGTACTGATATGGTACTGTGCTGATGGATAATTCCCACTCCCTACTTCTGGTAGTCAGTGCTGTGAAGGGAAAGCTTGTCCACCCACAGCCAACGTGAGTCGAGATTACGAGCCTGTGATTGTCAAACAGCTTTCTCCCAAAGCTGTGATGATTTAGACAAGCCATCAAAATAACAGCAAAAAAAAACACATATTTTTATCCACAAGATTTTACCATTTGTCTCCACCTCCTCACGTGTTTTTCTGTTTTTTTTCTCCCACTCTCTCCTCTTTTATCAGAGTATTCAGGTTAAATAGCTTTAGTCATCCGTTTGTATAAAAGCCAAGCTTGGATTAAAATGGGTCACAGTTCACAAAGGTCACAAACATTTCACTTGGACACCTTGCTGCTTTGCAGGCTTTGCTGTAATAGCAGGTTTCTTTTCTCTTGTCTTGTCTGTAGCTTGATTGGGAGGATTAGCTGCTTCAGGAAGCTTTCAGCCTAAGCTCTTCATTATTTGGCTAAAAAGATGCAAGGCTAACAATATTGTGACATGTAGCACCGCTACACTCTGAAAAGCCATGCATCATCACAGTCCTGTCTTTTCAAAAGAGTAACTCAGAGTGAATTAAAAATGATGAGATATGTGTGGTAAAATTATCAACACAGCAAACTGGAGTATCATGCAATCATAAAATTAGCACCTGATATAAAATATCAGTACAAAACATCAAGTTCTCAACATATATTCAACATATATTTCCTGTGTAAGGAAAACAGGTTTTATGCAGCATACAATATATGGTGGGCAAAGATTAGGGGGGCTGCACACTTAAAAGCCAGTGGGTATTTCTGTATGCAATGTTATTAAATCTTTTTTTACCATCTCCCAGTTTATCACCAGTAATTCTGAATTGCTGGTTAGAAAAAGCCTTCCCTTTTTTATTTTCAGCAGATCATTTTTATGTATTTGTATCCCTTAGGGAAGCCTTCAGTTTCCACATTCAAGCTTCAACATGATATCTGGGCAAAGGATACAGCAGAGGGAAAGACAATGTTATATTTGTCTCACCTCTGTAAATCATACAATCTCCACAATATCCAGTCTGGCCTTCTTTTTCCTTTATTGCGTTACTGCCCCCAAAGTTTATTATTTTCATAGAAGTTTGCCTTACTAACCTTTTAACTTACTAACTTAACTTTTTTACTTGCTAACTTTTTTGCTGCTAATGTTAAGCTTAGGCAGCAGTCTTCTCCTCCTTACCAGACCACAAACATTCCAAGTGAAGCAAGATGTGCATTGATAAAGTGCACACTTAGGGATTTTCCCCCAGTTTGCTTAACCAGAGCTCCTGCAAGACACAGAACCAAATAGTTTCATTAAATGGCCTGTTTATAGCTGCATATCAAACCAAACAAGCTTTTGAGTTATCATACAGCGTCATGGTTTATACCTTTTGAATTACTCTCAATGCAGGCACTTCACTAAACAAAAGGTGTCTCTGTTGAAAAAATAATAGGAGCTGAAGGAGAAGAAGAGTTAACAGGAGCTACTCTCCTCATACACAAAGACAAGCGTATCCTAGTCATGTTTACCTTTGCCATCATCTAATTTGAAGCCATTTTTTTTTTTAGATGATGGCATTCAAATCAATACTGTTGGTGTCTTTGAATCCCATTTCATACCTAAATACTACATTAGTAAACAACTCTACAAAATTTAAGACTTCATGACAAATGCATGAAATCCAAGAGTGTTAAATGAAAACTGGTAAAATTCTGCACACCCGATTTTATTTACTGGTATTTTGAATGAGTGCAAAAGGCAGGGGGTTCTGAATAAATGCTGATAATTACCTCTCGTGATGTCTCTGAAAGCAGCATGATGTGCAGCTTGGCATTTAAATCAAGAACAAGGATTGTAGCGTAGAAAAATCAAACATCAGGTTTTTTATATGCTGCTTTTATTTTCAGCATTTTCTAACAAGGAAAAGGATGTGTCTGGTTCCAACTCAGACATGCTGTTGCTTTTTGTTTTGCAGATCCTCTGGGGGATTCGCATCCCATCACGTGCAATTCAGCGACTTTGATTGAAACATTTACAATCATGTCTGGGTGTGCTCTGTTGCTTTTTAGGTCAGCCAAAGTAGCCTCTCACTGGACTCTGAGAGTTTGAAAGTGAGCAGTGGCTCTAATGCTGTCCTTTAGAGGAAGTATCAGCAAGCTGTTAGGTGCTTGTGGCCAACATGTAAAGTAACTCACAGTTTTCCTGAAAAACACATGAATAAGGCATGACGAATAAGAATGCGATAGAGATGAGGACGCATACATGCATGTGTGGTAGCGTGTGACCTTTTATCAGCGCGCCTGCACTCCTGCATTTACCTCAGAGTGAACCATGACCAGCTTTCTACATCACTGTCTTTAGAAATGAGCTGAGAGAGCTACAAAGAGACAGAGGGAATATGAAAGTGGATTAAAAAAAAAGTGAGAAAAAGAGTGTTGAGTGAATAAAAGACAGCAAATAGCTCTTTGCGCGGATGAGGGTTTGGAGAGTTCAGTACCATCAGTGTGCTGCTTTTTACCCATTTACAAAATCCAGGAATTTGTTAAAAAAATAAATAAATAAATAAATAAATAAAAGGTGTACTTAAGCAAGCAAATAGTAATATCAAAATAAAGATTAAAATGATTTGTTTACTGTTTATACCATGTTATACATGTTTCACTCCATTACCTTTGACTTCCATTTTTTTTTTATTTCAATTTATTCTAATAAATGTAGAACTGATCCATTTAATGTATGTAAGATTAAATAAGGAACATCAGCCTCCACTCATTTTTTAAAAAAGCAGAAGCCAATATGATAACAATCGTAGCTTTGGTGTTAAAGCACCATTTTTTTATTTTTTTATTTTTTTTTTTTTTTGCGCTCATAAGCATGAAATTGAATTAAACTTGCAAATGAATTCGGTCAGACCTTATTAAGGCAGCTGCTGAAAAAACAACCCACATTATTCAAGATGGCTTTTATTAATTTGCGCTTTGCCTGTTGTTTTTTACTTTATTATCTGTCTCAGTAATTAATTATATCAAGAACTGGTAGTTACACAGCATTTACTGGAAATCTTTTTCTTTCCTTGTTAGCTGGATTTATACTGTGCCCTTCACATATATTGGCAGCCATAATAATAAGCATATTAAAAGTGTAAAAGTCTAAGAAGCTTACAAATAAAAAGGTCTAAGAACTGGCACATAATATATCTAATTCCTGTTCAGTACAATGCTGATTGGTCAGGCTATAAACATATTAGAGAGATTTTATTTTATTTATTTATTTTATTTTATTTATTTATTTATTTATTTATTTTCAATTCTAGATGAACCTGGGTCAAACATATCGGGTATCCTTCGATAAGCTTCTCACAATAGTTTGCTTGAATTTTGATTCATTCCTCCCAACAGAACTGGTTTTGATGTAACTGAATCAAGTTTGTAGACCACCTTTCTCACAACTTTTTCAGCTCCACCTACAAATTTTCTGTAGAACAGAGATCAGGGCATTAAAATGGCAATTCCAAAATATTCACTTTGTTTTTCTTAAACCACTTTGTATCTTAATTGGCATTGGTGTCTGTTCAGAAGTCCCATTTGTTCCCAAGCTGTGACTTCCTGGCTGAAGTCATCTGATGTTGCTTCATATTTCCACAGTAAGTTATTTCCTCATGATGCCATCTGTTTCATGAAGTGCACCAATCCCTCCTACAGCAAAATACCATCACAACATGATGCTGCCACCCTCATACTTCACAGCTGGGAGGTGTTCACAGCTTGCAAACTTCTCCCTTTTTACTTGAAATGTAATGATGGTCATCGTGGTGAAACACTCATCAGACAACAGAACCAGCAATAAGGTCCTTGTCTTTGAGTGCATTTTCAGATGGAAATCTGGCATTTTATGTTTTTCTTGGAGTGATGACTTCTTCCTGTCTGAGTGGCTTTTCATTTTATGTTGGTACAGGACTCGTGTCACTGTAGATAATGAAGCTATCTTACCAGCTTGAGCCAATATCCTTAAAAGCCTTTTTGCATTTGTTCTGGGCTTGATTCACATTAAAACACATTCATTCCACCTTCTTTCTGAACAGTATGGTGGCTGGACATGGTGTTTATACTTGTGTGTAAATATTTGAACAGACAAAAAAGGCACCTTCAGGGATCTAGAAGCTGTACCCAAAGATGAACCAGATTTGAGGAGATCCATAATTCCTTTTCTGAAATCTTTAATGATATCTTTTGATTTTCTATGATGCCACACAGGAAAACAGTGTGTTTGAGGTGTTGCCTTAACCTTAACATACATTCACTCAGATGTTGTGAAGCTTTCAAACACATGGAATCATCTCCAGGGTTGTCCCAAACTTATATCCTTAGTGCATATAAGCTTCTAACTATGAAGAAAAAAAAATCCCTCTCTAATTTTTCTGGTATTTAGCAAATAGAAATAATTTAGATAAGCCTAACTGTTTTAAAACAGGAAATGTTTAGTCCAATTTAATATAAGATGGTGCAAATACTTGGTTTTCACTGTATGTTTAATGTTTATGTATACATGTGTTTATATAAAGCCATCTTTTTTTTCCTCATAACATTATCTAACATTTGAACTACAAGTTTAGAAAAATCCAACCTTATTTATTTAGTGGTGAAAAAATCCCACAGTAAAAAAAATGTTAGTTTCTTACATCTCCACTCCCAAAAATAGTGACATACTCCTACAAAGTGAAACTGAAACAGTTTTTTTTATCATATATTTTAGTTTTTTTTAGTTGATCAGAATATCTAATAACTTACTGTTCCACTCATGACACAGGAGCTCATTTCTATCAGTGACTCTTCAAGATGGTGAAGACAAGAGAAGACACCATTCAATTAAAGTAAATGTGTGTTGATCTTTGTAAATCAGGAAATGGCAACAAGAAAATAGTGACTTAACTTTACAACTGTTGCACTAGAATTTCCTCACTGTGGGACAATAAAGGGTATTTCTATTCTATTCTATTACTATATCTCCTGTCAGAGTAATAAGTTTAAAACAACTGAAACCTAGTGGTCTCATGTTTCTCTTGCAACCATGCACAGTGAGGATATGTTAAAAAACTGTTAAGCTCACGACTGGAGAACTTTTTCAGTGAGAGGTTATGGAACAAAAAGGCTTTTTATATCTTTAGGAGTGGTTCTCCTTTATGCGGATATGCATCTGTTAATAATAACTTTACAACTTAACAGATTTTGCAATAGAACAAAGTTTTTATCACATTTACTGTTTCCTGAGTTTTATTGACCGTTTTATATATGAGCAGGCACCTAAATCTCTTTTAGATGCATTTTATCATTAAAAAACACCTGACATTACTCTAAATAACAAGTGACACTGAAAGTTTTTTTTTTAACATCCTTTTCTCTTTTTTTAACTAAAGACAATATCAGTTTAGTTGAAAGATCTCCTTTATTTACTTTTGTTTAAAATTGTCCCTCAAATGCAGCAAAAATAAACATTAGCTGCAGTCACAGCAGCAGACTCCACAAAAATTGAAATTTGGAATCAGCCAATAAATGCAGCATTTGTCCATCAAACATTAAAACAATCAGCACCCTTGTTTGTAGTTCAAAGCTGCAGGTTGGTGTAATGTAGGAGGGCTAACAGCATGAATTTAGCTTTGAATCTGACTTAACTTTGCATCTCCACTGTTTTTTGAGTGAACATATTATTTGTGTCCTAACAAAGGGAAACGTGAATGCACACAGGCTTTTCTTTAAGCAGCTACTTGCTGACAGTCAAACACTGTCTGTTGGCTTTGTAATGTTTATTTTTCTGTTGTTACTCTATTCTTGGCATCCACGTTGCGAACACAAAGAAAGGAGTGGGCAAATACCCATGAGGGTTTGTGTGTGAAGTCCTCGCATGATTTGTGTCACATCTGAACAATGTCTGGTAACAGTTAAAACCCAGCCTTAAGATATCCTGTGAAGGTGCCCAAGTGGGAACAACCCGGCTTCATGTAGTATCTACCCAGCATGCATCTCTAAAGACAGGCCTCAAACTATTGTTCACCCCCTTAAGTAAACAATTAGAGGTAGAAATGAGGTCAGAGGAAGAGGTGAGGCTGAGGACAGAAGAAGGGAGGGGGCCATGGTGGTGATGGTGCATGCTTTGCAGTTATAGTTTGGTACCATCAGGGACATTAGTTGTATGTCAATAGCACTACGACATTGCCTTTCAAAAGTATTCATACCACGTAAGGTTTTCCAAAATTTGTCACGCGAAAGCTGCGCTCGTCAGTGTATTTTGTTGGGATTTTGTGTCATAGACTAACACAAAGTAGTGAACAATTGTGAAAGGGAAAAAAGAGAATTAAAACTTTTTATGACCACCTTCCGCTGCAAATAGACCTGCAATTATTTGGGGGTATGTCTCTATCAGCTTTGCACTTCTGCAGACTGAAATATTATGCAGTTGCTTGCAAAATAGGGCAAGCTCAGTGAGATTGGATGGAAAACATCTGAAAACGTAAATTTTCAAGTCCTGGATAAGATTCTGTATAGGATTTTGGTCTGATCTTTGACTGGGCCATTGCAACACATGCATTTACTTAGATCTAAAATATTCTTTTGTACATCCTATTGAAAGGTGAACCTCTGACCCAGTCTTTTACTTATTTCATGGATTGCTTTATATTTAGCTCCATCCATTTTCTAATCAGCTCTGAGCAGTTTCCCTCTTCCTGCTGAGGAAAAGCCTCCCATAGCATGACCACCACCATGTGTTATGGTAGGAATGATGTGTGCAGGGTGATATGTACTGTCAGTTTTGCACACTACATGGTGTTTTACATATAGGCCAGGAAGTTAAAGTTCTCTCTCATCTCATCAATGCGCCTTCTACCATATGTCCATTCTGCCTATTCGGTTCAGAGTATGATGCATTCACCAGTATTTTTCACCATAGGTGGTGTTTTCAAGATTACGTCCAGGTTTAGTTTTCCACCACTTATATTGCTCTCATTTAGCCCGGGGAGCTTCTTCCACATGTTTTCAAACTCTATATAGAATATCTTACACTGTGTCTTTTAACAATGGCTTTCTTCTTGCCATTCTTCCACAAAGACCAGGTTTGTAATGTGCACAATATTTGTCCACTCAACAGAATTTAGGAACATTTGATATTATTTTATAACCTAATCCTGCTTCAAACCTCTCCACAACTGCTGCGTTCCTTGATTTCTATGATGCTGTTTGTTCACTGATGTTGTTGGAAAAACTTATTTTTTTTCTATTTTCAACTTTTTCTTCTGGGAGATGGATATGGCAATTTCCCTGAGGGAATATTGCAAAGGGATATTCTTTCTTTCTTTCTTTCTTTCTTTCTTTCTTTGCGCTCCCATTTATTGATATTGCTGCAGACGACTGTGGCAGTGAGAAGGGTAGTGATCTTGCAATCCAAGAGTTTGGGATTTCCCCTGCCCCCTGCCACATGTCAATGTGTCCTTGGGCAAGACACTTAACCCCACTTAACCCCAAGTTGATCTCCGCGTCAGTGTATGAATGGGTGCATGTTTGTGAGTGTGACCTGTGACTGTGGCTCTTCTGTAAAGCCCTTTTTAAGTGGTTGGTATGACTAGTTACCATTCATTGGTATGTTGTATAAAACCCTAAAGAAATACATTTAAAGTTTGTGACTGTAATGTGATGAAACTTGAAAAGGTTTCTGGAGTGGGAATAGTTTTGCACTATTTGTATCATCTTAAACCACCCAGAACCGTGAAAGTGACTTCACTTTTAGAAGTTTGTTCTATCAGGCTTAAAAGCCTTTCTGGGGGGGGGGGTTTGTTTGTTTGTTTGTTTTTCTAGCAGTGGTGTCAAAAGACACCTTCCTATTTCATTACAAACTGTAGCTGAAGAAGATGATGATGATGATGATGATGATGATGATGATGATGGACAGCTGTCTTTGCTTGTCACTTCTCAGTGTTTTTTTTTTCCTATCAGTTAAGCAAAAAGAGACATGAATTAGCCAGTAAAAGCTAAGAAGATGTGATAGATAAACTCAGATCCCCTGGAAGTTCTCTAATCACACCCATGCTGTTGATTGTTTTATAACTGATTAATTTATAATCTCACCAGAGTACAGCTGTGTTTCATCTGAAGCACCTCTGGATTACATACCACGTCACATGTGAATTGGGCAGTCAGAAGCCAACTGGCAGGCAGCCATGCATTGTAATTACATGAATGGATTAGTAAGTTCAGCAGGTATTCAGGAACCTGTGTGTGGTTGCATGTGTCAAAGAAAGTGCTTTGATTCTTTCTGCTGCTGTTTCTGCTGCAGTGATCGTTTAGTTATGCAGTAAAATTGATCTCTTTTTTCCCATCTTGATCTTGTTAGAAGCAGCTTAATCTATCACTTAGCAAAAATGCAAGGAAGGAAAATTACACCGATGAAATAGTCAGTTACTAAGAGGATGTCCCATTGCAAGATTTATGGCATGTACCCAGCAGAATGAGCTTGGAATGGAATTACATTTTGAACATGTTCCTTCAGCTGTGGCCCTTTTCACTTCATATCTCTTCCTTGCCGTCAATGCTGTTTCTTTTTTGTGTTTGACAAGTTTCCATTTAGGATTTCTGAGTCTTTAACAATGCAAGGCTCCAAGACAGTACAACAGAGTTGTTATCACCTCAGCAGAAAGTCAGAGATACTTCTAATTACTGCTGTATTACTGCAGAGCAGAACCAGACTAATGATATTCCCTGAACAAACGTCCAGACAGTAGAATATGCTGTTCCAAATTCCCATCTTATCTTTATCGTTTTTGTTCCAAACTCTGAGCAAAAGCTGTGCAGCAGAATGATTGATTCTCTTTTGTTTCTATCGGCACCAATGCGGTTTCTACTAAAAAATATGTGTTGTTTACAAAAAAAGAGTATTTGAAAGGGGTTTGGAATCAATTTTTTTGAACATCCACTCTGAGTTTGTACTAGTTTTCTTTCTAATATGCTGTATATCTCCACACATGCCTTCTTTATGCCTCCAGCGGTGTTGCGCACCAGAGGAAATCACATTCGGCATGTTCTCCGGGTGCTGCTTGCAAATACCAGCATGCTCCCAGTGAGTTTGGATCTGTTCATTTCATGGCAGCTCTGCAACATGAAGGAGCCCCAGTGACATAAGAAGCAGTCAGAATCGTAGAAATACACATTTATTGCAACAAGTCCAACATTCAGCTTAAAGCAAAAACAACTCTGAGACAAGGTTCCTATACAGTCTGGAAAAGTCTAGAACTTCATATAATTATTTTTCAAGTCTGGAGAAGGATGGAAAATGTCTGAGCTTTTAGACTTTATTTTTTATTCTGTTATTTAGAGGATAAAAATAACAATTTCAACCCATTTTGTACTGGTGGGACTTTTAGCTGTATCGATCTTTTTAAAGTACCAAATGGTGTTGTCTACCACAGGATGTTTTGTACCTACCACCACATTAATTAGTCAAACAAAGCATTAAAATAATTAAAGTAATTTTGTATATTCTACTTTCTTAAATTTGCTTTAAGAAAGTGAGGTTACATGATTTCAATACATAAACTTGCAAGCAACAAGTTGCTTACAGTTTTTTGTTTGATCATTAGTCCTATTTGGAACCAAAATTAATTGGAAATATGGTATAAAATAAAGTTTTTAGAAAATTCAATACAATTAAATTAATTGTGGGCCATTTTATGACTATGTAACAGCAAAATTCATGAAAATCAATCAATCAATCAGTCGACCTGTATTTATAGAGCACTTTACACATCCAAAGTGGCCAAAGTGCTGTACAGGTCCATAGATTAAAACATGACCAGTCAGACACAAACGCTTATAATGAAGCAGATAGAAAATCACAATGATAAAAAATGAGATACTTAATTGTTTTAATTAGTACGTTTACGGGAACAAAATGGAAGTTGAAACGCACAAAGTGGGGATGCATGGGTGTGAAATGGGGGTATGAATTGGTGAACTGACCTGGAGGTTATTTTTAGGTTAATTAATCTTTTCATCGAAACTGGAGCTGTTGGTCCAAAACTGGGTCTGATTTAGATGATTATTAAATTTTTGTTGTTTATACAAACTAATTAAAGATATTACAGATCAAAAACTGTGTCATAAAGAATCTGTATTTAATGTTGGTTAAGTCTCAGACGGTGAAGTAGCCTTTTACCACACTATCAAATCAAAGACAAAGTTCATCTTTGTGTCGTTTCAGCATTTTTGTAACACTGAATTATTAATCTCGTTAACCTTTTCAGATAACAAACGAAGTTTAAGGCTGTGTTCACAGTGGAAGCGGTGGTAACTGCTGTGTTTCTCGATGGCAGAGCAGGGCTGTGCTGCTCCAAGCTGAGACTCGCAGAGACAGCACACCGTTGAACATGTCACCCTATGCCTTGTGTCCAACTTAAAATAACTTTATATTGAGTACAACACTCTGACACCATTTGGGTGCTGGGACATGTCCACAAAGGCCAACACAGAGGAGAAGCTGGCAACGTCTCACTGACATGAGATTAAAGAAATATTGTGGCCAGTCAGTTTACGATGGTATCAGTTAGTACCATAAAACTTTTTTTTTAACAACTTATACCCGCATTAACATCTTTGTGCTCTTTGAGCATCTTACGCTGCACTCTTCTTGCCTGCGTCCAGCTCAAACCCAAAGCAAGTGCAACTCATACTAGTTTCTATGTGAAAGAAGCCTAATGCTGTCAGGGATAGGACAAATGAGTTGGATTTAGGAAAAAAAAGGAAAAATGGTAACATACTTAGTTGCTTTCTTTTTCAGCACCACTGAGCGAAGAATTTGTGGGCATGCAAAAATTACATTGACATCCATTTTATATGATGTCATAACATCATAGAAACACTAAAGCTAAAGTTTTTATTAAAATTTGTTTTACTGCTATGTGACAAATTTATATTGCAAAATTTCAAGGTGTCAAATTTCAGTTCTACATGTTTTTAAAGTGAGAATTATGACTAAATACAATCTCAATCTGAAATTATTACACCAAGTGTAAGTGTGGAAGAATCCAATTTGAGACTCAGAGTCCTTTACAGGGTTTTTTTTTTCTTTTTTCAAATGGAGCAGTTAGATATAACAACCTGCCAAAACTATAGCAAACTTGCCAAACACAACAGTTCTTTTAGTGGTACCATCTTCCTTTTCATCTGGAAAATGTATGGTACAGGTTTGTTGTGTATGACATTCTGTACTTTCAAGAATCCGGCACTGGTTCATAACATTTTCATTTGGCAATCTACTATACTGTAGGCATACATTTACACATAGTTGATGTTGTGTGTGTGCATGTGTCTGCTTGTCCTCTAATGTCATGTGCGTCTCCCCTTACCCAACCTCAGGCTCAGTCTGAGCTCTCAGGAGTCATCCCCTGGAAAGGCATGACAGAGCCCCAGTGTTTGGAAATGGCTGCGCTGGCAGCGATAAGCAGTTCAAAGAAGAGAGCGCATTAATGTAATTGGGAGCCAGCAGCACATTGGCCTCATCGTCTCATATGCACACTCAGTGACACACACTCACCACGCAGATTATTGGAGAAGAGTGTCTGAGAGTGGTGAGAGGATAGAAAGGAGAGAATGAAAGAATTGGAGAGAGAGAGGAGGAGGGAAGGGCAGATAGTGAGAGGAGAGGAGGAGTCGGGGTCCACATTATGTTGCTCATTAAGCCATGGGGGACTCTGAGAGGCTGAGAGATGAGACGAGAGGTGTCAGAGTTAAATGTCAGGTCTGGCAGGGATGTGACTGACTTAGGAGAAGCCACATACACACACGGACATGGACATCGAGAGGTAGCTCAGTGGGGCTCCTCTGTCGCTTTTACAGACTTCTATTATCCCCTCTGCTTCTTCTCTCTCCCTCACTCTTTAGTCTCCTTTTCTCTGCCACTCACCTAGTTTGGCCCCCTCAATTTTTCCTCCCATTACACCCAAATTACTGGTGTCATTGCAAACTGAATAGTTACAGACGGATAGAAGCATTTCCACTGAACTGCAGCAGCTCCTACCAACTGCGGTGGAAATAAAGGCCATTTCCTTCAGCTAATTTCCAAGTCTGTCTGATTGGAGGAACAGAGGGAAATGCCGGGTGACTTCCTTCACTGTTATGAAATGTTTTCACCAAAGGCAGCGCGGGCCTTTGAAGTTTCGACTCTCTCGCCCTTGTAATTCAAACAGTCTCCTCTTCTGTTTCTTCCTGTGAGTTCTCTGCAAGCACTTCTCATCCTACTCTTTGTTTATTCACTTCTGCTGCTTCTGCTCGAACTTAAACTCCTTAACTCCTCTTCTTGTTTCTATTCTGGTTCATGGCTCTTCCTCTTTTTCAGCTTTCCGCTACTTTTTAACACTACAATCTTGGGTAATCTTATACCTAAAATAGCAAATACAAAATCATTAAAGTAGAACAACTAAAGGAGTTTGATACATTATTGCCTTAAAAGGATAGTTCAGGAGTTTTTTTGTAAGGTCCATCTGGAGTGAAATAATCTTCTGGTTTCTTTATTTTTGAATAAATGGTAAATGGCCTGTACTTATACAACTCTTTATCAAGTCCAGAGGACACCAAAGTGCTTTACCCTACATTCAGTCATTTACCCATTCACAGTGAAATAAATTAGGTACATGGACTAGGTGTAAAAATCACTCCTTTATGAATATATAACCCTTACCTTTTCACAAAGTAAAACACATCTTCCACTGCTGGACATTGACTAGCTTGACCTGCCTGAGTAGGGTCTCTTTCATCAAGGAGCCTTTTAATCAAAGCTCAAGTTATGAAGCCAATACTGAGTCTTTCTCCTATGAAAGAGATGGAAAAAAGTGACTGCTTTATATATCACATAAGAACCAATGCTTACCTCAATTTCAAATTTGCGTACTCAAGTGTGTCACTTCAGTAATATGTGTATAACATAACTGAGTAAAAAAGTCAGTTTCCAGTCTGTTGGAACACAGTAGATGTGTACAGTATTATGCAGAATCCAAGAACAGTATTTTTGCTTCGTCCCTGACACCAACAACAAAAACAATGAGAACACATGCTGTAACAATGCAAAACTTGGATAATTATTTAAAGTATTATGAACATCGATAATAACGATAATGCAAATTTTATGAGGATTGTGTATTTACTAATGAAGATTAATATGAGACATCACATTACATTGCATTCTGGGAAAGTGGTACCAATGAAGTTACAGAAATAAGATGTGGAATCAGCCGTCGATATTGTTGATTAAACTTATCCATTTGACCCAAAACGCTGAAGCTTTTGGAATTAATGTGCCTTTAGTGGGATAAAAATCTTTCACACTTTATCACAAATTTATGTATGTTTTTTTTTTTTTTGCTGATATCTGAAGTTCCCCTGAAATGTACAGGATCACTTATTCTAATTGCTGTTACATGAATGTGTGAAGTGGAGCTTAATTAAAATGTGTTACTAAAAGAAATCCAGTGTATTAATGTTAAATATGTTTTTTGTATCACAAAATGTAACCCTCTGTGTTCCAGGGGAATTTCATTAGTCATGGATCAAATTATAGTTATTATACTCTGAAGTGTCAAAAATTTAATTAAGACTAAGATTTAATATCCAGTATGATCCCATTTTCTGAAATCATTCTATTTCCTGACTTATGTAATGATAACTACAAGGTAGAGGAGAAAAAATTATTATAAATATCAGTGCTTCATGCAACCTGTCACTACCAATTGATGATTTACAGCATAATGCAAATCAGTGAGATGCCACTAAGTTGTTCCCTACTAACAGTCGACCAATATACTGTAGTGGAAAAAGTAGTTATTACTTGATAATTTATTTCAGTTCCAACTTCATACCTCCAATGTACAAGCAGCTCCAGTCGCAGAAGGCAGGGCTTAAACTGAGCTCTGAGCGGATCACTCATAGTCACTGTTACCAACTTGGCGACTTTTCAGATCCCTCTAGCGACTTTTTTCAAAAAAGTGACTCGCGACTAATCTTTGACGACAAAACTGGAAAGCACCGATGGTACTGCAGTTACAACAAGCAGTGAGAGCTGCCATGAGCCCCTCCCACCTCCGAAGTACTTACAGGTGGTCAGTCTGACTGACAGCAGGCTTGTCATGCAGGAACACACATTGCAACTGAATCACACATGCGTAAAACTGCCGGTGATCCCACTCTGCATTAAATTGACATTATTAAATTCCATCCATTATCCATCACGCTTATCCTTGCAGGGTCACGAGGGGGCTGGTGCCTGTCTCCAGCTGTCATCGGGCAAGAGGCAGGGTACACCCTGGACAGGTCACCAGTCCATCACAGGGCAATACAGAGACAGACAGGAGAAACTACTATGTACACACCCACTCACACCTCTGGAGAATTTAGAGAGACCAATTAACGTAACACTCATGTTTTTGGACTGTGGGAGGAAACCGGAGTACCCAGAGAGAGCCCATGCATGCACAGGGAGAACATTCAAACTCTTTGCAGAAAGACCCCAGGCTGGATTCGAACCCAGGACCTTCTTGCTGCAAGGCAACAGTGCTACCAACTGATTTTTCATCACTTTTACCTTGCCAAAGTAGAAATTCCTTTCTTCTACTGCCCAGATCACACACGACCAAATTTACAAATTAGACAATGACGACATCTAGCGACTTCGCGTGACTTTAAGGACAGCCAATAGCTACTTTCCTTGTTGAGGAGTTGGCAATAGAGCTCATAGCCCATTCAGTATGGGCTTTGTTATTTTCCAGCGTGAGAAATATAATGTGTGGTGTGTGTGCGTTTGAAGTCAGGAAAATATGAGTGTTTCACGGTCATTGTGTGAGACTTGAGAGTCCTTAATGCGACAATGGTGGTAGGAGTTCGTCCTGCAATCGATGGGTTGCCAGTTTGAACCCCCACTCAGTCTGTACCCGTCATTGTGTCCTTGGGAAAGATGCTTCACCCACCTTTTTTTTTTTGTTGTTGTTTTTTTTGGGGGGTTTTTTTTGTTTTTTTGTTAAATTGCTTTGGGTTTATTTCAAATGTAATGGACACAAAGACGAAAAAGAAAAAAGTGTGGGGAGGGGGGGGGAATGAAGGAAAGGTTTAAAGAGAAAAAAGGAGATAGAAGTAGAGGAGAGAAAAAAGCATAGAGATAAAACAAGTCAATACCCTCCTCTGGACTTGATAAAGCACTATACAAGTACAGGCCAAGTACCATTTTACTGTACTATTTTGTATGCTGACAGTTAGCCCAGTGGCCCATAGTGGCAATAACCTTTCCCTGTTTTTTTTGGTTTTTTTTTTCTTCCTTGTCTGTCTACGGCTAACTATTGCATTTCTTTTCTTGAGCTCCTTCCTAAAAGACTGTGCCAAGCTGCTCAGCCTATACATGAGGTGTTGCATTTAGCACCCTTCAAAGATTTTCCAAGTCTCTTGTTCTGCTTCTGTTTTGAAAACCCCTGAATTCCTCAGAGAAGCACTGCTGGGTTCTCTCTTACTCCTTTTTAAGGAAGTCTCCCTTATAACAAAGAAAATGGACAGGAAGGATGTCTGGTTGTTTCCACTTATCCCAGGTGGTACTGATATTGTGCAGCTGACAGAAATGGTCAAGAAAAAGAGAAATGTCCACCTCAGAGACTTGCTACAGAATCTATCTGGTGACATTGTGCTTCTTTTACTAACATTGCAGATTTGGTGTCAGCTTTTTCAATAATGCACTGATCTCAAGTCATTTTTCCTGCTGACATTGCTTTTTTTGTACCATAAACAGTCAACATATTTTATTTTTATTTACAATGACAAAATGTCAGTGTATTTTATTTGGATTTTATGTGATAGCCCAGAGCAAAGTAATACATATTTGTGAAGTGAAAGGAAAATGATGCATGGCTTTTAAAATTTTATTTTAAAAGGTCTGAACTGTGTGCATTTGTATTCAGCACCCTTTCACTTTGATAGCCCCAAATAAAATCTATTGCAACTTCCAGTTGTGTTGATACTTTTTCAAGGCACTATATTGCAGAATTTTTGATTAAGTTTATTGTGGACATCAAATAAAATTTAGATTTTAAAATTAGAAAAGCAAAATAAAACCAAGTGGCAATTAATGCAAAATTAAATTAGCACAAAAATATTATGAATATTATTTATAATTTCAACATATGTATTGTAAATTTTCATAAATTTGTTATAACTCTTAGGAATGGATTTTATCTATCAAAGTCCAAATTAATAATTAATTCTTTTACAAACCTCAATCAACTTCTTTTCATTGAATTATAAAATCTGTAAAGCAGATTGAAGAATATAATTTGAATTCAACATAAATTCGCAAATACAGTACCTATTTTGTTCTAAGAAAACAGAACAAAATAACAAACATAAAAATACAAAAGAAAATCTATAAAAACTAAAAAAAATGTTGCAAAAAAAAAAATTGGGTTTAACAATCCTCATAAGTTAGTTAACAAATTTCACTTAATTTGGTGAAATATTCTGGGTGGTCTTGTTCTAAAGTGTAATGACCCATATCTGTTTCTCTAGGTCAGCCATTCAAGTTAGACCCGAAGACGGCCCACAAGAAGCTTCGTCTGTCCAACGACTGCCTGACCATGGAGAAGGATGAGAGCTCGCTGAAGAAGAGCCACACGCCAGAACGGTTCAGCGGCACCGGCTCATATGGAGCTGCTGGGAATGTCTTCATTGACAGCGGGTGCCACTACTGGGAGGTGTTGCTGGGAGCATCCACGTGGTGAGAGACGCTCGGGCACGAGTGCGTTATATAAGCCTGCAAGTAGACTCAGTAAACTCAGGCGTCTTCAGGGAGTTTAAATGTAGTCTGTTATGCAAACGCCCCACTTACAAACAGAGCTTAACACAGAGAGTGCATACTCTTGTAAATATATGCATCTCACTAATTGGCTGTGAAGGAATGATCTCAGTGAAGAGTCTTTCCCATGTTCCATGTCCTCAGATTAAGTGCATATAAAGTCAATAAAAGGGGAGCCACTTAGTTCTAATTTGTTTTTGTTTTTTTAAACAAACTTTCTTCCTTCTAGGTATGCCATTGGTGTGGCTTACAAATCAGCCCCGAAAAACGAGTGGAGTGGCAAGAACTCGTCCTCGTGGGTGTTCTCGCGCTGCAACAACAACTTCATGGTGCGACACGATGGTAAGGAGATGCTTGTGGAGGCGAGCCTGCAACTGCGGCGGCTCGGCGTCCTACTGGACTACGACAACAACTCGCTGTCCTTCTACGACGCAATGAATTCCCAGCACATTCACACTTTCGAAATCTCCTTCCTCCTGCCTGTTGTTCCCACTTTTATGATCTGGAACAAGTCAGTCATGATTCTCTCAGGACTACCTGTCCCAGATTTTGTCGACGGGGTGGCTACAGATCTACAAGAGCAGCAGCAGCAGCAGCAAATGGGTCTGTGCCGACAGGAATCGCCGTACTTGACAGGGATGAAAACCTGCCACTGACTAAGCTTGTGACAGAAGAGTGGATTAGGACCTGACAAACACTGACGGCTTGACTGAGCTTTGCTCTGATCCTCAAGAAGGAAAGGGTTACT
Source organism: Anableps anableps (assembly GCA_014839685.1). Taxonomy (NCBI): domain Eukaryota; kingdom Metazoa; phylum Chordata; class Actinopteri; order Cyprinodontiformes; family Anablepidae; genus Anableps; species Anableps anableps. The sequence continues at coordinate 22,475,712 of CM026074.1, forward strand.
GTCTCAAAGTGTTGGGAAAATGTTACTCCTGTTAGTTTGTAGCCACTCTGTGTTTTGCATATTCATTTAGTTTTTAGTAACGGTCTCTTTGACTGACAAGCTCAATGTCTGTTAAGTTCATCAAATGCCCTGCAGTCACTGTCAAAGGCAGCTTTGGTCTGTCATTGAGCAGGGTAGGATTCCTGTTTTTCAGAACAATTTTAGGTCTGTCTTTTTTTTTATTTATTTTTTTTCTTTTGACCCCCTAGGCAGGAGATCAAGGTGAAAATCTTTCAAGTTTAAAGTTGCAACATAAGACTAGCGGGATGAAGTCTCATGAATTTAATCATGAGACGTCTTTTTTTCTGCAACAGGAGCAAATATTTTGGCATAGTACAAACAGGTGCATCTCAGTAAATTATAAGATACATATAAATACTTAGAATGATTCTAGATACAGAAATTTCTGCCTTCTCCTGGGGCAGTGAGTGGCATCAAGTGGGTGCCATACACATGAAAGCTGTTGATGTCTTCTCTGTACTATCTCTGCCCATTTTCTCTAATCACTGTCAATAATGAGAGCACAATCTTTAACATCTTTTAAAAATATATATTTTTGGCCCCCTGAAAAGAATTTACTGCAGTAAATATATGTACTTAGCTGCATTGTTGGGCCTGGTATTTATCATCTTCCTCTGGACATAAAACCAAAAGAAAGAAAGTCTCAAGTTCAAAGTTTGCTCAGCCACCAAATCCTCACTGTGCAAGTTTTAGAGGGGACCTCAATAAACTTAAATTTTGATTTCAAATTTTCATTTAACAAAGACTTCAGACCACTGAGCAAAAGTTCTGTCTTTTTCTCCTTAGCCCATCTGATGTCTGTAGTTTGGGAGTGCCTTAAGGAGTATACCAGTTGTCGCCCATATTCTCGATACATCTATGTGTGGGGGCTCCTCACTCCAGTCACCCACCACACCTTGTGATGCTTCCCCAAACTCTTGAACGGGCTTTTCTTCGCAAGCTTTGCAGTCATCCTTGTTGCTTGTGTACCTTTATCACCATACTTTTACCTTCCACTCAATTTTCCATTATTCTGCTGGGATACAGCACTATCCTTTTGGGGCATACGCTTCTTGTGGAGAATGTCTGCTCGGCAATTGTAAAGTAAGCAATCTTTTCCATGATTGTGTAGGCCATAACAAACATCCCAGTTTTAACCCGTTGTAGTCTGTTGCATAAAATTTACCTCATACCTCATGAAATTTGTCTCCTGCTAATGCTTGTTGTTGTATATTTTACTCACACCAAAGATCATTTTAAAAGCAAACCTGCCACCATGAAGTGGTCACCATAAGGCCCAATTAAACTTAATGTCACTAATTTGTATACTAAATGCCTATATTTATATCTGTTGTAGGCACTATATTTGCTATTTTTTATTTATTTAGTATCTGCTTGAGTGCAAAAACACAAATAATTTAAGTATGTTGATTTTATATATAGGTAATTTTAAAGACATTCAGTCAGTAGGGGTTTGAAATACTTGTTTGTCGTGTTTTAACTTGCTTTAAAATATACATATTCAATAAAATTACCAAAAAACACACTTGGAATATATCACTTTGAGATTTACATTTTTGATTTAAATTACTGAAATAAATTCCCTTGTCAATGATACTGTAATTTACTGAGACACACCTGTACAGTAGAGCTTCCAGAAAATGGACGTATTTTAGTCCACAATTGCAAAAGATTTGAATTTCTTTTCTTTTATTTCAGGATTTGGATGCAAGTTTGTAAGACTGATTTGATTATATGGTTGAAATTTGCTTGTATATACTTGATTTCTGTGTCCTGGGTAGCTGTAATTAGCTTTTCTGAAGCCTTCTCCTTGTTCTTCCTCCTAAATTTAACCCATCAGCCCTGTTTGTGTGGGTGGGTCCAAACTTCCAGGCTCCAGGAAGTGTTAACGTTGCTCCCAGATGTTCAACATCACAGGGAGCAGATTTGCATCATGTGACTACTCTATTTGTAAGATAAGAGACTTATTGAACACAAGAAAACAAAAGTGGTATTTATAGAAAGGAAGATGGCTTAACTTTATTTTAAATCTACAAAATGTTCATGATGCACTTTTGAACTTAACACCTTTTGCCCTCTGTGTTGTAAAGTAGAGCTAGAAGTGAGTGCCAGGTTGTAATGGAGAGGATAAATGACAGCAAAACACTGTGTTAAATTATGTTTACCATTAAAATGATTATGGTGCAGCAAAATGCTGAGAGCTTTGCAGGCAACTTCTGTTGTTGCTCAGAGCAAAACAAAACAACAAAAGGATCTTTAATTCCTCATTGCACTTTTTAATAGCATAAAGTAAAGTTAGCCTTCTTTAGAAAAGGGATGTGATTATGATTCATGGATTTTTATCGAGAGGGTTATAAATTGACAGCTTTTTTTTTTTTTTTAACTTTCACTCTAATATTGAATTTTTAGGTCTGAAGAGGGTTAACACTTGCTGTTTGTTGCAGTGTCACAGCATGACTGTGTTTTCCTCCACATACGTGCACATAACACCAACACATAATGCTCTCAGTCAAAAACAATGCATGCAACCTTATCAGATCACAGGTGCTCACTGGGAAGTTCACTACATGTAGTTTCATTATTCATCATACAGCAGATTAACTCCAGTTCCTCTTCACTACTCACATTTAGTTATAGCTCGAGGTGTTCAGGTTTTTTGGTTTTTTGTTGAGATTTCAAGGCTCAGCGTGGGTGATGGTTTTCTCTGGTTTGACATTCAGGTAGCAGTGCTGATCCAGACAATCAAATGTGTATTATACTGTAGTTTAGGCAGATTGAAGAGGGTGCATGGAGTAAAAAGCTGACACAAACTGACACTGGATGTTGGGTAATTGAAAAAAAAATATATATATATATATATATATATATATATGTAGTCTTTTAAACCACATGAGCATTTTGCATTGACTGTCATGAAGCATTTCTATTCTGGCAGCTTGTGATGTCACCTTCTCTGAAAGGCTGTGAGGCAGTACACTGCAAAAAAATATTGATTGAAGTCTTTTGCTATTTTATGTATAAAAAGTTTTTAGTTGATGTTAAGAAACCACAAAGATCCAGCAGTTTACCTCATAATTGCACCAGATCATCAGTCATTTAAAGAAGGCCTCAATAGTTAGAGGTGATCCAGTTTAAATGCAACAGAGTGGGTATTCTGTGATTCTTTCATTTTCATATATTTATCAGTCTTGTTGAATAATGTCCATCACAGACTTGACTGCGAGTTGATTTGGGAGGACGAGCCGAACTGCACGAGTGTGGGTACTTGGCCAGGTCACTGCATGATTATGTGACCTTGCTCCAGGTTCATAAAACTTTTCTTATTGAATCAAACATACAATCTTTGTTTTTGGGGGTTTTTTTAATGGAAAAAAAGAATCAAGACAACTACACAAAGCTGTCTTCGCCGTGCATATCAGATTGTTAGCAGTGCTTCTTTTTCGTGTCACAAGTCAGTACAGTAAAATATATTTACGGTGAATGACTTTCCATAGCTTCCCATTCCTCGTAGTGCCGTGTTTATACCCTAGAAACAATGCAATAGATTCTTCTTTTTTCTTTCTTTTTCAGTAGCTTTGGGACTTTTTTTTTTTTTTACAGCTGAAAAGAAAACTGCTCCTCTCCTTCATGGCACTGGGACCTTAAAAACAGCACAAACAGAGTGGATTTGCCTTCCTGCAATGCTTTCTGTTTGCATAGATATATCTGAGATACTCTTAGCCAGAGAGGAATGTAAATCAGAGGGGGAAATATATATTATATAAAGTTGTATAATGTACAAAATATATATGAACCAATGTTATTTATGTGAATTTGAGTCCAATAAAAAGTCTGATCCCAAAAATCTTTTTGTTAAATCTTTTGTCCCTTATGTTGACTCTTATTAACAAAAACAGTGTTTTGTAAGCACATTATTGTATTTAATCATAAGAAGGAAAATTATGCATTTATTACTCTAAATGATGAAGGATTCCTTTAGTATGCTGATTACAAATCCTCCTTAACATTAGAATTGAAAACCCACGATGCGTCAAACTTTTTTTTTCTTTGTCACATTACAATCATAACTTTTGATGTATCTTATAGGGGTTTGTTGTGATTTTGAATGATAGACCAATACAAAGCAGCACTTAATTTTAAAGTCGAAAAGAAAGGATATTTGGTTTTGACAGCTCCTTTCAAATAAAAGTCAGAAAAGTGTGGTATGAATTTGTATTCAAGCCTTCTTGATGAAGAAAAGCCCATCAGGATGCTGCTGAAGATGTATTTATTGTGATGCTCAATACTTGTGTTCCTTTGCAAATAGCGTTTGCAAAACGCTATTTGCATAAAAACTGAACAGTGTATGTTTAGTTTTTCACTTACAGTTGAAACCATATATTTACATACACCGATTATAAAGACACATACACATTTTTTTTTCAGTCTGAAGTAAAATCATACCAAACTTTTCTCATTTCAGGTTAACTTAGAATTACCAAAATTATTTCTATTGGCTAAATGCCAGAAAACGTAGCGAGAACATTTTTAGAGATTTTTTTTTTTTTTGGTAACTTTCCTCAAATTCAAAAGTTTACATACATTTGGTCAGTATCAGGGCTAATTGTCTTTTAAACTGTATGACTTGGGTCAAACATTTTGGGTTTCCTTCCACAAGCTTCTCACAATAGTTTGCTTGAGTTCTGGTCCATTCCTCTTGACAGAACTGGTGCAACTCAGTCAGGTTTGTAGACCACCTCACTTTCACACGCTTTTTCAGATCTACCCACAACTTCTCCATAGGATTGAGATCAGGGCTTTCTGATGGCCACGCCTCAGCATTTACTTTGTTGTCCTGAAGCCACTTTATAACTTCTTCAGCTGTAAGCTGAGGGTCATTGTCCATTTGGGAGACCAATCTGCGCCCAGACTTTAACTTCCTGGCTGATGTCGTTAGATGTTGCTTCAGTATTTCTACATAATATTCTTCCCTCATGATGCCATCTATTTTATGAAGTGCACCAGGTCTTCCTGCAGCAAAACAGCCCCACAGCATGATGCTGCCACCCCCATACTTCACAGCTAGGATGGTACAAGCGTCCTCCTATTTCCTCCAAATGTAACGATGGTCATTATGGTCAAACAGTTCCACTTTTGTTTTATCAGATCACAGGATATGTCTCCAAAAGTGAAGGTCTTTGTCCGTGTGTATTTGCAAACTGCAGTCTGGCTCTTTATGTTTATTGTGAAGTATGGGCTTCTTCAAATGTATGTAAACTTTCAAATGTGAAGAAGGTTTCAAAAAGATCTAAAAAATGTTCTTGCTACATTTTCTGCCATTTAGCAAATAGAAATCATTTTGGTAATTCTAACTGACCTAAAGCAAGAGAAGTTTGGTCTGATTTAACTTCAGACAGTGAGAATAGAATGTGTCTGTGTTTTTTTTATTCAGTGTATGTAAATATATGGTTTCAACCGTATGTTCTAAAAACAAACCTCTTAGACCTTCACAGAGTAGCTGTATTTATACTTAGATTAAACACAGGTGGACTTGATTTCCTATGTGACCATAGTTTTTTTGCGGTATCAGAGTAAAGGAGGCTGATTACAAATCTGTGCCACACGGTGGTCATAATATGACCAAATGTGAAACAGTTTATCAGATATGAATTGTGTGTCACTCAGAAACAAATTTCTTGTAACTCCTGAGATACCTTCAATAAATAAGTTAAAAGGTTTCAAAGTACAGAGTTTGAAGGCCTCATGGCTTTGCAAGGTTGCCAGGCTCTGGCAGCTCATCTAAAGCTCGAGGTCGAGTTAGAGGGGGTATATCCGCTTAGCTCATCATCTGTCATCTCTGGCATGAGCTCCTCATCACTATATAAAACCATACGGCCTGATTCCCAACAGTGCCTGCAGGCATGGCACAAAGTGACATTGACCCAAAGCTGATAAGCAATATGCTCACTTTCTTTTGCAGTTAATATGCATTGAAGCTATCCAGAGGAATCGAAAACATTCTGGCTGGATCACAATTCTCAGCAATGGGAGTATTGAAATATTGGTGTGATGTGTTTGTTTTGATCCTCTGAACAGGGCCTCAGCAATGACCGAAGTGCGCAGACTTCTGAAGAGCCAAGCAGTATTATGTATCCTGGCAGGTAATTCTGTCCAAAACATGGACTTTTTATATAACGATCAGCAGCAAAATTCAAGCATAGATTGTTTTCAACAACACAGACAAAATAATCTATAAATTAGGAGCTGTCTACAAAAGGTAAATGTGTGATAAAAGGCCTCACAAGATGTGCTCTTAAATAAATATTTTACTTCTAGATGCTGGAATTTAAAGTAACTCATTACATTTGTAGCAGACAGCTAGATGATTTTGCACAGAGAATGAAAAGAGTGAATTACTTTGGTGTCTCGTGACAGCTGCTGCTATAACTGCTGCTGGCTGACAAATGCCAGTGTGGATGAGAAGGATGATTTTAGCTTTTGTAAGCATTTGATGACTGGTTATTACTAAAATGGTGGGGCTGTGAGGATGAGTCCAGCCCTGCAGCAATGATGCCCTTTATTTGTGCCCCTACAACATCCTAATGCAGCTACAAGGGAACTGTTGTGCAACTGACTCAGTAGGTATGTGACCTTTGCAACCCTATGCTAGGATTTCTTTTAAAAAATATTTTGTGGATTTTCTGAAGGTATTTCAAAGTTTTTCTTAGGACATGGGGTTTGTTCACTCATTTTTAAGATAGTTTAAAACATTTGCATTGCACTGTGTATTTTCACAAGAAAAGATATTAGTTTTAAAGATACTGTCCAGTGATGTACTTTTTTATTAACTAAGAATAAAAACACAGCCAGGTTTTGGATAGATTTACACACTTATGGCCATGATATGAATCAAGCCCAAAAGAACGAGGTATTGGATACAAGAAGCTGAACTGAGCTTTCTCCATAGGGTGGCTGGACTCAGCCTTAGAGATAGGCTGAGGTGCTCCATCATTTGGGACTAGGTTGAAGAAGAGCAGTCGTTCGTCCACAACAAAAGAAGTTAGTTGAGATGGCATCTGCTGAGGGTGCTTCCTGGGTGCCTTACTTTTGAGGCTTTCCAGGCACATCCCACTCAAGAAACTATATTTTACTTCTGACCTGAAAATCTCTTGGGATCTTCCAGAATGATCTGGAGAGCGTAAAGGGGATGAGGGATGTCTGGGTTTCCCTCCTGGACTTCTTATCCCCACAGCCCGATTTTGGACAAGCAGAAGTGGATGGATGGATTTCCACTACAGTATTTGAAAAATACATTTTTAAAAAAAGGCCAAAAAAATGTGCAAATTTTTAATCATCAATCATAATATGCAAAAGGCATATTATGACTAATGACATCACAAGATGTACAAGAATCAATCAACTAGTATTATCAAGCCTTATGACAAACTACTGTCAGATTTTAACAATGTTTGAAACACTCAATCATTTGCATTTTAGTTGCAAGGGTTTCAACCATATTTGTTTGAGTCAGATTTTGACTCCAATGAACCGAAAATAGGATACTGTCCAAAGATTTGCGAACAGCGTGTGTGGAGCCTACCTGAGGCTGTTTGCAAATGGTATTCTTTAACATCAACCAATGTTTCTTTATTAACATTTAACAGTTTAAAGAACTTAGAGTTGAATGAAGCCTGATAAAAATAACTTAACATTTTACTTTGTGAACCAGCCTAGTTTTTACACCAGCATCACAGGACATGTAGGTACAGTTCATTCATGTCACCCTGTCTTGTGTGATTTTATAGATAGATAGATAGATAGATAGATAGATAGATAGATAGATAGATAGATAGATAGATAGATAGATATCTGCTGATACTGTCATGGATGACAAAGTTTAAGCAAACAATGGGGAAACAATGATAACCTTTGAAACTTAAGCTGGTACATTTCTGATTATATTCTTGACTGAATAAGTAAACTATGAACTCCATAAATTAAGACGAGCTTGGAAAAAAAAAGCATAAAAAGTAAAGTCAACAATGATAGCTTTATTGTCCCCAGTGGGAAATTGATTTGCAGCATGTCCAGTCATCAAACATAAACATTGTCTTACAAGTTTTATCAGTCAGTATCAACAAAGGGTAATGTGCAATAGCGTTGGCAACAATGCTTATGGTTTTATATTTTTAGCATGACAATAGCAGCAGGTATAAAAGGGACTCTATATCGCTTGGTCTTCACTGTAGGGACTTTATACTAACGACCTGTGGGAAGTAGCTGAAAATCTCTAAAGAGAGGATGGTCTGAACATAACAGAGGTTCTCTTCCTCAGCACCTGTTGTAAAAGTCCACTAACTTTAGCTAAATCCTCCTTGACATCTTATCATCCACTTTAACTGGGTTATACCAACTCTGGTTTTATTGATCAGAAACAGAAGACTATACAAAGCAATGATACAAAACATTGAAATAGTTTCAGTAAAACTTTGATTAAAAAGGGTTATTGTTTCAGATGAAACATTAAAAACTCTCAATTTTGTCAAAGTTGATCAACCTTTTTTTGTCTTAGCAGCAAAATGTGACTCAAACAACAGAGCATTATCAAGAACAAGCCCCAACACTAATAACTATCCACTTGTTCAATGACAGCACCATTTACTACTGTCAGTGCAGCATGGAGCAATGACTTTATAAAGTCATTTAACATGTCCTTAGTTTTCAGTGTGTGGATGTTTAAAAATGACTCAGGACTTCAAGAAACAAACTCATTCCCAACAGGCCAATGGTGATCCTGTTCACCATGAAGAAGACCTACAATGATTGCCATCCACAAGTTCAAAGAAATTCCTGTCAGCCTGTGCACAACGACAGTCATTAATATGTAAAATATATTGTAGGGGAGAGAGACAACACCCTGTGGGAAACCAGTAGAAAAGTTCAGCTGACTTGATAAACAGCCATTGACTCTCATACACTGAGATCTCTCAGTTGAAATGTCTAAAATCCCACCAACAAAGTTAAAATCACATTTAAACTGGTTAAGAAGCTTATCAGCTAAAAGATGTGGCTGGATAGTATTAATATCTGAAGAAAAGTCAATAAATAGGAGCAGAGCATGGACTTTGGCGTCATCTAAATATAGATACAGGAAATTTAATAAAGTGACCACAGCATCTTCAACACCCCTACAAGGCATGTATGCAAATTGCAGTAGATCAATAAGCTTTTCAACTTGCAGCAGAATATCTTTCCTAATTGGCTTTTCAAAGGACTTACTTTCTAGAGATGTTAAAGGAACAGGCCTAAACTCATTTAGTGATGTAGGGTTTATGGTCTTTGCAATTGGAGCAATAATTGATTTTTTCATACCTCTGAAACTTTCTGTTGCTGGAGTGCTGCATAATTGCTCAGCACATATTTTTAGCACATGGTTACATATATTATCAGGCCATAGACTTTTGGTCTTTGCAAAATCTTTTTTGATTTTCCACACCCTTCTTTAAATAAAGGACAAAGTTGGGGGGAGTATTTGTACTCTCTTTTAGTTCACTCAGTGTATCACTAAAGTTAAAAATTTAAAATTTTTTCAGCTCACTGGCCAACTGAGAGACTTGCCTCGAGTACTATTCTCGCAAGAACTACATATGAACTCTTTGACACCAACATCAGATCAGCATTAAGCATCCTAATGTTAATCTAATAGTTCCTGTAGGGTGTGTTTATCATGTTTCGGTGTTATTGGGGATCCAAATGCAGAGACGAGGAAGGTGGGAACATAGTGAAAAGGATAATTTAATGAACAGAGCAGACCAAGGAAACAGCGTAAGGACAACAGAGGATCTGACATGGGCTAACTGAACCAATAACTATTTATACTAGGGACTTTGATTACTGGATGTTACACAGATAAGTAAATGATCAGACTGAAAACAGCTGGTGAAAAACAGGAAACTGAGGTACTGAGATAAAAGTAACATGGTAATGTACAACACAGGAGAAAAATGAAACATAAGATGCTACAATGGAACCAAAATAATCAAACTTGACAACGTCCAAGCGATTGTGATGGTACTTACTTAGAAACATAACAAGCAATGTCTCAGCACAGAAATGCACAGGGATATTACATTTTTATACCCATAACTTTCTTCTTTACAACCTTGTAAATGACTCTACAAAAATTAGATGACATACAGTAGCTATATACTGGCTCAATATCGCCCTACACTCAGTTTTGATTTTCTTTGAGGGAAGACAAGCCTGAGCAAGTCCCCTCCATCCAGTTCATTAAACTTATTTTTAGTGCCGGGCCTGTGATTGGAGCCTTGTCTACCTTTCCATGTGTAGCAGATTATCTGGCAGTGAAGTGCGATACTCATGCTGCATCTGCTTCCTCAAACAGCTAGCCAGCTAGCAAGCGGCTGTTGAAGTAACTTGTAATTACATTTCTAATTGCAGAATAATTAGGACTCCCTGTGAAGCTCGTTAAGTCATTTGTCACCAAAACTGTCAACCTGGCTCACATCAAGACCTCAATTACAAATACAGCTTTAAGATGGAGAATCCTTGACATCTTCTTTTTATTCAATTATTTATTTATTTCACCCACAGTTTGGATATATATACTCTGGATGTGCCATATCAGAAGAGTTAGTGACTGAGCATCTGATTAAAGTTATTCAGTATTTTAGGAATGTTTGTTTGATTTGATGTATTGCATCACATTTGCTACTAAAACACTCAATATCTAATGTGTGCAGTTATTGTAGTTCACTTACAAGGAGTTGAGAAAAAATGTAGGTCCCAAATCATAGAAAAAAACTAGGGATGAAACAAATCTGTGGTGTCGCTGACACATTTTCTCTATGAACATCTCTAATGGACATATCAATCAAGCCTTCTACTGCTGAAAGCATATTTCAAAGAAACATCCATAAAGTACTGAGTAAAGCTCTCCTGGACAAATGAACATTCAGTGTCAAAAACTAAAAGTAATTGCAAGTCCCTGAATTAAGTATAATATGCAGGGGTTATGTATTTTGGATGCTAATTAAGGACCACAGATATTCATAATTTTGAACAAATATTCAAAGTTTCACATCAACAACAGCAGCAATCAGTCTTCAATATGCTAATCTTTACGAATATTGTCCATAAAGGCAGTAAAATATCTCAAACCAAATAGCCTACTTTTTAAAAAAAAAAAAAAAAATTCAACACAAAAACAATCAAGAAGTGAAAAGGTATTCGCTTTTTATGTTGTGATTTACAGCATGTCTTCAACATGTTAACAGCTTTGACCAAGCATTTGTTTTTGCTGATTTTCTCTTAAATTCTTTAGGCACAGGCTAAAAAGGGATAAAACACATACCTTTTCACATACCTTGACTGGGAATTACATGCTTTCAGAAAAAAAATAAAAATCCCAATGTTTAACTCTGGTAGTTAGTTAGCATTACTATTAGCATATTAATGTTAGCATTAGGCAGCTTGGACAATCTGCTACAGGGCCATAAGGTTTGTTTTTAAAGATGTGGTTTAGAACATCTGTGACTAAAAATGATAAATTATATTAATATTTTTAAAAATGATAAAACAAGTTAAAGAATACAGTTGAATTATGAACACTACTTCAAACTGCACTCTGTAAGAGGTCTAAAAATAAACACATTAAGCAATTTCTTTTGGAAAATAAAATCCTGTAATGACAATTATGTGTGTTGCTCACGTTTTGCATTTTGCATGTGTATTGGTTGAAAAAGTGGAAAATATTTTCTGATCCTCCATCAGGAAAGTTTTGTTGTGACATTAATGACTTATTTATTATTCTTCCATGCCAAATGGTCCATTGACCATCTAGGAATGAATTGTCCATACTAAGACTTTTAGTGATCCCAAGTGTTCAAAGAATTACTTACTGAATTAATCAGAAAACTGGTTGAACTGCCATCATTTGGAGACACTTTATGAATTCAGTGTGCCAAGGTGAAAGAACCTTCATCAGTGCAGACAGAGCGCATGCTTAGAGTAACATAAGCTTAAGGATTTTTTTTTATTTATTTATTTATTTTTTTTATCATTGTTATGACATTTGAGTAGCATATTCATAAAGTCTGTATCATTGGTATTGTGGTATAGATGGTATCTCTAAGTTTCAACACTAATGCTAGAAAGGATTTTGACATCTCAAGATTTATTGGTACCCTGCTTCAGCTGGAGGTCAGATTGTGTATGCTGCAGCATCAGATGTGTAGAATAGAGATGTTGGATCGTTATATACATAAAGCCACATATTTTCACACAGTATTCAAATGTAAGTAATACATACAATAGTGTAAAAGATGCTTCTCACTTATGGACACTTGATGGACAGTTAAAACTTTACTAAGAGCTCAACTATAAGACATTAATTGCTCCAAACTATTATGATGTAAACAAAAAAATAATAATTTGTTGTCTCATAGTTGTGATCGGGATTGTGTGAATTCAGCAGAATGTAATTAAACATTCTGCTGAATGTTTAATTACACTAGTTACAAGTTCCGGTAACTAGACCAGTAAAAACGGGTTATGAGAAGGCCTTGCTATTGTTTCAAGGGTAAAATGTAATTTCAGGTCAGATTTTGTTTTCCCACCTCATCATAAAACCTGCTCAGTTGTATGAAATTATTATTATTGCTGATGTTCCACTTTTTTGTTGGACTCCAGTTTTTTATTTTTAACTTTTCAATGAAGTGTTTCATCTAGCAGCTCTGCAAATACCACAAATATTGATTACACACAACTAAATCTACCATTTCTACAACATTAATCCTACAAGCATTTCCACTAATGACCTAATAAATTGTGCAAACAATAATTAGCAGAGTTAATGCACACCCACAGTTAAGAAGTCTCCATTAGCGTATTTTATTACTTTCCTAATTTTTTGATGCACAACTCTCTTGGCTGGTCTTAATGCAAATCGGTCCAAGTACTGCAGTATTTGCAAGAAGCCAGCACTTTATTACTGAAAATAAAGTGTGCTATATGCATTCATTTAATCCTAACCCCTTGACAAAATGCATATAACAAAATATGTCAGCCTCTGTGAGTGGCCATCTGTGTGTCAGAGATGTGTCATTGGGGTGCAGGTTTGCCACTGCAAAAATTGTGCAGCTGGATATAATGAAGCACAAATCTGCATGAAGTCCTGAGCACCGATTCACTGTCACACACACAGATGCTCCCACAGCACCTTTCAAGGTTTACTGATATCGGCGCAAAAGGTGGTAATTTCATTACAATCTGCTTAGCAGAAAGCCAGCCACTCTATTTAAATCTGGCTGATTTAGAGACTGATCTGCTCTCACATGGGAGAGTTTGACAGAGTGAGTGGGAGTTGAAGTGCGCCAAGTCCTTAGTCTAATTCTGTGGTGCCTGCTTGTCTGTGGGTGGCTGCTCGTGTTTGATAATAAGGTTGTTTTTATTTTCCCTGCTTCATTTTCAGCTGCTTCACCTTCACTCTTGTTCTTTTTACTGAGCACACAAACTATATGAACCTTATAAGTCGTAGTTCAAACTGATGCAATAAATACTTGTTGCTTTATGGCCTGCTGAGACAGACAGTGGCTATTTTTATCTTTGTAATGAAGATGCATTAGCCCATAACAGAGGAAGGTGTGAAATCTTGGCAATCTGTTGGCAGCTTGATGGAGGGGAGTGATGATCCTCAGGAAATGAGGATCTATGCAGGTTGTGGACCACCCAACCCACTGCCTCTGTCTCCATCAGAGAAGCTGTCTCTCAGACTCTTAGCTCTCACACTGCACTCCATCAGTATCAAGATGAATCTCTAAGGGTGGAATCAATCATCACTCCCCTCTGTCATCTCAAGGAACCCTGGAGGTTTGGCGATCCTCCTGAATGAAAGCGATATGTCCTGGTGCTTCAGAGGAATCTCAGCTGAAATCTAAACCTTTCCATCTTAACTCCTGAAGGAGACAGGCTGTTAGTTTTGTACAGATATTGTTACAGGTACTGCTCAGTAGTGTTGGCTGTAAATCTAAAGAGGACTTGAGCAGGATTATAGTTTCACCTTTCTTTGGGGGGCTGTCTAACACTGATAATCTTCTTTCACAAGCACATTCTCTGTTTTTATTAGAAAAAACATGAATGTTAACATGATTTTGAATCATAAATCTTGGCACTGATTGGTTAACATCCCGCTGACAACTAGGAACTTGACTTTAAAGAACAATTTAGAACATAGACATTTCCAAAAATGTATTGATCACCCACCCAAAATAGTAAAGTGTTAAGTGTGGTCATGAAACATATCAGTTACAGATTACCAAAAAGAGTTTTAGTATATAGTCATTAATAAGGAAAATAACTCCTGCCAGTGTAACGTTTATATAAATAAAACCATGATATAATATAGTATAACTTACAGTGCTTTGTAAATATGTTTATATCCCTGGAGCTTTTATAGAGTTTGTTGCTGTGTATTTCATGGGGATTTCATGTGTTTTCATGTAACAGATCAATATATGATATGGCACATGTTTGTAAAGTTTAGGAAAAAGATAAATGGCTTTAAAAATAATAATAGTATTCAGCTCCTTGAATGAATACTGCCTAAAACCACCTTTTTTATCCCTGCTTAACAAAAGTATTCCCACAACATTCTGTAATGTTGACACCATGTTTCACCATGGAGGTGGTGTTCAGAGAGATGTAACGTGTTGCTAAAATTTTGCATGTTAGCTAAATATTTCAATGTTGATCTCATCTGACCTGAACACTTTCTTACACATTTCCTGTCTAAACAGGACTTCTTATGGCTATCTTTCAACAGTGATTATATTATTGCCACTCCTCCAAAAAGGCCAGATTAATGGAGTGCCTGAATACAATCTGTCAGAAGATGTTCTGCATCATTGATAGTGGTAGCATCCATAATTTATGTTGTTCTTGTCTGGTCTGTTAGTTTCGGTGGACCTCCATGTCTGGATAAATTTGAAGTTGTCCCATACTCCTTTCATTTTGATGAACTCCATGAGATGTTCAAAGCTTGAGATGTTGTTGTATAACCTAACCCTGCTTTAAACTTTTAGTAACTCCATTTCTGACCTGTATGCTGTGTTCCTGAGCCTTCATTGGTGTGCCTACCCAGATTCAAGGGAAAATGTTACCATCTACATAGGTTTAAAACAATATAAACATATGAAAAGATCTCCCCTTTCTACAAAAACCCAAACTGATTTAGCTTTGTAGTCTGATCACTTGTTTTTCATTCGCACACAACTTGGATGCTTCAAATACTTGCACCCACTTATAGAATATAAAAGTGTTCATAATTACTTGGAAAAAACACAACAAACATTTGAAGCCCCCCTGAGATTTATGCTTTTCTGTCTTTTCAGTTCAGATGGGCCTCTATTGACTTGATTGCATTTTCTTATGTACTCAGTTTTGGTTTTATTCCCTTTTTACTGAAGATAAATGAAGTAGGTTTACATGCAGAAGGATGGCAGACGATATGAAGATTTGTGACTCTAACTGATGACAAGCTTATATTGTTTTGCTAAATGCATTTTTAGTGTGAAAGAGAGAAATGAAGAAACAACCTCTGAAAATGCAATTTTACCAAAATAAAATCCAGCTTGTTAGGGTTTAACAGATGCGGATTCAAACCGACTTTTATTCACTTTTTACATTGCTAAACTTGAAAGTCAGTTAGAGAGAGCATCTCCAGTGTTTATCCTGATTATCTTAGTTTACAAAACAGATGTACAAAAAACAGAATTGCCAAAACCTTGAGGAGCTGCACGGATCAGCAGCACTGATGTTGATGGGAGAACTATGAGTCATGCACTCCTCAAATCTAGAGTTTAAGGTAGAAAGGGAACAAAAACTTTGTTGAAAGAAAGCCATAAAAAGTGTTGTTGCAGTTTGCAACAAGCTATGTAGGAGACACAGTAAACAAGTAGAAGAAGGTGCTCTGACAAGATGAGACCAAAACTGAACTTTTTGGTCTGTATGCAAACACTGTGTACTAACACTCCACATCACGCTGATCAGACCATCAAGGAATACGGTGGTGGCAGCATCATCCAATGAGAATGCTTTTCTTCAGCAGCGAAGCTTGTCAGAGTTGAATTGAAGATGGATGAAGGGCAGTCCTGGAAAAAACATGTTACAGACCAAAAAGATCTGACACCAAGGATGAGGATCACCCTCAACATACAGCCAGAGTAAAACAGTCATAATTTGAGTCAAAGTATATTCTTGTGTGGGAATGACCTATTTAATGTCCAGGGCCCACATTCACAAATATTCTCAGTGGGGAATCTGTGGCTAGACTTGAACATTGATGTTCACAGATGCTTTACTGAAATTACTGAAGATATAAGAGATGACAAGATGTGAAAAAGACCAAAGGGAGTCAATATTTTTGCATGCCACAGTATTTAAAGGGCTCAGAGGATGATTTCATCTGTCTAAAACAGATAATGGCTTTCACTTAACCATCATTTTCTCAGTTTTTTTCCGTGAATATTTGTCTTAAACATCTACGGGTGTCCTGGGATTGAAGTGGGAATGCGAGAGTCTGCGAGTTTTGATCACACTGTCTCTGGGAAGCTTTTTTTTTTTTTTAATCACCTTTGCACTCACTTTCACAGGTTAATAAATCAAATAAATGCCCTCAGGACCTTCTAACAGATGAGTCTAAAGTTGCTTTTTACAGAATATTTTTAAAACTGATGGTTGGAGACAAAGAAAATGGTAGAATGGTAAAATCAGTATTTGTGCTCTTATTCCAGCAGATTAATACAACACGTACAGCCAGCACTGTAATAAAACTAATTATGTTCAAGTAGTTTATGCAACACTCCAACTGAAAGTGACAGAAACTTAGAGGCATTTGCAAACAATTTTTTTTAAATATAATATCCGCAACACTGTGCAGAAAATGTGAACTGACATCAAAAAAAAAAATCTGGTGCAGAAGCAGGCATTGCAGGGTGAAGGTAAAACAGAGAACTCCCCCCTTCCCCTACCCCTGTAGATATGTAAGTGCTATAAACAGGCAACAGAGCATAAGTGGCTGCTTATTTATTATCCAAGCCATCAACATGACTCTATCCCCTGGAGAGATGCTAAAAGCACCTTAATAATTTTGTTTAGTGAACCATGATAACACTTTGAGGCACATATGGTTGATGGAGGAAGCAAAGAACATTCACCATTTAAATGATGCATTCTGTTTTCATTAATAGCCAGCCGCCTGTATCTTATTTATTAAGATATCCTTCATACCGATGGAAGCCCATTACATGTAGAGGTTCACAGCTTGACATGTTGACTTCATTAGATAGAGGACATGACAGCTATTCTTGGTACTCATGTTTCACTTGTCTGTGTGAGAGATGATCACTGATAAGAATGTGCAGTGAGAGGGGGGATAAAATATTCAATTATTACACCATTGTGAGATAAAAGGAAATTAATTTCAAACTTTTGCTATTTTTTCAGCATGAACAGCATGATCATTGAACTTACATCTCGAAGGCATTTAGTTGTGTCCAGCCCTTATATTAAACATAAAAAATTAAAAACAGTTCTTAAAAACTGGTATTTCTCCTTCCATAAATTAAGTTATATGTAAAGAAGTAGCATTGCACGGACAATATGTTTTGAAAGCAAAAAGAAGAGAATCTGCAAGAAGCCATAAAAAGCAACAAAGCCAGCCGAAATCTGTGAGGAGGCAATTACCATCCCATGAGTATTAATTAGTATTATTTGGTTTTCCCCTGAATCATGGCTAGGTATCACAGAAGAAGCATTTTTAGATGCGGAAAAGAAGAAACCTCTTCTTAAGACCTTCACAACCTTGCTGCTGGAAAACAGCATGCCACTTGTTATGATTGTACGTCAGTGACCGTAACTGCTGCCATAATCTGTAAATGGAAAAAATATCATTTTACAATAAATCAGGCACAATCAGGCACCTCTTGCAGGAGTATTAATGGAGTGAGAAAATAATTAGAATTGTAGTCCAAGCTCACAGAGAGCTTCAGAAAGACGTGGAATTAGCAGACACAAGCTTTTCCATGAATATAGGAAGTAATGCAATCAAGCATAAGTCCCTCCTTGTAGATGCATAGCACAAGCCTTCACTGCTGAAGTAAAATCATGTTGAAGCTTGTTTAAAGTTTGCTGCAAAACATTTGTACAATCCAGTGAAATACTAGGAAAATAAAGTTTTTTGGAAATGTCTATGTTATAAAATTTGGCTCTTTGAATGTCACTGAGCTCACTGTGTTCAGAGGAGCAATGCTTTCCTGTGATCCTTTGTTGTCCTGTAAAGCACTCTGTACGAACGCCTTACACGCTACCCCAGAAACACATTACTAACAATGACGTTTAAGAGTAAGATCATAATACCCTGGGACCGTTGGTACAAGCAGACATTAAATAACTGAAGGAAATATGAATAGAAAAAACCACCAGGCCATTCTTGATAAGAACATGAAGATGAAATGAGAACAGATTTTTCATCAAGACAATTTTCCAAAACCCATGGCCAAGGAAACTACGAATTTGTTTCAGAGAAAATAAAATACAGCAGATCAAATGGCCCATTTGATTCAAGTCTTATTGGACTTAAATCCAATAAGACGTCTGTGGAAGCAGAGTGCGATGGAGCTCCCCAGAACCTTCATGGGTTGAAGACTGTTTGTGTTGAACAGTGGATCAAACTCACATCTGATCAATGCTTTCAACTGGTCTCTCAGTGAAGGAGATGCCTTGAAGTTGTCATTATCAGAAAAGACTTTTCTGCTTTTGAAAAAATTTAACGAAATGTGTTAATTAG
The DNA here is from genome assembly GCA_014839685.1 of Anableps anableps. Lineage (NCBI taxonomy): Eukaryota > Metazoa > Chordata > Actinopteri > Cyprinodontiformes > Anablepidae > Anableps > Anableps anableps. The sequence goes on from CM026074.1 coordinate 22,494,616, forward strand.
TTCTCAGGTAATTTCTCCTCATTATACATAATTTATGGAGTAATTAGATATTTTTATGTGTGGATTCCTTGGGTTGTCAACATCTTGTAGGAACTTCATTTCAAAACCTGAGAAAATGTGGACAAGCTTAGAACGCTGCTGTTTTCCTCGATTGTTTTTTAAATAACTGTGTAAAAGTTGTGGCATTCTAAATAAAAAAAATAATAATTTTATTGAATAAACATTCAGATCTCAAAAACACTTATTTCAAATGAATGAATAAAAGTCCCATTTTTTTTTTTTTTTTTATTTTTTTTTTTATAATCTGGCATCTCACTTGCACATGCCAGGTCTCTGAATATTTAATATTATTTTATTCTATTTTTAAAATACAATGACTCATATTTGCAGGAAACATTATAATTGTTAAAGAGGTAAATGATAAAAAGAAAGATCATTATCAAACTTTAGCTCTGTACTATACATTGAGTAATTAATTTTAGTCATTCTTAATTGGAGGCATAGTGTTTATTTTGTCCAACCTCTGACTCCTTTTGGTTCATTCAGCCACACTGCACAAATAAATAATTAGTGAACAACTTGAACTTTTATTTTACAAATGTATAAATAATATTGCCTTTTCAAATTTAATGGTTTATAATAGTATGTCAAATACTGTTACCCTCAGATTCTGTAACATAATCTATCCTGAACACAAGTATTGATTAAATTAAAAAGAAATTCTGCACTACATAATGCATATATAATATTTTACTTTGCATTTGTGTTTTATTTTGATCACAATCCTGAAAAAGGAAAATGCCTAATCTGCCACAGCGCATCAGTTTACTAAAAGTTTAGCAACACCTGCTTAGTTTTAAATCTTCCTTGGGGTTTTGTGGTGGTTAAGTACAAATTTTAGTTGAAGGGAAAAAAAAGAGGCTTAGAATAAAGTATCTCATGTGTATCTCAAGATCAAAAAGAATTGCATGCCAAAAGTCTTTAAATTCAGGCAAATATTTTATAACTCTAGAGAATGCAATAGATAAGATTTTCCACGTATTTTTTTTCTTTTTTTTTTGTGAAAAGTCCTTGACAACAACTCGGAGATTAACATAAACTGAAGCAATCCATCATAAAAATATGAGTAATTTTTCACCGCAGACATATTTGTCAAAATCAAGGATCATCTACTTAAAAAGGGATTCTTTTATGGAAACAACAAAAACGAAGCTTCTTCATGGATTCATGGCTAAAGGATAAGATGGATTTGCCTGACTATAAGAGGGAAAGTTCCTTGGTAAACAATGGTACTGAGATCTAAAAGGTCATTACTGACAAACTCTTGTTTTATCTTGCTGGAATAGCAGTCTGATTGCATTTGCATAACAATTACTTAGTGTAATTATGCCTGTGCTTTGTGTGACCTAAAATAACACTTTTTAATGATATAGCCAAAAACAACACCTTTCTTTCGGGGTGTTGCTGTTCATGGAAGTAACAGGGGACCCTCAGAAATTATTAATTCAGTTTCATGTTCTACATATATTTTAAATATTTACTCTCACTTCTGAAAACTTGCTTAAAACTTGACCTTGACAAAATAATATAACAATGAGATGACATTAAGCCTAAAGTTTGACGATCCGGCTGTAGTGCTTTGAAGAAGTATACACACCCCTTAAACTTTTTCACATTATATCACACTACAACCACAAATTTCAACATATTATATATGGACGTGATAGATCAAACAACGTTCCATGTGATTGTCCAGTGGAAGGAAATGAAAAATACCTTTTTCTGAGCAACATATGCATTAATTGGTGAAGAGGCCAATGGTAACTCTGGAGGAGCCACGAGGATTTGCAGCTCAGGTGAGAGAATTTGTCAACGACTAGAATCAGAAGCAGCTTTACTAGCTAAGAGTGTGTACAAAAAAGAAATCTGACTATGGTTTCACATGCTAACATCATACAGATAAGCATTAATATGTAAACTTTAGTGGAAATAAAATAAAGATAAAAAAGAACAACATATACCTATATGTGTATGTACATCCAATATTTTTCCCCCTTTTTTTTTTTTTTTTTTAAAGACCTCAAATATGAGAGAAAAAAAAAAAAACTTAATATCTAATGTAGCTTTATTGTATGCATACACACTGCAAAACGTACTTGAAGGCTTTTATATTGGCCCAAACATCCCAAGAAAAATACTAAAATACACAGGTTATAATTTAAAACAGAACCTTAGGCATAAACTCTGGCATAAAATGTCTTTTTGCTGCCTCAGAGCTGTAGCTGGTAGGCGGCATTCTGTCAGACTCGGATCCACAACGCAGCCGCCGGTGATGTGTTGCACTGTACTTCGGACAGGCATCCAGTCTGCTTTGAAGCACCCCACACAGGTCACTGAGTTCCTGGCTGCGAAATGAGGGACGACGCACAATCCACCCAAATATGCCCTCTGACGTGTCATCTTCCTCGTCAGACATCAGGTCCACTGTGACACCCTGCCAGAACTCAAGCTCCTCCGCTTTTAGCACACGCTGCCTCGCTGCCAGTAACTGCAAAAAACAAACAGATCAGTTTTGCATAGAAATATCTAATTGTCTACAATTTACTAAAGTAAAATCGTAGGTTGTTGAACTTACTCTCTTCCTTCTTTGTCGACTCCTGGCCAAATTCTTTAACAAGACAGCTTTAGCTTCAAAGTCCGGTTGCTGATACCTAAAGTTTCGTCGTACAGTCGCAAAATATGTCTTACAAGCAGCTGGAATAAAACCAAATATGTGTTAAAATTACGTTCCATTAAAGATACATATTAAAACCAAAACATGATTGAAGTTACTTACAAATAATGTCGCAGCTCTCCACACACTGGAAATCTGGATTTGCTCTCAAGGCTTGTAGTAGGTAAGAGGTAACTGATTGGTTGTGAGCAGAGCTCAGTCTGTAATAAAAAAAAAAAAAAAGAAAAAAAAAAGATGTGAGTATTTCTAGAGTTCACAATATTCAAGTTGAACAACAACAATCTTACCCTTGCTCTGGCTCATAGCGACTGCCGTTTGTTTCGGCGTTGTGAAAACGACGGACCGCTTCCTGTAAAAACAAGGACAAGTCTGTTTAGCATGCAAACACAATCGTATTCTGTACACAAAACGCGTATTATGATGAGTGGCGCATTAACAGCGTTCTTACAGCAAGTTTGGTATTGCTGCAACGTCGTCTTCTTTTGTGGGTTTCTCCCAAACCAGAACCGCTTTCCTGTTTCTCCTCCAAGGCAGAGAGCCTTTGTTCGAGGGAAACAAACCTCTCATCCATGGAACCGAGTTTCTGGCATAGGTTTTCAGATAACTGGGTTACGAAGCAAGACAATCCGCTGATAGCAGACAACATTGTTTTAAAGTCTGCTGACGTAGCAGAGCTGGCTGGAATTCCCAGAGGTCTCTCCTGTTGAAGCAGAGGATTAACATTACCAGGACTGTACAAATTGAAACATTGTTGAGACATGGTGTGGCCAAAACGCGCTCAAGTTTAGTTTAACACTTACCACAAAGCAGGGAGATTCTGGCTCTTCAGGTGTTGCAGAATTTGAATCACTGGATTCAAGGAGAAGATGAAAGCTTTGGTCATCAGTCACTGAATCTGAGGAAGACATGTAATGTAGAGCAATACAGTTTGTGTGGCACAATGCATACACAAGGCACATGGTGCTTTACAGAAAAAAAAAAAAAAAAAATTATAATTCTAAAAGACCCCACACACACACACACACAAAAGACAACAAGAAATGCAAAAACAACACAAGCAAAAAAACTGATATGCTGAAAATTTTACAAGAACTGTTCATACATAAAATAACTTAATGCGTTCGATTTCTACAAATATGACTTGCCAGAATCTTATGTAATAACAAAACACTTACTAGATTGTTGTTCTCCAGTTTCCAGACTCACTTTTACTACATAATCTAATCTTTACACATAAAGGTCACAGAAACATTCCTAAAAGCAGTATTGTAACTCTTAACTGATGGCTTACCATCGGTTGCTAGCTGCATTTCTTCACCTTCTTCAAGCTCTCCAGAAAGCTTTTCTATTTTTCCAGAGTGGTCAGCCTCCAAAACCACATCATCTTCAGGATCCATAAATCTCAATGAATTATTTTGAACATCTGAGCTAACTCTTTCAGATTTTCTATTCCAAACTCCGTTACTGAAGTAAAGCTTTTTGTGCTGATAATAGTGCGAATTAGAAAGTTCATTATCACAGTGTCCACAAAAGCGACGTGTTTTTTCTTTGGTACTTCCACCTTCTGAGGTGGCCCTTCGAGTGCAGAGCAGGTTTATTCAGAGGTCTGGGTTTAGTACTTTATCTTCTTCTCTTGGTAGTTATTCACGGTAGGCAAACAACTGAATGGTGTTCTATCGCCACCAACTGGTAAGGAGTGTGGATCCGGATTTTAAACATCTACTTTAAAAATAAATGACAAATAGAAAATAGTGTTAATACCTCAATGAATAAATGAATGAATTAAATAATCCTAAATAAGCCAGTACACTGAACTATTATTTTTGATGGACTGCGAATATTTTTGATCACACTACATTTCCAGCAGGCAAACTTTGGGCAACACATGGTGGGGGTTCTTTGAATTGAGCCATATTTTGTATTTCAACAGCTGATATTAAACAAAAAGTAATAGACAGAGGAAAATGGGTACATAAATAATATAAAATAACTGCAAAAAAATTCTATAATTGGTGACACTTAAAAGTCTTGCAATATACAACATATGCTTTTAAAATAAATCAATAAATAAATATCTTCTTTAATTATATGCAAAACTGCTCAGAACAAAATTGTTTAAACGTCATGGGGCAATAACAGCCTACATAAATGAGTAAGTGTGATTGGCTCACTGAGCCCAGGCAGTTGAAAACTAGAAGATATAGTGGCATATGGAGAAAAAAAAAATCCCTTTTTATAGTAGTTTTTGACACGTGGAGGAATTAGACAACTATTGACTCACTGTTTTGTCTGAAGGGTCTTATGTATTGCAAGCACTACAGCATGTGATTTGACTTCATACCCTGCTCTAGAGCCATATCCAGTAGACTGGAAGTTCAAGGCAGATACCGTCAGGCATTTCTCTTGAAATTTGCTGACCTATTTGGGCCACTGCAGTAAAACAGTGCATGTTGGACTTTGGGTCTGTTAATCTTTCTGGAGCTATTTATTTGAAGGTTTTAATGGATTACTTGGAAAATATAACAATGACAATAGAACAGTGTAAATTCAGATTATGAGGCAGGTTCTGCAAAGTCAGCCATGGGCATCAGACAACTGATTTGTCATATCTTGACGTAACTTACTCCATAGACTGAGACTGAGAGCTGAGAGGTCGGCACATGTCAGGTGGTAATTATTTCAAAATCCTTCAGCATCCAAACATATCATTGCAAGGGTTTTCATGGCTTCGTTCCCACCCAGATAGACATTTTTTAGAAAGCCAGCAAAACTTTGTAGTTTGCATGGAATAGCCACTTCCTACCCAATGTCATATCTACCTGTTGAGCACACTAGTGGATGATGTGTGGTTAACGAACTGTAACTATAGTCATATCACTCTGCACAATAGTAACGATTTAGAGGGGGAGAAGGTCGAACTCTTAAGCAGCAGTGCTAATTGAGAGTCCTTAAGACTCTGATTTGCATGTCTAAGTCTTGCAGTTGTTGCATTTACTAATTGTACACCAGACTGGGGGAAGGAAAGGTGAGGGGAATACCTACCATTGTGTCTGAGTTTTCAAACCATTGAAACCCAAATTAGTCATTGATTCCTGACCATTTCCATCAGTTCCATTCCTGAGCACCTTATAAATTTACACAAACAGCCGTTTGGTTGAACTTCCATGGCAAGACACATGACAAAAATCCCACTTTTCATGCATCTAATTTGCATGTCTGGTTTCTAGCAGTTGTGCTTACACAACAAAACCAATTACATACCAAGGAGGGGGGATTGGAGAGGTGAGGGTGATGCCTGCTGTTGTCTTTGAGTTTTCAAAAAGTTTGAAACACAAATTTCACATCAGTTCCTGACTATTTCCATCTGATTCCCGAGAAGCTTACAAATTGATATTAGCAGTTGTTTGCCTGAACTTCCATAGCAATTCACATGACAAAAATCCCACTTTTCATGTGTGGTTCAACAAGTGTAAATAATTTTCCAAGACACTATTTCCTTTTATTTTTGATCTAAGATAAAAAATGACAACCTTCTTCAGAGAGCAAAACGTACCTTGTTAGGAAATCAAACAAGCTTTGCTGGATTGTCTAAAACCCCACAACCTTGGCACTGAGGAGAGAATTGACTTGCATGATGTTTTTGTTTCCGTGATGTTTTCACAGGCTGTTACTAACAAAATTCAACGTTTGGCAGTTTATTTCTGCAGGCATCCAAAATCTTTTTGGCCATCTGCCTCTTTTCATACAGCATAGTGATTCATCCCACCATCCCTGGTCATGTTATACTGGCAAATGAATCACAGATCTCATGGATGGTTTGAAACTTTTATAAAACCCTCATCTTTCCTGGGAGAGTTGCTCCATGATGCCCTCGTCCCTTTTTTTTTATCCTCTCCATCTCTTCCAAGGCAGGAACAGCAGGATCCCTGGGAGAGGAGATGATATTGTTATCCTGGAGGCTGCAACGCTCCACAGAGCTATGCATCAATATCTCCCATCTGCCTTTGATGTTCTATAAATAGATAAACCTTTCTCTGTGATAATGAACCTGGGCTTGAAGACGTTTCCTGCCTGCTGCATCTTTGTCTGTAGGCTGACTTAGACAGGGCAGAAAAACTGTAGGCAGCTTCTCTCAGAACACTACCCCAGTGGGATAATACCATATCAGAGTAGGATTAACAGATAGTATTTGTTATAGTTACAATGAATAAATCATCTTCTGCTGTTGGATTTGCAGTCACAGGCCTAAACACTTGCCTCCTTACTCAGTTAACTGACATTTCACAGGAGCCAAAATTGAAATGTCACCATGTGAGGCTTGCAACTGTGTCATGTATTAGTTTTTGCTCACGGTCGAGTATAACTGCAAATGGTCCATCCATTTTCTACAGTGAAGTTCAAACTAAAAATAGGAGGAAAAATTAATAAACAATGACTAAATCAATTTGGGTTGCTATAATCATAACCATTGGCCACAACCTTCAAATATAAAAGGGACAGACACTTAAATTATATCACTGCATGGGTAAAAACCTATATATCTGAGTTTCCCTTTTTAAATTGAATCATAATAATCATAAAGATTTTAAATAATATTTTTAATTATTGACATGCACCTGCATTTAAAGAATCAGTTTTGAAGATTGGTAGTTTCACTATTAAATTAACACAAATATAATCAGAGGCAGGAAGGAATTAGACACAGGGCCAAAGAGTTTGATTTTCTGAGGAATAATAACCAGAGATACTCCCTTTGCTAAGCAGAAACCATGATTTAGACCTTTGTTCTCAAGAAACAAAAGTTGATTTTCTCAAGAGGATTAAATTTCAAGGAACAATTGATATATCATAAGTTAATAATAGTTATACTTACTTCACTGTTCTAAAAATGGGTGCTCTGCATCTGTCTTTTTTCTCTTTCAAGTCTCCAGTCCCTTTCAGTTTAACATGGAGACTGATCTGCGCATAGGGCGACTTTCACTCACTAAGGCTTATTGGAGTTTTTGGTTTATCTCTGTCAGCTTTGGCTAATTAAGATACCTTTTATCCCATCAGACTACAATAATGCTGGCTCATATTGGCAGATCTATTGTGCTACAGATGTCTGATTAAAAATCCAACTTCTGTCTGACTGCGCAACACAGCTGGCTGACCAAGTGCTGCACAAAGTTTCTAACTACAAACAGTATTACCAGCAGTCATGTGCTTCCTGTTCCTTACTTTAAGCTATTGTGTTTGTAAAGTTTAGATATGTACACATATGTATGCTCATGTTAATGTGATTTACTGCATTGATGTGTGCGTAAGTGTATTTTTTTTTATACCGCATTTATATGCCTTCTTTAAAAAATAAAGTAACAGTCAAGTCCTTTTTAAACCACAGAAACCTTCACAATCCCACTACACATTATGCAAAATAACTATGTAAGGCTCTGTGTCTATGCAGCTTTCTGCACACACATCAACCAGATGTAAAACTCATTTCAAAATAGGTCAGACGAAAGGCAAGTCCACAAGGAGACAAAATTCCTAAAGGGGTATGTGATGATGATGAATACATGAAAGCTGGGGAAAGAAGAAACATCTTTTTCACTCATAGAAATATCTACTACAGTGTTGCCATTGCCAAAGAACATCCTCCCTTTAAGTACAGATATGGTAAAGGAGAGTAGTTTCATTTTCATACATCTTGCTTGATAAAAAAAAAGCTTTACAAGATGACTATGAGTCATACGTGAATAAATATTTACTGGGTCACCATTTCAACAACAAAACCGGGGATTTGGTGTTTCTTAGCTTTTTCAGCCACATGAATCATGAAATCTATCATTTTTAAGAAGGAATTGTCACGATCCACAGCTGTTTGTGTTTTAGTTCTCACTTCTGTTTGTATTTTGAACATTAGTGCAGTCATTTGTGTCTCTCTATATTAGATCATTATTTGAATTGAGTTTCTTACTTCTTTCTTGTCTCCTGTTCTTTGCATTTTGGTTTCATCTCCTATATTAGTATTTGCATTTGGTTAAACATATAATCTGCATTTCCATTCAGTTTCTCCTGTGCCCAGTATCCATCCTTCCCTTGATTCCATGCTTAGATTATCTCCCAGCTGCTCTGCATTCTGTTGATTATACTCACCTGGTTTCCATGTTTCTCATCACATCCCAGTATTTATATTCCTCAATTTCTTTCTCTCACTGCTAGTTCTACAGCAACATACTGTAAGGAAGCTCTGTTTCAGCAGGGACTGGGAAGCTGGTATGAGCTATAAAGTTGAATACAAGGCTCTGGGAAAAACACCTGTTAGGGATTGCAAAACACTTAAGATTGGGGTGGACGTTAATATTCTAGGTCCCAGGTCGATGATCATAAACATACAGCAAGTCTTGCAATGAAATGGCTTAGAGCATAACATATTCATGAACATCTTCATTAAATTCAAGACCTAAATCATTTTCAAATACAACTAAAGTGGATCCAGTAATTTGATGTCCATAGATGCTCTCAATCCAATCTGACTGAACTTGAGCTATTTTGGGGGGGGGGGAATGGGCAAAACTCTCTCTAGAGGTGCAAAGCTGAAGACTTATCCAGATAGGCATGCAGCCGTAAAGAAAGGTGGCGCTACAAAGTACTGACTCAAGGAGAGTGAATACCAAAGCACACCACACTTTCCAGATTATTAGTTCTTAAAAAAAAAAAAAAAAAAAAAATACAAGGATCCCTTTGCACTTCAAAATTATGCAAGACTTTGTTTTGGTCTATCATACAAGATCCCAATGAAATACATTAAGGTTTGGTGCTCCAACTTGACAAAATGTGAAATATGTGAAAAAGGGTTGTGAATACATTTAGAATGCAGTGAGTCCTATAATGATGAAAAGGGGGGAAAAAAAAAAACAAAAAACATTATGCTATTTCAAAATTTAGCTGATTTCAGTAGACTTCATGACTTCATCTGTTTTTTAAACTAGCACATCTCATTTGGCAAACTATTCCTGTCACTCATGGTAACAAAAGAAAAAGCAGTTTTATTAAAAGAAGTCCAACCTTTTGGGATCCTGCACTCACCTCTGGAGGTCACCCTAGTGACTCTTGTCATTTGTCTGATCTCAGTGTGACAAACTTTCTAAGAGGTGGAGAGCAATACCAAGAAGAATGTTGTAAACAAATGTTTGCATAAAGTATCAGATTTTTGAAATTAAAAAATATATATGTGAAAAAAGTATGAAAAAGAGTACTATCTGCAAAACGCAAAAAAAAAACAGTTTAGATACATATGTGAAGCCTCAATGGTAAGAGATCCACGTATAACAAAAATTTGCTAAGCTAAATTTGAAAGACTTTCAAAGCTAACATAATTTTTAATGCTCCTCTAACAATATAATTTTAAGGATCAGCTGAACTTTTTACATAATTACCTTTCTAAAAGCAGCAAAAGGATAACATCTTGTCATTGTTATAGGCATTGTAGTACAGACAAAGACAAAGAAATGAAGTCCTAAACCAATATTTAGATCAGCGCCTGTAAAGAAGCAGTACTCGTGGTTCAGCAGCAAACTAACATCTCGCATTATAGTAAAAACTCCACCAGCATGAACTCTTTTATCAGTTTGTGTAAACTGCGTTGTGCTGACTGACAAATTTATTGTCTATCCAACTAAGAGTGTGACTAAATTTCGCCTAAAAGCAATGCATCAGATTTCATGTTTGATTTGTCAGTGCTTTTTTTCATTGCATTTAAAAACATCAACATGCATCTTGTCATCCAACATTGAATTAGGAGTCTGGGAAATTATTGGTGAAATATATTAACAAGGTCTTGGTCCAACCTTCTTCAAAATACTGGGTAGTTTTCTTCCCATCATGTCCCCCTGATGTGATGTACATATGTGTAATATTAGCAATTTTAAGTTGGAATAAATGTGGGGGTATCCCAATTTACTGCTTACCATCAGTTGAACTTTATATTGCTCTTTACTGGAAATTTAAAAAGGCATTTTCTTCCATTTGTATTTGTTGGACCTCCAGTCATGAAGGGCTGACTGACTATAAGCACCGGAATGAAAACTCAACAATACACTCAACAATATACAGTGTTAACTAGTTCCAGCAACAGGAAGAGGAGGAGTTTCAAGAAGGAAACTCTGTGATGTCATGGGACTACAACAAGTGATCTGTGCCCTCTGACCTGCCGCCTTGTAGGGTGACATTAGGGAGACAGCGTCCTACCTGAACATCCCCCTTCTCGCTGGCAGAAAGAAGATCTGTTTCATGTCCCAAGACCACTGGATCCAAAAATTGGCGCATCCAGTACCTAATATGGCGAAAGGAATAAACGTTGATCCTGGTTTGTTTAGAAGTCTGCTGAATAAGAAGAAGCAAACCCCTGATCAAGCGCTGCGGCCCGTTCGACACTGGAGCAGAGTCCCATGTTCTGAGTTCAGGAGCAGCTCATGGTTCCCAACTAGAACTGAGCCAGCTGAATGCCTAAGTTTATCCCACCCATCACAGCTCTATTGACAACAGGTTGTGCCTGGGCAGAAATAATAGCGTAGGATGACCAATTTCAGTGTTTTTGTGTATTTTTATGGTGTTTCTGAAATATTTCATGCTTTGAGCCTGTTCCGAACGGCTCATGCAGCAGCTAAAGCTAACTATAAAGTTTGGACTGTTAAAACTTCTTTCCAGGGAGTCTTTTTAATCACCAATAATCTGGTGAGGTTGAACTTGTCTCTTTTTGGGTATTTTCCTGTCTTTTCATGTCACCAAGTTACATAAAATAACCCTAAAAACCTTCTAAAATGTCCCGTTTTCTTAGAGCTAATGGCAGCTGAGCTAAACATGGATAAATGCTAAAGTTATCAAAACATAGTATTTCCTGCTGGTGTAGCTAACTGTAGCGAACCAAGCAATTTAATATTATTTACGTTTTGGACTTTAAAGAGATTGTTTTAAATAGCAAAATATTACATTCTTTGAGTTCATTTTGCTTTCCGAGTTATTAAATTATCCATCAATGTGGTAATTGATAGATAATGAATCAATTCTTAAAAAGGTTACTGATTTCTAACCCAGTCAAAAATGAATATGACATTATTTCCTCAAAATATTGTCTTGTCTTTTGCATTGTGAAATGGTATTAGGAAAACATACAAAGTTTGTCAGTTTGTCTAAACTAATTTAGAGCTAACTGGCCTCACAAAAAAAACTCTTTAATACAATCCTTGGTTTTAAGCTTTCATATTCATACATGACTGTGAAATTACTATAGATCATTCTATGGGTATATACTCTTCTCTCAAATATACTCTTGTATATTTGAGAGAAGTTGTCTGTATTTTATTCCATATACCTGTGTCTTGCTGATAATGCCAGTGCAGGACTTATGCCTTCATCTATTATATTAAAACGTAGGCCTTATCAGGCAGGGATTTATAAACCATAACTGAGACTAAACTACTTTGCTATTTTCTTGATCATCGAGTAGTGCCCCGATTAAGTAATTTTGATCTAAATTACTGTTTTATTAATAGCTGCCCTACGCAGTTATTATAGTTTATTTATGACCAAAACTTGACTCCTACGAGCACAACAGTATTATTTACATTAGTTGAATTTTTTTTAGAATAGTACTGTGAAAATTAATATTAAGAAGATGTATGTCCAAATATGTTGGATAGCATGAATGGAATTCATACATGTCATTATAGGACATCCTAAGCTTTTTGCATGACTATGGAGGATTACAGAACACAAAGTATGCATCCAAGGAAGGCTTCATCTGTGAATATTAAATACAGTTTAAAATATATGTATTTTATTTTTTTAGGCTGTATTTAGGTAGACATATTGTGTCACATCAGCCTTCCCTGAGCTGAATTTCCTGAATTAATGTATTCAAACAGTTTGAAGCTTTTAATCTAAATATGTTACAATGATCCAAAATGTTGATTAATATTGATCACATTTCAGGTTAGGAGTATATGGAAAACACCTGTGTAAACAGGACCAGTTTTGTGTGCATGCCTGTGTATTTGCAATTTCAACAATATGTTCCACTCCCTCCCCATTGCACAAAATAAAGGAGAAACTGATAAATGAGTCTGGAAAACACAGACAGCATGCAACATTAGTTTGGAGAATAACAGTTTATTTTTGCTCCAGAAGCCTCAAATAATGATTTATTGAAACACTCTGTAAACGTCTGCAAGCATGGCTGAAAAACTGGGGGCTTTAGTGATTTGTTTGTTTGATCCAGATGAAATCAACTGCTTTATTTTATTTTATTTATTTATTTATTTATTTATTTATTTTTTATTTTTTTTTTTTTTTTGTCATAGTCATAAAATTATCACGGCTTGTAACAGGCTACAAATAACTGATGCATCACTGAGCAATTATTGTTTAATTTATGAGACATTTATGAAAGCTTTCTGAACCATTGCATGGCCCTTGTGTGTGTATATGTTGTGTACCCATGCCTTGGGCTTATCAATGTTCCATCTTGCTTCTGAGAAGCACATGTCAGATAGGAAAAGTGCATTTTTAACCATGATTGTCCAAGCATGGAGTTTGCCGCAGGCCAGAAGCCGTACACAGTATCACCAACTACCTAAAGTAGATGATTACTGCAATCAATGATATGCTATGGCATCGTATAGAAAAGTGCATCATTGAAAAAGGACACTAAGCAAAAAAGAGATAGAAATGATAGCAGTAAGAAGGAAATATGGGAAAAGAGGAACAAAATACTAACAAAAAATGTAAAAGATGTAGGACAGAATTATTTCTTATCACGTCTATAGTTCGTTGCAAATGTATTCATCAAGTTTGTACATTTTGTCACATTGCAGTCACAAACAACAATGTATTTTACAGTGGACCCATGGTATTCATGGGAGATAGGAACCACAACTGCCCACAAACAGCTGAAATCTGTCAATACCTGAGAACCCATATGAAAACACTTAAAACTGACTATTTTATTAGTTTAAACACCAATATACATATCCTACACCTTAATTTACACTACTATGCACAGTGGAAGCCATCTTCGCACTACAGCAGAAGCTAATATCTACAAGCTTCTTTATTTCTGCTTTTGGGGGAGCAGCCAATCAGTCCAGGAGCGCCTTTCATATTCCTTGAGGCTCATTGGCTGCTTTGCTTTGCAAACATGTCAAGTAGCATTCCACCTAGGTATTTCAGCTTTACCAACTCCATTTGTTTACAAATATTTCAGATATATTCTACAAAACAATTTGCAAATAGGAATATTTTTCACAAATAATTTGGTGGGGGTCCACTGTATTGGAATTTCTGTTATAAACTAACACAAAGTAGCACATAGCTGTGAAATCTGAGAAAAGTTTTCAGTTTTAATACAAATTTGAAAAATATATATTTTTGACAGTCTTCTTTACTCTGACAGCTCTAAATAAAATCCAGTCCAACCACCTCAGCCACAGAGACATTTGATGGTTGTATCCTTTTTGAGTGGATGCTTTTATTCAGAGGTTAGAGGGCAACTGGTAAGAGCTGATAGGAACATGAGATTCTGAGCTCCTTTTGACTTTTTTTAATCATCTCACAGAGGGGGCTGATTTCAGCGTAAATATAGATGCTTTATAAATAATCCATGTGATGAAAACAAAATTTTATAACAACAAATCACATAACTTTTCAAAAATACAAGGTCCTTAGCCACCTTGTCCAATTACTGCTTATTTATTACATAACTACATGCTTTAATTTTCCCTCATATTTTTATCTTAAATTATACACTGCCACATTGGCTAATTGAATTCTGTTTACTCTGTGGTGTGAACATTAAATGAGGTCAGATGACTGTTTTAAAGCTCATGTTGTATGCTTCAATTATCTTTCACACAGTTTAGTTCTCAGGCAACTCTAATGCAGTGGTTCTGAACTGCATGTTACCATTTTGTGGTTCATCAAGCTACAACAAGCAGATGATCATATCATAGCAACAGCACATGAACAAGCACCTTATCAACCAGCAAACAAGGCAACATTTGGATGATGAAGGGATGTCAGTGGAATGAGTCTCTGAATATTCATCTACAATAATCGGCATCACTGATGTTTGTTTTCTCAGATTTGTCACTAAAACATCCAGTCTTTTTTTAGACCTACTAAAGCACTAAAATCTACTTTCTTAACAGACAAACTCAAACAAGATTGTGCTCTTTGCTGAGAATGAATGATGTGATGCCAGTCTATTTCATCAGATTTTCAAAAGTAATTAGGAGAAAGGATTTGGTAATGAGCTCATTGTTCCTGGACAATACTACGAACACTGAGCTCTCACAATGCTCAGGGACTGATGTATTTGAGCTGGGCACCAAGATACATAAACAGCATGATCTTAGCCTTCCTTTCCAGGTAACCACAGTAGGTAAAAATGAGCAAGCACTCCTCCACTCTAATAATATTTACTACTGGAGAACCACAGGGTTCTATGCCAAGTACTGTGCTATTGTCCCTCTTCAGCATGCCTGCAAACTCCCAAAATCATCATAAATCTTGCAGAGGATGCCGCTGTTATATTTCTAATTTCTAACAATTATCGAAAAGATGCTGAGAACTTGGATAACTTTAGCCAACACAACAACTTTGCCTTCAACTCAAAGAAAACAAAAGAAGCTGATTCTGTGAGTTTATTTTTTAAAGGTTCCTCATCAAAAGCTTAAATTAAAAAATTGCTTTAGAATTTTCCTCAGTAGGAATTGTTGGGGGTAAATAACAATGACACTGGTGATTTTGCAAAAACTAAAAAATAATTTATTCATATGGAATTTCTTTTCTCCCCTGAAACACATGTTTTCTAATTAAAGGTTTGATTTTTCTTTTTTTTTTCTTTTTAAAAGCTTTTTGGTGTCAAAATAAATGAATGCATTAAACAAATATTTTTACAGCTTTTTACACACCCTTACTAGTGGTGCCAATAATTGTTGAGGGTGCTTTATGTTTGTACTGCAATCTTCAGCTGAAACACACACACAGCTTGTCATCAGATGTGTGTCTCTGTTTTGCTGATATACAACAGTGTATGAAAAAGGTTGTAGAGGTTTGGATGCAGCTTTCTAAAACACTCTGGCTGCTGAGAGGAAAATGGTCTTATTGTATATAAAAAAAAAAAAAAAAAAAAAAAAAAAAAAAAGCTTCAGATGAAATGTTACGTTTGAGGCAAAGTGATGATGAGGGCTTTTATGGTGCTGTCCAATTATGGTTTTTAAGGAGCTCCAAGTGATTTACAGGCCTTTCCGAAATGCTGTTGCACTGTGTACAAAGACCTGAAAGCAGCTCTGGTTTGGCAACAAAATGGACAGAAGGGCCAAAGTGAGTTTATGACCAGAGTTTGCTTTGAGTCATTTCTTTGAGCTTTTCAAAATTATATGAAAGCCACACAGTGTGAACACACAGCGATAGCTGTAAGAAGGCTTAATGTAGGCCTACATGTCTTTATACCCATTAATCTGTGACACATGAATCATGTCTCAGCTGTTCTCCCAACTTGAATAGAATCTCTAAAGGCCCCGACATACATCATCCAAAGTGCCAAAATCGTCTCTCATTGACGTAAACGCCTGACAAAAATTGTGTCTTTCGCAGAGAGCCATCCGCCTGCTGAACTACACACCAGGCCCGGGTCGAACTATTTCAACAGAGCTCTGTGTAAAGTGTTGCCTGATTGGTCAGAAGTTTGTTGTCAGGTTTTATGTGCTCGGACAGTAGTGTTGATATTTTGCCTAAACTTGTCCACTTCCTCTATCCGGTTTTTGTATCCACAGGAGACATTAATACTTTTGAGAAACATATAATCTGACATGGTGAGGAATTATGTACATTTGTTCAATTCTTCACTGAATAACCACTATAATAATAAGACTGGAAAAGGGCTAATAACTCCTGGATGGAAATTGTAACACTGTTGTCCACAGAAGAGGCTGTCTGTACTAAAGCGTGGCGCGCTCTCTGTGAATGTTTAGTAAAGGCAAACCAGAAAATGCAAGGGGGTGGGGACTCCAGTGGGTAGAGGCGTGACATATACTGAAGTGGGAGGGGTGTCCCCCAGCTGGTCTATGCTGTTGTATGAAAGGTAGGTACAAATACAAACGGTTCGCAACCACGTGACTGGCTTCAATGAAGTGTGACGGGGCCTTAAAGCTGCTTCTCCATTGTCAAGTTTCACTCTAACCTGTTACTGTCTAGTTTGGTTCGACTCCAGCTGGGAGCATCTCCATTATGGTCTGTTCCTCACTATTGTGGGTGTGAATATGGGCAGGAACATGGGTGGACCGGGAGCGTGCAGGAGCTGTGGTCAACACTATAATGATGTTTTTGCTGGACAATCAGCAATGGAGAACCTTGAGGTTGTGTTTTGATGGACTTAAGTAATCACAGATATTTCATTTTGTCTTACAGTAATTCATTGCTGGCTCAAACATAATGGAAAACAATTCAGATTAGCTGATTATTTTTCTATACATACAAATATATCTAGATTGTGGCACTTTTTTTTTTTTTTTTTTTTTTTTTTTTTTTTTAAGACGTGCAACTTTTTGGATTTAGGTGATTCAGTCAAAAGATGTAAAGCAATATCCACGCATTAACTTCATTTAAAAGAAAATTCAAATAAAGAATAAAATGCACATCAGGCCAAACCTTATGTAGTTCCGGTGTTTCGCACCGGCCAGCAAAAAACTGTGACTCTGACAGAACATTGACCAGAGCCGCACTGTTTCTCACTTCTTCATTGCGTCTCGATTATTTAGACAGGTGTGTGGCTTGCAAGGCTGCGAAATCACGGTCTGCTCCAAAAGTAGATGCATGTGCTCCTAGCACTGCACAAGATTAAACTCATAATTACGCTCCTCCAGACTGCATAGTTCTCTGATAGCAGACAGCATGTCCACTGCGGTGGTTGAAATGTTTAGTTTGCAGTAGAGGTGGGCGGATCGAGCTAAAACATCGATAATATCGATACCAAGTCCGTATCAATATCGGATCGATACTAGCATTGTAAGATTGATATTTTAGTTTCAGATTCCCTTTTGAAATTTTATTTTTGTGTTGTAGTTTCTCAACTCTATCATAAAAAAAGATTTTGCTTTGATCTCCTCTCAAATTAAATTTTTTTGTTTATTTAGAAAAAATGCACACAAATTTATTTTATTTTTCAGTTTATCATGTAAATATGTTATTAAAGTGTTTTGTAGACACCTATAAACTTTATCTAAATTTTGTCCTGGGTTGTAACAAAATAATTCAAAAGAAAAACCACGAAAACAGCTAAAGGTCAGAAGTCTGATGATATAGCATACTTAAATATCAAGTATCAGTATTGGTATTGGTATCGGCAATATTGGTCCTGTATTTACTGGGTATCAGATCTATACCAAAATATGCAGTAGCGCACACCTCGAGTTTTCAGTGACGCAAATAACAGGTCAATCAAGGAATGCAGTCTGTCAGTCAAATTGCTTACAATACATAGCGTGAAATACACAGCTTGGCAGGGCTTGTACTACCCCTGAAGTGATTTCAAAAAATGGGGAATAGTCACGCAGAACCGCGCAGGATCTGCTAATGGAGATGAATCTGGCCGGGAAGGACTGGGGAAGAACCAGTTAAAGTTACTTTTGTGGAGAAGCAGCTAAAGACTGCACCGTGTTCCAGTTAAAATCCTGTTTGAGATATTCATTGCCCACATAATGACAAGAAATTAATCCTGGTATGTCTTGACATATGTTTCTTAAATGCTTTTACCTGTTTTGATATTTATACAACTCTCAGATGAGCCTTGCTGATTCATACTAAACTGTCATTTCCATCAGCCATGGGGGGCCCTCACCAGGATTTGTTGTTTGAAATGTCAGTGTGAAAAGATGCCATATTGTAGGACTGTTGTTGGTTGAGCAGCGGAGGCAGACAGGAAGCCCCCTCAAGGGTACTCATTCCTGAACTGATGGAGGAATAAAAATAATTACTTTGGGGTTTTTGATTTACGCTGTCAGCCAGGCTTGAGGGCATGCCTTTACGGTGCTTCAGTGTCTGATTCACTGTGCCATTATCCCTTGGCCTAAGTCTGCAGGTGTCAGCTTAAGCGTGAAGAAAAGCTCTTATGCATTGTGTCAGGGAGGAGAAGCACAAGTTCCAGCTGTCTTCCAAGCTTTGGCTTTCAATCCTTAAAAAACTTCACTAAGCTCCACACGAACCTGTTACCCACTTAAATTTTTACCACAATTTTTTTTTTTTTTTTTTTTTTTACCATTGAAGTGTTGCTACAGTAAAACTAATTTTATTAGAAGGAGGTAAGTATAAGGCTAATTTAGGTTTAAAATGGACAATTAATGATTTAAAGGTTCTTTGTTTTTAATTTTTTATATTTATTTATTTATTTATTTATTTTCTTTCTTTAGCCATTTTCAATCTTTTCTCAAGTCTTGGAAAAACAAACTGACTCTGGAACAGATAAAGATCAATTAAGGTCTTTTTCTGTTTACTGGCTGATAGAAAGACTTATTTCTAAACAGTAAAGATAATTCAGCTTGTTTTTTGAACTTATTTTCATTTCGCAAACACAAACTTGAACTGTAGACTTTATCACCACTTTTATCTTGGGCAGATATGTTTTAATTTATTAGTGCGCAATTTTGGTGTACCAAACGTAACATCAGATGTTTTAAATATAATGTTCTTTTATGCATTTCCTAATTGAGGACATGAAAATGAATGTAACTGTGTGCTACAAGTCCAAGCTCAACTAAATAGTAAAATTTGAAAAATTATAATAAATGCTTTTTAAAATACTTTTTCCTGAGCTTACATATCTTCAGCTATTATAAGGAGCCCCTTTCTGTGAAGGTGAAGGGTCCCTGTGTTTGTGTGAAGGTTTCTGTTGCAACAGACATGGGCTCTGATATACCAGAAAACTAGAAGGATGAAAAAAAATCTGTTAAATGCTAGAGTAGCAGAGCGTTTTTATTAAACACATCACCTATATTTATGTGTACCTAAAGTAAGCTGTGAAAGACTGGCTACAATGTTTCCTTTAGCTATTTGCTAAGATTTTGAGTGGATGTTTGGTTCTTTTATTCAGTATTGCACTTCACCGTGTGACTGAAGAGACAGCAACTGCTTTTAAAAGATTATTCTTGGTCAGTGTGGCCACTGCGCCAAAAACCTCTGCATTACTGGACACTTCTAACTCTAAGGATAAAAGTTTCTTAAGAGCAAAGCCTATAAATTATCATAAAGCCTTGTAAGTCAGTAGACTTTTGGGAGAAGAAGTGATTACAATGCAGTCTAATAAATCCTGAAAGCTTTCATACACTCTGAAGATTGATCTTTCACATAAAACAAGGGACTTAGTGTGGTCTGCTGGTTCAAAAATGAGAAATCAATCAAACATGGTATTACATTTGTCTGAGTACCAACAGTTTTTGAAACTGTTGTTAGAAATGATGAAATAATATTTAAGAAACATCAGCCAAAGTTTTTATTCTGGGTGTGAAATACAATCTTTTTTTTTTTCTTCCCCAAATGGCATTGAGATAAATATACAGAGTAAGATGCATGAGAGAATGCTGGGAACATTAGCACTGAACCAGAGGGAGTGGATGGTGCAGAAAAACTTTTATATTTTATAACTTTTAACAATGAAGATTAACCCAAAAATGGACAGTATTTGGTCAGCTACAGCAGACAAAGTATATAGTCAAGAGTCAAAAAATAACTGTGAATTTAGTGATGTGACAAAATAGTATCAAATGTTTTCCACCTCACAATTGTTCATTTTTCTGATAGTGACAAGATGATTCTGAGCCTCAAAATAATTTAATAAGCAGTCTTCCACATCTTGGCAGTTGTTGTTGTTCTGCCCAGCATCAGTGTATTTTCAGAGATTTTGTGATAGACCATCACAAAGTAATGCATTAACTTCGAAGAAAAGGGAAAGTCATACATTCTTTTTACAACTAAGAAACTGGAAAGTGTGGCGTGCATTTACATTAATTCCCCAAGTCAATACTTTGTCGAACCACCTTTTTCTGCAGGTACAGCTGCAAGTTTTTGGGGGTATGTTTCGACCAGCTTTGCACATCTAAACACCTAAAAAATATTTACCCAGTATTTTTTTTTGCAATATTACAAAAACAAGAGACTACCAGAGCTAAGAAATAACATCAGGAATAGTATTTTGTCATAATGTGAAATTTTCTTGTGTTAACATGATAAAAAACTACGTTCCTCTGACAGAGGAATACTTTTTAGGAATACTTCCTAAAAAGGCATAGAGAAACTGCCTCTGACTCGCAAGCTTCTCTAGACGACTCTCAAACATTCTGTGAAGTGTTGCCGTTATACTGTTACGACCTTTCTCATTTAAACAAAGACATATTTTCGTTTTAATGAGATATAAATCTCGATATAATGAGAAAGTTTATCGTTTTAACAGGTTTTGCATCTGGTTATAGCGAGAAACTTTCTGCTCTTGAGTTTATTTCTGAGCTCTGGCAGTTAAGTGCGTCTGTATAATATAATCTCAACATGACCATAAATTTTCAATTCTGTATATTTCTGTACTTTGACTGGACCATTCTTACACAATAATTTTTAATCTAAACCTATCTTTTGCAGCCTCCAAATGGAATGCTCTGTATTTTCAAACCCTATACCATTTTCCTTCCACTTCGTAATAATGGACCACTTTGTTGTTGGTCTATCACGTAAAGTCCGAATAGAACACATTGAAATTAGTTATTATTATGTGACAAAAATGTAAAATAGTTCAAGGGCTATAAATACTTTACAAGGCACTACGCATTTCTCTAAACCAACAACCAAGCATGACATCACATGCCGAAATGCACAGACTATAAAAGCAGTTGGTATGACATAATATCTCTTTTTAGTTTTGCTACTACAAGCATTAGTTATCATTATTCTTCATAGTTGTTGTGAGGTTTGTTCATTTATATCCATCAGTCCCCCAGCATGCTTCCTGTTTCCATTTTTTTTTTCTGTGCAGTGTTTTCTTGGTAAATAAGAAAACACTACAGTAAATTGTCAAATCTCATCCACTCCACTATTATTCTTTGTCATATATCAGTTTGTTGTTGGCTGTGATTGTTTGCAAGGGCATCTGAAATCAATCATGTTAAGAACAGCGTCTCTCATTACCTATCACACAATTTGACAGTCAGCTCCATGCAAAGCCCGATGAGGGGTGCAGGGACACACATACCCTCCTCTTTCACACAAACACACACACCTCTCAAGGTCCCCTTCATGTCTGAGCGACCACAGAAATTATGTGCTGATGACACCTCCACAGATTGTGTAATTACTTTTGCCCCGCTGGCCCTGGCCTGTAAAAGAGATTTTCGAGTTTTAAAGCTGGTAATTGGAGATCCAGATTTGTAGTGTTTGTGCAAAATTGGACACAGTTGACTTTTACAATTAGATGGAATATGAATATAGATTCAAATTTGAGTTTGCACCCAATCCAGTGAAAAAAAGGACTTGACTGGGGATAAAGACAGCAAAATTAATATGTTTTGTGTCAGGTACACATTTGTGGGTGTGTGTCTAATGCATCATGGCTTTATTTGTTTTTCAATAGTTCAGCTTTTTGGAACTAGCGATTTATTTGAGGAACGAATTAAATTCACTAGTTGCCACAGTGTCACTGAAAGTAAAGTTGGTGGCAAATTAGCAAGCAGGACAGCATGATCTAAGATACAGGAAATAATGAGGTTCAAAAACACAACTAAAAAGGACTTGCATGAGGCAAGGTTTTGGCATGAGACTTACTCAGATGGTGAATGCAAGAAGCTTGCCAAAAGTCAAGGAAAACGCCTCAGAAGATTTACTGCTTGCTAATGAGTCTGATAAGGATCAGGCATGTCAGGAGGATCTGTTGGGATTTAGAGGCCACACCTGCAGAAGCTCAGAGGGGAAGAGACAGACAAGGAATGCAGACAAGTAAAAATGAGGGGAACAAAAGTCGTCTTCCAAGCAGACTGATGAGAAGATAAGCTTGAAAATAAACTATTTTCCCAAGTAAATGACAAAACAGAATAGAATATTGATTATATATTCATGCAAGGGCATTTTTCAAATGTATAAGTTTGTTAGTCGACATAATAGCTTGTTGAGGCATCTCTGAAGACCTGTTATTAACTGGATTCTGTCTGGGGTTTAGCATGCCACAGAGCAGGAGAATTGCTCCTCAGCCGCTACCAACAAAGGAGTTTGAGAAAATAACTGTGTACTCCCGTTAAGCTATTATAAACTGGGCAATAGGTTTTTATGAAAACAAAAAAGAGAAGTGGTAATTCCTGAAGTTTGGCATCTTGGTCAAACAATACTGACTTTATATTCCTAGCGGTCCAAAATATTTTCAATTTACTTCCAAAACTTCACTTTGTTGACAAAATTTTCATTTTTAGGGGTCATAATTAAAAAAATTGTTGGTTAGGTTATGAAAACAAACCATCTTTTCTGAAAATAAACATCTTTCTAGAATCTACCAAAATGTTTCCTATTTTTCAGGCTAACCTGCTCACAAATCTTGTCACTTCTCAGAACACAACACATGGTTAAAATTACATTACGATTTCTAAAAATAATTTCTATAATAAATGTTCAGTTTAAGAGCTGTTATTGTTCATATTCCAAAAAAAGGATAATGAACCTACACAAAACCTTCTTTTAGCTCCTACACCTTCAGATGTTTGGGTTTGAAAATATACGGACTCATTTTTCCTTTTCCGTAGGTCTGTTCTGTTACAAATTACCATGACATGGAAGAAATGGCAGCCATATATCCAGGATTTACCTCAGAAACTTTAAATGTCTATTTTCCACACTTAGAGTTGTGCTGATGGTTTTGTTTCCAACCATCACCAGCCATCATTCTTATGTATACTGAAATCTAATTTATTTAGAAAAAAGTTATACAAGTCATTTATGGTCAGAACTTCACTTTCAAAAAGCTTGAAGATTTTGTTTAAGTTTACTTCCTGGTGGGGTAGCGGCGATGAATTCCTGTAAATATACCCTGAACAAGGCGTTGTACATTTTGCCAGACTGGTGTCTAAATTTCTAATGACATGACTAAATAACACTCTTTACTAATTTACTAATTAGCTCATTTGTTATGTTGCCTATATTAGTTTTTTTGCCTCAGGCATGTTATGCCCTCAGGCACTTTAGGACAAAAAGATCTGATTTGTTTCCCACCTGCTCAGCAGACACAAAAACAAAGGAAAGATTGAAGGACCACCAGGATACAGAAGTGAAATCTGCTGAATCTTTATCTTTTCATATTTTCATTTTGTACTAGTTTATTTTTTTTATGCATTGAGGCAGCAGTAAAAAAGGAGTAATTCCTTTGACAAA
Organism: Anableps anableps; assembly: GCA_014839685.1. Taxonomy (NCBI): domain Eukaryota; kingdom Metazoa; phylum Chordata; class Actinopteri; order Cyprinodontiformes; family Anablepidae; genus Anableps; species Anableps anableps. Next base: position 22,518,782 of record CM026074.1, read on the forward strand.
TATTCAGCAATTTCAAGGGAAGGTTCAATAACAAAAAATGTATTTTTGTCATTTACTTTGCTTCTGATCCTAATGAACTTTTAATGTAAACTGAGACGACATCTTTAATTTGAACAGCTCTCATTTCAACTTGAAGAGACTCACACAAAGAGACAATTAGAGAGTTTTATTGACTTCAAGTTCTGTGGCACCCGGACCCCGGCAGAAGACGAGTACTCTGAGAATCACTGTGAGCTTGAATGAACAACATAGGATGAGGATTTAGGGTTGTCTTAACCCTGGGTGGTGGTGGAGTAGAGGTCGGAGAAAGGGAACCTGAAGGAGCCTGAGAGGATGAGGGTGGAGACAGGGTGGAGGTGGAACGAAGCTTGGCTGGCGAGCAGGTGGAACCATGGATTTCGAGCCTTACATCCAGAATCTTGGATGCTAATTGGCAGCAGCGGAGGCATGGACCCAGTGATGGATAATGCAGGTAAGCTGGAGAGAATCTGCCAGGTTGAATTTACGGTAAGCCTTCATTTAATTTCAGTGTAAAACTCTGAAATTAAATGATAAACTGATCCTTCAGTAAAACAGGGGGTGTTGCTGGTGCAGTTACTCCTGCAGAGATTAAAAGAGAAGAGTAAAAAAAGCTTTATATCATATTTAGTAACTGCTTTCTCCTGAGAAGTAAATACCAAAGGCAATTCTGCATTTCAGATACAACACAAAGTTTAGTTTAAGAGGTGCATACTGCCATCTATTGTACAGTAGTATGCATCTTGTTCAGTCTATTTCTTGCAGTATTTATTGCACAGTTTTCCTTGTCTGTTGATATATATATATAAAATATTAGACATTTTATAAATAATGGCAACATTTGCATTTCATATGTGAAACGTTTTGCCATACATGTGACATAATATCACTAAACTGGGGTATAATGTAGTAATATATTTACCCTTTTCAAGTTAATTTTTCTTACGTCTGTAAAAACAGGAGAAAAGTAAAGTTTTCTTTACTGTGTTTCTTTGAACACCCTGCACTGATTCATGTGTCACTTCAATTGAGCGTTTGATCCTGTGGAGAACAGAGTATGTTCTGTACTGTATGTGTGGAGTGTTTGAGGTCTGAAGGTTTTCACATTGACTTACAGCTTGAAGGTTACACTGAAGCCATCTAAAATCACAGTAAAACTTATCTATACAGGCCAAAGGACATTTGCTAAAGAAATATAGTGGCTTACATATGCAGTTGAAACCAGATATTTGCATACACTGTATAAAAAGCCATAATAAATCAGACTAAGGCTGATGAATCGTAAGATAATTTTGCATACATTTTATCAGTATCTGGTTGCTTCCAGCTGCTTTTTAATCTGTATGACTTGCATCAGATTTTCCTGTATCCTTCCATAAACGTTTTACAATAGCGGCTTGTTCTGTCCAGTAGCAACTGATGTAACTGAGGCTTCCTTCCTCACACACCTTTTCAGCTCTGCTCACAAATCCTCCATGTGGCTGATATTTGGGCTGAGTGGCAAGAGTGGGTCATCTTTGGGACATAGAACCTGCTTTCTAGGTGGTATGAAGCTGTGACTTTCCCAATGCTGTTTATACTTGCGTACAGTTGTCTGAAGACAACTGATTTCCATCTTCAGAAAAATGGAAATAGTACCCAAACATGAACCAGACTTGTGGAGATCCAGAATTTTCTTCCTGATATCTTCCCTGAGTTCTTTTAATTTCACCCTGTTTTCACACAAGGAAGTGATTCCCTCCCATAATCAGGTATAGACATTGAATGGATCTTCTCAGTGGTTAGGAGAGAAAACTAAATCTGTACCAAAACATTTCAAGTCAAGTTTATTTGTATAGCACATTTCAGCAGCAAGGCAGTTCAAAGTGTTTCACATCATAAAAACATCAAACGGAAAAAAATCAAAATCATCAAGCAAATACACATGAAAATCATCGAGCAAATATCAAGGCATCAAAATCATAAGGATCATCAAGCAACTATAGTTCAATGTTCTACTTACTACGAATCAAAGGCAGCTCTAAACAGGTGGGTTTTAGCCTTGATTTAAAGGAACTCTGTGTTTTGGCTGTTTTGTAGTTTTCTGGACGTTTGTTCCAGATTTGTGGTGCAAATTTCAAAAGTAACAAAACAGCAATTGTATTTTAGCTCAACTTGTAAAATGGATAAACTGATCATCTTAAAACCATTTAAAACTCTTCAGCTGGATAGAATAAGATTCCTCACACTCCCCTGTAGAATTAGATCAAATAAAATTCTACATAGTTTTGTCTCTTCAAACATTATGCCCTGTTGATATCTGGTCATGTTGTGTATATATTCACCTGAATCTTTTTATCCCTGGGTAGTTTTTTATTCAGTCATAAAAAACAACCATGGCTAAAACAATCTTTGTCGATATGACTACCTCACAAAGACATCTATTGCAGATCTTTGACATTATCTGATGCAGAATAAACAGTAATATTTGCTCTGTTTACCTCTGATGTTTCTTTCTATTCCAGCCATAACATCACACTGTCTATAGTTTAAATCCCTTCGCATTGACTTGAGGATTTGCCAGCACAGCTAGACATGTTCTTTGTATCAGATCATGCTCACATAACATACTGTCTTGCTGGAGGAAGGTACAAAGTCCTGCAACTTTTTACTCAGTTGGCAAACATGTGCCTTTTGTCAAAGTGATTCTTTAACAACCTCACATACTCCGATGGTACCTCTCAGGTGGCCTCAGCATTCATTTTTTAGATGTCACAGCCACAGACATATAAAATCTACACCAGAGAGGTTTTTTTTATTGCATTTTTCAAAGTTTTTTCCCCTATATAGCCATAGGTGTTCTGAATGATTTATATTTTCTATCTAGCATGACTCAAGTGTTTGAGGAGAGGGATAAAACCTGAAATCTTTGTTGGGTGTACCAGTGCTTCACCAAGGTCAGATGAATACTAACATGGTTTCAGGATTAATTATGAATCTTTCAGCATTCTGTTTACTACCATGTTTTGTTTGAGCTAAAAGGGCATTCTTGCTGAGCTCAGATTATGATGACTCTAAAATTCAGGACTAACACACACTTTCAGGAGATTCATGTGTTTACCTTGTTTAGAGAAGGCTTTCACATTGTTTTATTGTTTACATTTTACCTTATGCACACATTATTGGCCACTTTCAAAGCCATCTCATGTTTAAACGTCTAATAAAATGCATGTGACATTTTGATATGCAAATACAATTTGCTGTCTTGCTAAAACATCCAAAGATCTCAAAGTTACAACTGACACAGTATGTTTTAATGACTGTAATGTTCTGGTTATTTTTAAGAGCAGTCCCACTATCTACAGCAACTTTAGTTATTAAACAATATCACAGTCATAAATACATAAGTGAAAGATGAATGTTTCAAAGAGAATTTAAATGATCGCCAAGATCAGCTTCAGAAGTACTGCTGTCTTCTCATACAGAGGAGTTTACAAGGTTTCCATCAGTTTTCTCAAGTTTGCAGAAATGCTATCGATTAGCTGATATTAGTTGTAAAAAAATATGCAGATGTATGAGAATGACTTAAGTTTGTAGTGTGTGAGTGATCTAATTCATGTTTTTCCTTATTCAGAGCAAACCTCCGACATAAAGAGAAGGTTGTTGTGTAATGATAAGGTTCCCTTCTTTCAAATACTATATATTTTACGTAGGTTACTCATTGAAAAGAGCACAAATATTGAACACACTGTTTTTAAACTGAATTTTACTGTAAACTGGGAATGCAACTGTTATTTCTATCAATCAGTTATCAAATAATAAACTACTGTTTCTTTAGAAGAAGCTATTTTACTTTAATTTGGGTTTTTTCATTTTTCACCATGATCTTTCTCATGTATTGCATTTCCCAAAATAAAATGTAAGCAAAGATGTGCGATTTAAAAAATCAAAGCCAATATTAATAATGGGCCGCCTCCAGCTTGACCAAAATAAATAAAATGAAGTCCTTCTTTATGTTTTCACAAATCAAAATTAATAATGTAAGCTATGATCACACTGAATGATAAACAAAAGTTTATTTTGATATGTCCAGCTGGATGTATCCTTATAATAGCACAGTCTGCTTAACAGTAAGAGAATGTCGGAGGTAAGTTGAGATTTTTTTTGTTTCCAAAGTAATCCAAACTCATTTAATACAGCATATGTTTGGAGAGACATTCATGTTGTCATTATGATGAAGCTACAGCTAACATGAACAGATTGTTATGAGCTATTAGCAGCCCATAATCCACATAATCCCATACTGGCTAGTAATAAAGCACATCCTGTCATATTAAAACATGCTCAGCAGCTGCAGTCTGTAGCTCACATACTGGCTTCCTTTCACTTTTCATTACTTGAGATAAAAACTGTTACTACAACTCGAGTCTCAGACAAAGAGTCCCAGTCAAGTCTCAAGTCTTTAGGACACAAGTCTCAGAGGAGTCTGAATTCTTTTATGTTTGTGACTTAAGTGCGACTTGAGTCTGCGTCTCAAACTCAAGTCTCTACCTCTGGTTATAAACAGTCCATGTCCATGATTCTCTCAGCATCATGACTTTGATTTAGAAGAGTTTGGTTTTCCATTTGGGCTGCATTGTAGTATAGTTGGTAACTCTGTTGCCTTGCAGCAAGAAGGTCCTGGGTTCAAATCATGGCCAAAGGTCTTTTTGCATGGAGATGCACATCGTTGTTTGTTCCCAGTGTCTCTGTGTTGCCCTGTGATGGGCTGGCGACCTGTCCAGGATGTACCCCGCCTCTTGTCCAATGGCTGCTGGAGATAGGCACCAGTCCCTGTATAACCCTGAAAGGATAAGTGGGTATAGATGGATGGTTTCCCATCTAAGATAGGGGTGTCCACAGTGGGGTTTGGGGCCATCTGTACTTCACAGGCCCTCAAATGATTTAGTGCATCCATGACCACAAGTTAAAAATGGCACATATTGGCCTTCCAGCACGGGCGGTTGATTCAGATCACTTTTTATACTATATTAGTTTTAAATTTTCACTTAAGGTCTAAAAAAAAAATCACTAATTAAACTCTTAAAATATAAAATCCTATGTACAACATAAAGTGTTCATGTTTTATAAACCATATGTTTTGCTCCTAATTTATTCAACTTGCTAAATAGCAAGACTTTTGAAGAGGGACACCTTCTGTCAAATACTATATATTTGACAGGAGTCGAGAACATCTTGTTCTTGTTGCTGAGAACAAAAACAGTTTTTAGCTGCAGCTGCATAAAAGCTCAATCAAAACCAAGGGGGAAAAAAAAAAAAAATCAAAAACTAAAATGGAGCAACAAAACGCAGAACAAAACAGCAAAAACTGAGAAACAAAGCAGTCCACTGAGCGGCAGCAGCTTCACTGTCTGAAAAGAAACTGGATTTTAAAAAATAATAGTTTAGCCAAAAGGTAGCCCAAATGCCCAGCAGCGACAGGAGGGTCAGTTTGCCAGTGATTTCTAGTGTGCAAACAGGTTGAGTCAAAATAGTTCAGGTAAAGGAATCCTGACAATGAGCACCACACCTACATGAACTCTAAGAGCTGTTGTGGTTCATCGTCACATTTCACTGACAGAAAGATCTGTTTACAACTTCTGAGTCTTGACACTACTACTGCTACCCGACAGGTGAGAGAAATGTTGGATTCGATGAAGCTGTACAGAGAATTCAGTCAGCTGGAAATGGGATTCAGATGGAGACGGCAGAAGATGGATGTATAGACAGATTGGTGAATAATTACAGAAAAGAATGCATGCAAAATTGAACTATAAATACATCTAATACATTATATGTAGTATCATCTCTTGAATGAGTTCTTCAACTTTTCCCTGAAGAATCTGTAAACGTGGAACAACCAGATGACTTTTTTTCTGTCTCTCTCCAATGACGGCTTCTGAGCACTCACGTCCAAATGAAGAGCAATTACTTGATTATCTCCTGGGGACCGAGCACATCCAATATGTCTCAGCTAATTTCCCATTTTTCACAGAGAAATGCAAATGTTTGCTTTATTCAGCTCCACATGTCTAACAGCAGCAGCAGCAGCACCTGTCTCTCGCCGTTAGGAGCAGCCGTAAAGAAACGAACAAAGATGCTCTTCTATCTCAAGACATACTAATTTTAGAGCTCTGTAAACAAAACATCTCTACATCAAAGACCTTGTGAATATTTATGAGAGATGTACCTTGGACTGTTATTATCATCACACCTTGTTTCATGCTGGAAATGTTGCTGCAGCTCCAAAAATCAAAGGGCCACTCAATTTCGTCTTTAATCTGTCAATTACTTTTTTCTTAATAGCAGCACTGAAACTCGTCTTTTTATGCTTTTGCCTTGTTTTGCAATAATCGTAAGTCTGATGTTTATCATTTAACTAAAGCTGAATCAAAAAAAAAAATCAGATGCACTCTAAAAATTAAAGCTAACATTTACTTAAAATATTTGGTGCAACAAATTTACGCTCAAAAATATTGAGTAGACTGGAAACCAGTCAAATCTCTTAAACATACTTTATCAATTGCGTAACTACAACTAAAACAAATTAAGTTAACATGAATAATTTGTAGTTAGTGCATTAACAAACAAAATTAAGTAAATGTAACTGAAACTGTAAGTTATAAAAAAAGTAAGGTTTAGTGAAAAACATAAGAAATTAATGTATGTAACTGAAATTCTTAGCTGATGTTACTGATAGAAAGCAATATAAAAAGTATTTTCATTTACTATATATATATATATATATCATAGCTTCAGATTCTTTAGCCAATCTATTTTTAATATGTTGCATCAGAACTTTTAAACCCATTTGCCAAAATGTCAGACTTTAAAAAGCTCAAAAAGTGATCAACTCCACCAACCTTGAATTGTGTGATTAAGGCGTTTGCTTCTTCTCCTCGATGGTCGAGACATCACATGATCACCTCTCGTGTCTTCTCAATGGGAGCTGTAAAACAAAGTGTTAACTCTTAGCACACCATGTAACACTGCACATTCAAACATCTTTTTATTTCTCTATGTAAGTTTAAACTTATCTTGGTCTGTATTCCTACAAATCTGAGCTTTTGGTGACACAAGATAACAGACCAGTGACGTCTTTAGCATTAGTATGGTTCATCCAGTTCAAACCCCAAACCTTTACATTAAATTTGAAAATGGCCCTAATTTTGAGTTAATATTTGTATTCAGAACCGAAAAAAGTATAGGGAAACCTACGGTTTTGGGAAAGTTAAATTTAAAAATATCTGATTGGTTAAAACGAAATTAACATTACAATAACTTCTTTCCTGCACGTTTTCAAGTCACGATTTCAGGAAGGAATTTCCTTCCTGCACGACAGTTAACGGGCGGATAGCGTGGTGAGTTAACGGACGGACACAAAGTAATGGCTACGCCATCTGTAAGACTTACAGGTAAGTGGCTTGAAATCGACAGTAATTGTAATGTTAACGTTGTTTTACCCACTCAGATTTTTTTCAAATATAACTTTCTCAAAACCATAGAACCCAAGCTTTCGTACTTAAGCTAGTCAATCGTTTTTTCCAATTTCTCGAGAACCCTTTTTCCCGTTTGTGTTTCCTCTTTCTGACTCAATATTTTATTAGAAACTATCAAAGACACTTAACACGCGTTTACTTTGTCCTATTTGATTTGAAAAGAGCATATTTCCCTGTAGTGCTGATTCTGCTGCATGCCTCTACAGTTTGAGCCATTTCTTTCTTTTTTTTTTTTTCCTTCCATGGCGTCGCTGCACCACGAGTAGGCTAAGTTGGGGACAATATCTGCAAGGAAATGTGTGTGGTTTTGTTGTTGTTGTTGTTTTCTGACAAATTAGACAAATTAACTTAACAATGTCTGGTTTCTCTAGTTTAATAATTTTGTGTAACAACGCCTCAGCGTCTTAACCGATAGCAACAGTTTTGATTTCATTTACGTTCCAGAGATATACTGACATCTAGTGGCCGGAGATAATATTGCTCTAAATTGAATGCATCGATTATATCAGAAAAAAAATGAAAAATTTCGACATTGGTCTGTTTATGTGACTTTGCATGCAAAAAGAGATGTAAACGTGAGTTTATTCCTCAGTAAAATAAACGATTTAAAAGGATGTGCCTTCTAGATACTATAGATTTTCGCTTGTAAATTCAATTCAGTTGTGTTTATTCAAATAGTGTCCATTCATTTTTTTAAAATCACTTTAAAAACAGTTAATCTTCAGTTATATTGAATTTAATTTAGCCAAAAATGTATTTAGATAGTTGTTTACTGTTTCCATTTCTCTTCATCGATGCCCCAGAGAGAAATAATCACATCAGTGTTATTCAAATGGAGAGAGACGTTGCATCTCCCAGTAAAGAGGGTGAATGAGTTCTGTCTGAGATTTCCTGGGGGGGAAAAACCCCAACATGATAACTCTGAACCATCTTGAGCAGCTGCAGGCTGAGTGAAACGCTGGAAGTTATCTGTGCTTATCACACTACACAGGGTTGCTGAATTAATATTGGGAAATTCACTCTGAGTGAATTTTCTCTGAGTGAATTTTCTCTGAGAAAATCCACTCAGAGGCGGATGCAGTTCAGAGGTCAGACTGAAGCACAATAAGTTTTCCCGTCATGATTAAACATACTCAAAAGAATTATAAATCTTTTATATAATCGGTCCATTTTTTTTTTTTTTCAATCTGTTCCAATCATGCATCACTTTTAAATTCAAATACACACATTTTTATTTCATGTAACTAATTCCTTAGTTTTAATCTATTTATAATGTGTGGTGGATTTTTTTTTTCTCATTTAGTTTTTATATCTAGGTTTGTTTGACTCTGGAGAGTGAGCAGTAATTCCAATGTACCTCTATCTACCGTTATAAACCTGTAAATAGCATTTTATTCTAATCCAAGTCAATTTGATCCTAATTATAACACAATACAGTCAAATTCAGTTGATCCAAATTGGTAACATTGATCTAACTTAAGAAGCCTAGCCAGTTGCAATCCCTCATTATGACCAAGCATGTGGAAACAGTGGGGAGGAACCACTCCATTGAAAAATAAAGATACCTTCAGCAGAACCAGGTTTAGCTTGAGTGCCACAACCACAACCAAGCACAGCTCAGTCAATGACTATGTCCAGGAAAGAGAAACAGCTAAACGCAAAGCCTCAGTCAAGAGGAAATACAAAAAAAAAATATATATCCTCAAAACAATCTTTTTTTTTCTGCAGCATTATGCACATTTGAGTGGGTGTAAGAATTTATGTCATTCACCTTTTATAAGATAACCCCATCATTAGCAGCTACTGACTATCATGGAGTTTTTAATGTTTATATTCATTTGAACATGGCATCCACTGATAGGGACTTGTTGAGCTTCTCATAAACCCATACCTGAAACTTTAATCCTAGCGATTTAGATTTAATCCTTACTCTGATGTTACTCATTCATTGAATGTTCAAAAATAATCTGTGCTGTGAGAGTAAGTCAAGACCAAAGTAAGTACTGGACAGATTTCTTCTCATCAATCCTCTTTTCAGAGAAAGACAAACAGCAATCCTTGAATGGCCACCAGTCTGAATTTAATCTGATCTAACATGTTGGTACAGTGAGCTCACACTGCTCTTAAACAAACACACTTACATAAGTTATCTAGCAGGTCTGTATGCTGCAAACTCCACAATTCACTGTTTCTCACTAAACAACACATGGTCAGGTTTTAAAGTAGTTGAAACAAGTTATACACTCCAAAATGCTTTTAGTTTTTTGTTTTGTTTTGTTTTGTTTTGTTTTGTTTTGTTTTTTGCCTAAAAGTATAAATCTTAAAAATAAGCTATTTGTTCTATAATTTCACAAAATTCTGATCTTTTAAACAAAAATGTTCAAAAGTGTTCATTCATTCACCTTTGTTGGATTCAGAATCAGACTCCCCAGTATATATACTGATTGATTCAATTACAAAGCATTTACTGTTACAAACATTTTAACACACACACACACACATCTGCCAGACTGATCCTAAAAGTCAATCTGACATACATACTTGGATACAAATTAAAAAATTTTGTTTGTACAGAGCTCAGCTGCAAAGCTCAATAATGATTTAAGAATATTCTCTGATATGGATAAACCTAAATGTGCCAAAAAAATATGGACAATGCAGGCTGAGGAACATAGGTTCTTAAATAAACGGAAACTTTACCTTAAAAGTTAAGCTGCAGCAAAGAGAATTCTAAGTTGTAAGAAGTACTAATCAAAACTTTCCTCTTAACATAGTTAACAAGAAATAAGAAGAACACATAAAGTGAAGTGTCCAGATCTGTTGTTCCTGTTTGGCCATTGGATCATGTTAGCACTGCAGCAAAGCTAGCTGCTAAAGGAAACTTAAAAGTTGCTGTTCTAAACTTCAATGAGCTATTACTTCAAAAGTTGGGACACTGTTTTTTTTTGCTACTGTATTAATTTTCAACTTGTGGAAAACAAGTAGGCAGATAAATAATGAAGTGAATATGTTCATTAGTTTTCACTATTTCTGAAAATGTTGAATCATCAATAGCCACCGTAACAAAAGGTCCTCTAGCAAAGAGTCATGTGCTGCCAGAGTCTGCACCAACAGTCAGGTGTGTCTGCTCAGGGGAATCTAGAGTGGTTGGTGAGGCATCTGAACAGGATACCTGAGGAAAGAGTACTAGTAAACAAGGAAATTATCACAAAGGGGTTCTACAAACCAAAAGCTGAAAACTAACACTAAAAAAGCAATCTAAACCAATACATCATGAAAATTACATCACAAAGAACAAAAAAACTAAAACACAAGGAAATCACTGTGTGTGGAACACCAATAATGAAAATAATTAGCTATCCAAAATAATCCGCATGTGAGACCAAGTGAGAACCAAAACCAGAAATAGCCACCGATCATGGCATTGAGGTGTTAAATAATGAAAAATGTATTCATTTGTTCTTATTACAAAATATGCACACAGTGCCACCATCCCAAAAAATGTGTTTCCGTGTGCCTGAAAGCAGATTCTGCAAGATCCATTTAAAATGTTATCACTTTGCATGAGTCGTATTATCCACATTAGAAAAAAAAAATTAACAGCAAAAATTACATTCTTGATTTGAATGCACTTATCAAAAACTTAAACCATTATTTCCTTAGAAGTCGGCCAGCACACGCTCCATGGTATGACTCTCTTATCTGTTCACCATAAAGCATGACAGAAAGACAACAATGACAAAGTTCACAGCCAAACTCATTTTCAGCGGGTCAAAGTTCAGACCAGACTCATATCAGGCAGAAAAACCCCGTCATATGACAAGGCAAACCCCCCCCAACAGAGTCGAAATTATAGTATGAACAGCTAATAGCAAGTCTATAAATGTTAAACTTAAACAGAAAGTATCCCAACAAACAACGGTGTGGTGTCAAAGAAAAATAACCCTCACACCACCTGCGCTGCAGGGAACTGTGACAACTTAAAATGCGTTCTACAGTTAGCGCTGAAAGCGAACATTCATAGTTCATCCAAACTCAGACACATCATGGAAACTTCATAATGTAAACAAGATGGTAGAAATATACGTATACTGTAGCTTGAACTCTTTCACATTTTGTGATATTACAGACACAACTTTTTTTATTGAGAAGTTATGTAATAGACCAACCCAAAGGAAAAAGATATATGTTTAAAATTGTTTTTACGAATGTAAATCTGAAAAGTGTGGAGGGCTTCTGCCCCTTTTAGTCTGTTACCCCTGAGTAAAATTCAGTGTAAATAATTGCATTTGAAAGTCACCTCACAGTAGAATCAGCCTAATTTAACCTCAATATCTGCTCTTGAAAGGCTTTAGAGGTTTGTATGAAACACTGGCGAATAAACAATTTCATGACAAGGAAAACAGCAGACAGGTCAGGAATAAACAAGGTTAGGTTGTCAAGCAATATCCCAAGCTGTGAACATCTCATAGAGCGCTGTTCAGTCCATCATCTGAAAATGGAAAGACTATAACACAACTGAAAACTTACCAAGACATGCAATAATACACCTAAACTGAGAGGCCAGGCAAGAAAAGCATTAATCGGAGGAACAGAAAGAAGACCGTTGTATCTCTGGATAAGCTGCAGAAATCCATAGTTCACATGGGAAAATGTGACAAGATAACAACTATTAGTCATAGGCTCCACTTATCTGGTCTTTATGGAAGAGTTGCAAGAACAAAGCCATTATTGAAAGAAAGACATAAGAGGTCCTGTTGAAAGTTTCCCCAAAGCCTTGTAGGGGACACAGCAAGAGGGAGGCAGAAGGCACTCTGGTCGAGTAAAATTGAAGTGAACAGTTGATCTGACCTACATTCAAAATGCTATTTTTGACAGAAAGCTAGCACTGCACATCATCCTGAACTCACCATCTCCATTGTGAAACATGGTGGTTGTAGCATCATGCTGTGGGCAGGCTTTTAGTTAGCAGAGGCAGAGAAGCTGGTCAGAACTGTTTGGAAGATGAATGGAGCTAAAAAAGATGGTTCTACAGATTACTGACTTATCTCAAAGTTATGCGTTATCCTAATGAAATATACTGAAGCTTATGATTGTAATGTGACAAAAGTGTGTGGGTGTGTGTTCAAAAAGTGTGTTCAGTATGAAAATCTTTGAGAATTATTATTATTGGTGGTGGTGGTTTTAGAGGAAGAATAAGAGTTTTTACAAACTGGTAACTCAGGGTTTGTCCATATCTATAGACTGAACCAGACAGATACATAAGAACAACAACTGATGTTGACAGTTTACTTATTTTCAAAGTAAGAAATCCAAGGAGAAAAGCCCACTGAACTTTCCAGCAACTTCTGCAGCTTTAACCCTCTCACAGCTCAGTGCAGTAGTCCTGGCTATGAGCCTGAACTGGATGAGGCAATATTGCGTAATTCTCACATGCCACGAGACATTTCCTATCGTGTCAGCACAACTCACATGAGGTGAGACAAAACCAGTGAGGCAGACCGTCGCTGGGAAATATCACATAGACCGAGCCACTTGCAAAAACAGAAGTAAGTCTGCATCATTGAGCATCTATCTTGCCTTGGACTGACAGCTGTCGCAGGTATTTTTTATGGGGGGACTCTTCTGTCTCTGACACTGTGGGGAGCTTTGTCCTTGTTTGATTATTCATGTGCATACCCTCCCCTGCCATTACACTGGACGCATCCTAATGGTCAGCTCGCTACATGTAGACCACCTCCTAACCGCGCCACTTGACCTTTTTATTTAAAGAGCGACCACACAAGCTGAAATCTGCACTTTGTCTGGAAGGGGCTACACGCTGTAAAAAGTCTTATTACCTGCCAGGCTGAATGGATATTGGAGATTAATTCTTATTATTTCATACAGCACTTATCAACCAGTGGCCACCATGGAAAAAGGTATGAGGAGAACAGAAATTTATTGCTGTCTTTGGGAGGATTTCTTCTGCAAATTATGACACCAAAGTTTGGATTCAGCTGGAGCTGCCTTGTGTGGTTTTGTTGTAATTGTTCACTCGGCTGGTGGAAGTAATCCTACTGGGAGCACTGGGTTGCCAAAACATCCCTGAAGCTTTGTCAGTTTCAGAGTGCTAACATGCAGTCATCCTAGTTCTGTGGACGATGACAACATCTAATTTTTCTGCTTATTACTTTTGTTTGTTTGTTTTTTTTTTAATCAGTAGTAATAAACCGAGTGTCTTTAAAAATATATTAAACAAAAGATGGTCAGGAAAAAATAAATTACACCTCTATTTTGAATGCACCTGTAATGCATTTTTTATTTGATGTTACTGACATGCTGTCAACCTTTTTACAAATTCAACAGATAACTCAAATCATCTAATGTTTTTCTTTTCATTTTGGTACATATACAACATTTTTCTGAAATAGTTTTTAGAAACCAAGAATAAATATTGTAAGAAAATCTAAAATGAAATCTGTCCGCATATGCAGGACATCACTGTCCTGTTTAAAGATTGCCTAATCCATTCAATTAAAGGTTAATCTGTGTGCTGGACAGGGTGCTAGTGTGGATTTATGTTTAAAAGACTTGAGCTCAAACATTTTAGAAGCACTGCCTGTTTAAAATATAATCACTAAACTGAACACACACAGGAATCGGTGATAGGTGAATTATGATTGACAAGAAACATAAGCATTACGTTTTACCTCCCATGTCAAAAGTCGATTACTTGAGAAAGAGTTCAAGAGTTCAAATTACACAACAACCTAATATTGATGTGGCAATAAAATCTTTTACATCTGACCAAAGTTTTGGGGAGGTTTTTTGACTAACTTCTTAGTTTGAACTCACACAGTCTTTAGCCTTCTCTGTTTCCCTGTTTGCTCAACAGTTCGTTGCAACATGACAGAGTTTTGGAAGGAGCATTCCAAGGCTGCCACCGTGGAAGAGATGATGCTGGATTCTCAAGCCAAAGAGCTGACTGAGCATGAGCTTCCCGAGATCCTCTCCATGTTGCCCCCCCTGGATGGATTCAGAGTGCTGGAGCTGGGAGCTGGGATTGGGTGAGCATAAAACTCAGTTACACTCTGCAAAATTTTTTAGCTTTTTATTTGATCATTGTAATTGTAACAAAGGGAAGTTTATTTGTATAGAATCATTAATGCACAAGAGAATAAAGGAACAGAGAGGAAGACATTCAAAACAAGAAATGTATTAGAAGAACAACAAATTAAGTGTCACATAAAAAAAATGCTGAAAAGCGAACATGAAGGAGAAACTTAGCTAAGACATAAAAGAAATAATCACTTAAAGCAATATTTGACATTTATGAAAAAGCTGCAGTAAATACTGAGAGCAAGAAAACTAAATGCTGCCTTGTTTTTTTCAGTTCTGGTCCTGGGAACATTAAATTAATGGAGCTCTGATGACCTGCCGGTCTACATTGTTCATATTTGACCATAAACCTTGAAATGTATTTAGTCCTAGACACTTCAATTCACATACAAAGGGAGGGAGTGAGTTAAGGACGAGTATAATCTTAATTGCACTGTTTTTAAAGTTTAGGTCTTGGTCAGTGATGATAACTAGGTTTCTTGAATAACTAGACAGAAATATGGTGGTGTCATGTGTGAGATTTAAGGTAGGAAATGTTATATTACCCAATATTCTGAGTTGGGGAGCATATAAATATTGAATAAAATTGTCCCGAAAATACAACCTTGAGGAACTCCAGATGTGATTTTTGTTTGTTCAGTTATAATTACCAAATGACACAAAGTAGTGCCAGTCTGCCATGTAAGATCTGGTGCAGTTTAGCAAAGTACCAGTCAATCCCACCCACTGCTGCAGTGTATCAGATAGTATGTTATGACCAGCTGTGTCTATTGCAGAACTGAGATCCAGTAATACCAACACACAATTATTGAAGCACAAAACACGAGATTTTAATCCGAAAAATAAATTTGTTTTTAAAAAAAGATTCCAGAACAGAGCTTCATTATGCAAGAAAAATAAATCTTATCTGCAGTAATATTATAAATGACTCATTTTAATAGTTAAAGTTGTTTGAATCAGGCTCCATTTACATATGTTTCATAGAAAACTGCCATGTGCCTCTACAGGCGCTACACCAGTCACCTGCTGACTAAGGCAGCCCATGTGACCGCGGTGGACTTCATGCAAAGCTTTGTGGAGAAGAACAGGCAGAACAATGGTCACCATAGCAACGTCAGCTTCATCCAAGCCGACGTCACAAAACTGGACATCCCCCAGCAAAGGTATGGGTAAAGAGTACCGACTTGTTCAAGGTTAAGCAGAATAGATCAAAATAACTACTGCTCATCTGTGAATCAGTTGTGAAACAAGTGGCACAGAAGATGGTCTCTCGACTATTGCTGTTACACAGTCAGATAAAGCTTATATCTGCAGTTTTCAGTGAAGTCCTCCAATAAACCATGAATCAATTTCAGTAAATTGAGTTGCTTAAGAATAGCTTTATCTAATAGTTTCATGTAACAGATCTTATAGTGCCACCTGCTGGTTATGGCCTACTTTTCAGGACTGACGTTCACTAATATCTCCCTTACAGAATATTCATTATTTCCTATCAAATTGTACATTTTGGAGGTACTTATTTAATTGTTTCCTCAGTATCGACTTTATCTTCTCCAACTGGCTGCTGATGTATCTGAGTGATGAAGAGCTGAAGTCCTTCATGGAGAAAATGCTGAACTGGCTCCAGCCTGGTGGCTTTCTCTTCTTTAGAGAGTCCTGCAACCACCGCTCAGGTCCGGAAAACTTTACTTATTCTTTGAATTGAGCATCTAAACAATTGTAAAATTTAGAATTTCATGCAGCTTAAACAACAGATTTATTTTAAATTAAGCTGATTACTAAATTGATTTTTTTTTTTTAAAATACAGCTTTGTAAATTAAATTTCGTTTCACTAAACTATATAAATGTCTATCTTTTAATTCAACAGAAATAATAAAAAAAAATTTTTTCTTATTCTTTATAGGGGACTGCAAGAGAGATTTCAACCCCACCTGTTACCGCAGTGAGGCACAGTACACTCACCTGGCCACCTCAGTACAGGTGGAGGCACCAGAGGGGGACCAAAACTTTGGTTTTGACATTGTCTTTAAAAAGAGAGTCCAGACTTATGTTGAGGTACCTCTAAGTTTTATCTCCAGATAGTTCTTTAATTCCTGTGATACTTCGCATGTTAAAGTAGTAAAAAGTTTAGATACAGACATGTCCTCCCTTTTATCCTCTTTATTTGCTCCTCATCCTTCTGCTGTTTCAGATGAAAAACAATCCAAACCAGATGTGCTGGCTGCTGCAGAAGGTTCCTCGCTCCACAGATTCCCAGAGTGGCTTCAGCACATTCCAGCAGTTCCTGGACAACCAGCAGTACACCAGACGAGGCATCCTGCGCTATGAAAAGATGTTTGGGCCTGGCTATGTCAGCACAGGTGGACCCAACACCACCAAGGTAAGGGGAAAAAAATGAGGATGTTTTAGAAAGAGGGTAAAATGCTGCAAAAATACAGAACACATAATTCTCATGATACAGTTAAGACCAAGATTATTCACGCTGCTGGCAGATTTAGATTGAAAGTGAGTTTTACCATCCGGTTTCTTCTGACTAGAGGTAATATTAACATTTTGGATAGTAGTAACAAAAACAAGCTTTGTCATGATTGCTTTATTCTCTGTTAATCTAAATGAATTTACATGAGAATGGTTTTAATTCTTTCAATTAATGTCACACTTTGTTATCTTGCCATGTACTGTATGTGGTGTGATCAAAAAATATGTTAGCATAATATAAAAAAGTGAAGATCATGTTTTGAAATATCAAACACTGTCATCTTTATGAGGCATGTTTTTTTGCATATGATTCAACTTGTTTTATAAAGTGCGTGTGTTTCGGGATGAATGTGGAGCAATTAAAGTGCGACTTTATCACCGGCTTGTTTTTGTCTTTTTGCTTACTTAATTAACACCTGACCACCCTTTTCAGTCTTTGAGTGCCCTCAAGTGGATGAATGAAAATGTACGATAATAATCAGAAAACCTCATTCAACATGCTGAGACGAGTTAACCTTTATCGGTCCAGACAGAGCGTCTGTACCGTGTATCTTGAGAGTATGCAACATTATAATTGGGTTATGTCATTCACATAGTTCTAATGTAAATTCTGCAGCAGTAGTGCATATATGTGTGCTATAGCTGAGTTACAAATCTGATTGCATTTTCCAGCAAGTACAAAAATCAGTGGCATTCTGGTTAAGATGAAGATCACGCTACCCCTGCTAGCAGCAGAAGTCGAGTGTTTTCTTTGCCATTGAAGCAAAAGGCAGATATGTAATAGCGTGACAAGGGTTTGATCTTTTTCACAAGATTTAAAAATTCTCCCAACAGGAGTTTGTGGACCTGCTGAACCTGAAGCATGGACAGAAAGTTCTGGATGTCGGTTGTGGCATTGGGGGAGGAGACTTCTACATGGCGAAGGTAAAAGCCTCAAAACCTGGGAAAGTGTCATCCTGCTGGGATTAGATTATCGTTAAAATGATTTCAAGAACTAAAAGTAAGGCAAATGTTATGTTACTGTGCAGACGTTTGGGGTGGAAGTGCTTGGCTTGGATCTGTCCGACAACATGGTTGACATTGCCATAGAAAGGGCAAGAACAGAGAAGCTGTCATCGGTATGTGTCACGTTTATTTTCCTGTCCTTATCAATTTAAAAGTCACAGAGTTGCCTCTGTGGCTCCATTGTTAAAAGGATGCTCCACTGAACAACCATGAAACAAAATATCTCTAAGCTGTTAGCTTTTCCTTAGGTACAGTTTGAGGTGGCAGATGCCACCAAGAGGAGATTTCCAGAAGGTTCATTTGATGTGATCTATAGCAGAGACACAATTTTGCACATAGATGACAAAATGATGCTCTTCAAACGCTTTCACGTAAGCATTTCATTTATATTATTATTACAGATTTACATGAATTTCCTTGTGAAAGATTAATAAGAGAAAACTAAGTATAAGAAAAGTTTATGTCTTAAGTATTGCATTATACTTTTGCTGTATGATCAAGTAGCTTTTTTTTTTTTTTTTTTTGCTTCTTTGCATCCAGTCCTGGTTAAAGCCAGGTGGTCAGCTGCTCGTCAGTGACTACTGCTGCGGGGAGAAGCCATGGACTCCAGTGTTTGAGGCCTACATCAAACAGAGAGGTTACATCCTCTGCACACCATTGGAGTATGGCAAGGTAACTGAGGTTGAACCAAGCTATTTATATATGACCGTCATTTAGTTCATAGCCTGGATGATCATCCAGTTTAAATTAAGCAGCCTATTTTAAATTCAGTTTTATAAGTCAAAATTTAAAATATTGTGGTCATAAAAGAGTTATGACCTGAAATTTCTTTCCCAAATATCAAAGTCATTTTTAATTTAAACCCATTAAGATCATGAATGTACAATAGATTTTTTTAAACTTAATTTCTATTAACTTTCCTCTTGCTTTTTGTGCCATTACTGTCATCTAGTCCATAAACACCGATACAATATTAGAATAGTTAGCTTTTATGCCAAAGTTGCTCATTTTAAAACTCTGCAATTCAGAGACGGAAACATCAGGTGGTGATTAGATACCTGCTGAGATAAAGTTAAAAAGTTTCATTTACAAGCACAGTGACAGAAAATTAAAAGTGAATTTATTGACACCTGATACGGTATTAGGTTATTGATCAATACACATATGTCGCTAGGGTTAGTAATATCACCAAGAGGAACAGTAGCACTTGACTTTCACTCAATAATGCCAAAACCTTTGAACTGTAAGATTCAGTGTCATCTCTTTGAAAAGAAATGAATCTATTGATTATCAGCAAAGAAGGAGCAATACAGACAAAGTTCAAGATACCTCAACTCTTTTAACCCCTGAGACTCCTGGCAGGGTTGCAACACTGCAACATAGCGCTTCTAACACTAATGACGTGCACCGTTCTGTACTTTGCTGTTATTCAAAAACCTGCACCAGTCGCGACATATCACTTTGAATTTGTATTGCATTGACTCACCATCAAACTGTCGGAAAAATAGAACCACTAGTACTACGACTACTAATACTACTGCTACTTAAAACAGAAAAATAAGTATGTAGAATAGTCAAACTATTTGCATCCCAGCAAAATATGAGTCACCTGTTTTGCAAAAATAAACCAATATTTATGTCTTTAAAAGGAAAATGCAAGATGAGACACATTCCTTACCCTGAAACCTCAATTTAGATGCTATGAATTTTGTTAAAAGAATAGAACAGGTTATGTTTTCTTCAGTTTAGTTCAGCTGTAGATATTTTATGCTCACTGTACTGAC
The DNA here is from genome assembly GCA_014839685.1 of Anableps anableps. Lineage (NCBI taxonomy): Eukaryota > Metazoa > Chordata > Actinopteri > Cyprinodontiformes > Anablepidae > Anableps > Anableps anableps. Next base: position 22,538,686 of record CM026074.1, read on the forward strand.
AAATGTAGACCAGTCAGCCTGTGGCAAGACGCTGGAAGTGTTACCATATGTCAGTGTGAATAATCTGCAGGCATCAAAATAGGATCCATGTGAATACCGGTTGTACTGAAGAAAGGACATTTACAATATTTACAAATGTTTCTTATAGGTGTGAAAAGATGTTGGCATAATTTAGCAGCTGTATTACATTTTATGACTTTTTATATCAACTCGTTCTTCACCTAGTTTGGTTCTTTCATATTAGTATTAATTATTTTAAAAATGATGAAATCCCACAAAACTGTTAAAGAGAAGAACTTTAACACAAACAGGACAAATGTGATGATTATGCTGTCTGACTGTCCGGATAGACTATCTGACATCCAGTAGATGGGCCGTCCACCGTTTCTCACACAGCCTCACTGTGTACACAGGTGTTGATAAAAGTTGGTGCACATGTGTCTTTCCTTACCACAAACATTTCAGTTTGCATCCTCCTTCTGTTTAACCCCTTCTGTCAATGCATCCCCTCCAGACTCCTGTTTCAGCTGAAAAATTAGAGCTGTGTTACTCCCTCATGCAGTGAGTTTCTGAAACAGGCTATATGGGTCGTTGCCCTCTAGAAGAGGGAGTGCACAAGCATTGTATTTAAAAAAAAAAAACTTATTTGAATATGAGCAGGTTTTATATTGGTTTTATTCATGTGCAGGCACCCCCATTTGCTGCTAAGAATAGAGAGGTCCAGTTCTGTCAACCAAGAAATTTGAAGAAATCATGTTTTCACAAGCTGTGTTGTGGTAGAGGCTGGTGGTGGCAGGAGGGGAGGCTTGCCCAGGGTGCCACTCAAGCAAGAACCACCACTGCCGACACATTGCTGCCTAAAGGCAACGCTGCATTACACTAAAACAACTTACAACAACGTAAAAGCTGCCAGTGTCTGTTTCTTTTGGATTCTTTAAGTGAAATAATACTTAAAGAATCCAAATCCACCAGGAGGTGGTACTGTTCACACTCATTCTCACCAACTCCTCCCACCCCTTTGATGCAGTTCATTCAGGAAGCTGGTTTCTGCAACGTTCGAGTAGAGGACCGAACAGCCCAGTTCATCGAAGTGATCCAGACTGAGCTGCAGAGAGCAGAGGCAATTAAGGAGGAATTTATCCAGGTTAGTATGCAGAGCAGCTTGAAAACTCACGCTTTTACCGAGAGGGGATTTATTTGCACAAGTTTCATTTATCTTTGGAGGACTTACTAACATACTTCTGTTATTTCTTTTGCAGGAATTTTCTGAGGAGGACTATTTTGCTGTAGTTAACGGATGGAAGGAAAAGCTGGAACGCTCTAAGAGTGGAAACCAGAGATGGGGACTCTTTCATGCAACAAGGAACTGAGTAATTTCTTAAAAAGTGAAGGAGATTGTAAAAGGAGACAAATGAAGGTTGTCAGGATTTTTTTTATATAAAAGTCTCTAACAACTATTTTAATTTATGAAAACATTTGAATGCTTTATAGATTCTTTTCATGTAATGGTTTGCAAAATAAATAAAACCATTTTTGATCAAACTTGATGTTAACCGAAAATTATTTATTTATTATTTATTTTATGGTGCATTAGTTGCTCTGGACATCACAGTTTGCGTGAGTCTTAGCTCTTTTCTTCTCATCATTTTTCCCTCATGATATAAAAACAGGATTAATAAAATCAGGACTGATGTCTGTTGAGTTTAAAGCAACTGTGTTTTTAAGTTCAACGTTTAGTCCAGCCTGCCAGCACAACAGAATTGGTGAAAACTTGTCAGTCTTGTGCTTCCAGTGAGCAACCTTGAAAGCCCCACCCTCTCACATCAGCGCCAGTTTCAGCACATTTTTCTTGGCAAGAACCCACCAGTAGCTGCTCATAACAAAATGATCTCTTTCCTTACAAGCAAGCTGCTCAGCCCGTTTGAGTAGAATAAACTAAGTGTGAATATAAGTGGGTGAACATGTGCTCGGTTGTAGTATTATTGTTGACACTGTTTTTCCAGGAAGTAGATGACTCTGTTTTGGTAGTGATCACCATGAAAGATTACGAGACTTTAATGCAGACTTTGTTTTAACAGACAAAAAGAGTAAATTACTGGTAAAGTCATTGCGCCTGACTGAAAACATTGTTCACAGCCTTGGTATGGTTTCCAATTAATTCTGTTTCTAGATTATTTACATCATAATCAAACAGAAGAGCGTTTTGCGCTCAGCTAAGTGAGCTCAACTGTCCAACCGGTCCAAAAACAAGCAGTCGCCGAAAACTCAGACAGGATATAGTTCCAAGAAAAAAACACTACAACACCTGGTAACTGGCTGAACAAGTGCAGTTTCCAGACTTTCTTTATTCCAGGCAGACATCTCTAGAGGTGTTGAACTCAGTCACAAAAATTTAAGATGGTACCTTCTCTCTCTTTTGTCTATCTTTTATTTTCTTAGACATGAAAAATATTCTAAATCCATATAGTTGCTTATTTCTTGTATTTCAGCTGATGGATCAACTCACAGGGTTGGGTTGCTGACACTAAGATGTAGAGACAATCTTTTTAAGTCTTTATTCATGAAGAAGTGAAATATATTAGTAGCAAAAAGCATTAACAGAAGTGCATGAATAAAAATGAGGCCTTATCACCTCATCACACATGCATACATTTACACAACATATAAAAACAATTAAAAAAAAGTTAACAAAACCATAAAATTCCCAGTCTAAAGAGAAACCGCACCAGGCTTTGCACTTAGCTCTTCTTAACGCTCATTAATAAAATAGGTGACACAGCAGAGTTAAAATATTCATCCCCAAAAGATTGCTGCCTAATTTTAACATCATTCCTATCCACACATTGCCACTTCATCCCCACCAGTAACTGAAAATATTCCAATCCCTTGAACGTTTCCACTTTGTTTGCATTAAAACTACAAAATCAGCTGTGTCGTGTGTTTCATCTGGATTTTGAATGAGAGACCAAGAGCAAGTAGTGCATAATTGCTAAGCAGAAGAAAAATTATACATGGTTTTTAAACCTTTTCACAAACTACATATCTGAAAAGTGTGGTGAGGATTTGCACTTTTTAGGGAACTAGAGGTACATCACTACCAAAAGGAGGTAAGTAACGTTTAAACATGTTCAGCGTTTTGGACAAATCATCAAGCAGGTGAGCAGTTAGGTCAGTGGGGGTCTATAAGTTACAAAATGAAAAACAGGCAGATGATTAGACTGAATGGGTAATAGGAGTAACTGAACAGACTTCTTGAGGATAAATGACAAATCGGTAAAGAGCCAAGAATAGTTAGCAAGTTAAATAGTGAGTAATGTCCCACAGAGGTGTGAGGTAGTTCCCCACAGCAGCCAAGCGCTTTGACATGCCAAGACAAACAAAGAGAAAGTCAGACACAACATGTTGTCTTTAACAAAATCAACTTAATGATCAACCCTCCAGTACAAAAGTTTTGCGGTTTTATTTTTGTTTGTTTTGTTTTTTTGTTTTTTCTATACATATACTTATAAAGGCATCCTCTGAAAATAAATCCAATCTGGGATCTGGTTCCACAGAATAAGATCCTGGAAACTAACAACCTCTCAATACACTTTTAGAAAGTCTCTAACTGAAAATTAAAGCTGTTAGAAGCATTCTGATGGGAAAATACACACTCACTGGCCACTATATGAGGTACTATTTGGTACTTTATTAAGAATTAGAGTTGCAGCCAATCACATGATTGCAACTCAGTGGATTTTGGCATCGAGAAGATGTGGTGAAGATGACTTACTAAACCGAGCATCATTTAAACGTGACGACCTAAAGGAGTACAGTTTCTGACCATGTCTATTCCTGAATGAGCACAGTGCACCCATCTTCTTTAGGCTCCTTCCAGCGGGATAATGCAGCACGTCACAAAGTTCTTAATACTTGCGAGATTTATCTAATACAGTGGCCGGTGGTTATGAATGAGGATAAGAAATGTATCTGCTTATGAATGGATTTTAGAGAAAGCTGGAAAAGGCTCATCTTCTCTTTGTATGTTGATGATTTGTTCTCCAGCACTCAGTTGAGGAATGAGGTTTTTCAGGGTCTCAAAAACAGCATTAAAAGCTAAGAAAATCCTACCCAGAGCAATAACTCATTTAGAGTATGCTTTGTATAAGTAACATAAACATCTCACTTTGATCTCATTTTGTCGACAGTAAGTCACTTGAGCTGATATATTCTTTGGTTGTTTTGATTTACCTGACTTTCATAGGTAAACAACCGAAACTTTTCTGAAAAGAAAAGAATGTATGTTAACTACCCTCATGCTATTGCTTAAACAGAAAATCATGCATGCATACACAAGAACAAGGGTGTGGCCAAAAATGTAGCATGTTTACAATATTCAGAGAAACAAGTTCAGTCTCATTGTGTTCTGCTGTGCAATTTGGGTGATCTGGATCTGAGTTTATGAAAAGTAGGACTTTTTTTGGTTTATTTTTTTTTTTTTTTATGGAACTTGGAAGATTGCCACCACTTGGTTTTTGTCTATGAGGAATGACTACTGACATGACTCACGACGTTGACTTTCCTCATGGTTAAGGTAAACATGATTCACAATTTGATGTGCATCACTGTAAACAACTAAGTATTTTTGCATTAATTAACTGTTTAATGTTAATTCAAGAAAAATATCTGCTGTTCCGCAATACCCAAGGTATTGCGGAACAGCAGCAAAGTTATTTTATATGTTCAAAACACATACATTCAAACACAAAACATAGCACAGACATATATTAGTATCTTTCTCAAAGAGTTGCCTGATAATAAAGAACATTGTCTACAAGTTTCTTCAAGGCATTTAAAAGCTTTCTTGCACTCTTTAAGGTTGTGGTGTCCAAACTTTTGGCACCACAGGCCAAACTGGCCAAGTTGAAAGTAGTCAGGGGTGTTCTTTTTTATCTTTTTACCTGCCCAGCAATAAACTAAATATCCAATTTTTTTTTTATTTTTTTTTTAAAACAAAGTAGAAAAAAATAAATTATTGAAGAGTCCAAAAAGGCTCCCAGATGTTTACCTTTATAAAACAAAGGTGGATAGTTTCCACAATATCTGTTTTGCATGTTTTCTACTGTGCTAACCTTGAAAATGTTTCTAGTCTATCCCCAGCAACAAAAACGAGAACTTTCTACGAAAACATCTGCTGTGATTAAAGAAGTTCAATGACTGGGTGTGACCAAGTTTGTTTTTGAGTGAAATGTTGCTGGATTTTTCTGAAAGCAATAAAAAAAATAAAAATAACATGTCTGACAAAGGAAAAATTTGTCATCAGAAAAAAATGCAAAAATTGAGGGGCCAGATTTGTACCATTCTTGAACTGCAGTCAGAGAAAATTATTCCAAAGACCCCTGAGCCACACTTTGGAGACCTCTGCTGTAAGGTTTATAAAAGCCTTCCTTTTTCATGGCTAATTTATTATGTTGCACATTAAAATGATTTTGTTTATTCCTATAGATTGAAGTTGACAGACATCATTCCCAAACTGCACCTTGATCTCTCCTGTCCAAGCAGGATTATTCCAGAGATTTTAAAATCAGTTGTCATCAGTTTACCTGCTTGTTATCTTTCTTTTCTCTTTGGTCTTCAGCGAAGCTAAACTTAATCCTCAGCAAGTCTTGGCTCAGGTTGAGCTTGACCTTATGCAGAGTGTTTTGGGGGGTTTTCTTTGCTATACCTCCAACTGCACTGCACTACTGCTGAAACATGCGGTGGATTTTCAATAAATGATGGTAATATGGAATTCAGTTCAATCATTTAATTTATAAAATGAAATTCATAATTTAGATGTATTATGTATTCATACATAACACACAGTGACATATTTCAGCCGGTTTGAAGGTTAATTTATGTAATTATGGCTTATAGTTAGTGAGACCTTATAATTCAGTTTTAAATTCTCTAGGTGGTTTAGGTCAGGTCAGTTTGCTGGCCAGTCAAGTACAGAGACACTATGGACAACAAACAAGGTATTGGTGCATTTGGTAGAGTAGGCAGGTGACAAGTCCTGCTGAAAAAGAAAAACTTTGTCTTCGTAAAGCTTGTCAGCCAGCAGGAATTGACCTTAAAGAGTAACTGAACCCCAAATACACTTTTTTGCAGATGAGCTGTATAAATTGGGCCTTAAGGGTGCCATCTTTATGTTTCTGTGCAAACTGTGATATTTTTAGTGTAAACTTGTCTAATTCTGCAATATTCAGCCTAAAGCCGTCTTAGTGCTGCCCTCTTTGTGTTGAATGGTGGCTACTGTAGTCAAATTTTCCTATTGGCTACAATGGTACAGCTTGGTTGATGTCTATGTCACAGCCCCACATTCAGGTACAAAACCATCTCACTCAGACACACACCCCCGCGGCAAGTCAAGAGCTGGAATCGCAAGTGTAACGAGTGTTGATCGATGGCGTTTTTCAGCTTTGCACAAATGTGACTCATTTGCAATGTAGCCATGGAGTGAAATGGGCTGCTGGCAGGGTTTGCTGCAGATGACTGTGAGACTGACTACAGTGCTTTGGAAGCTAGAGGGGCTCATGGCAGCACATACAGGACTGTTACTGCAGAGGAAGTGGTACTATGATGTGTTGTCACCAAAGTCTCCACTAACATAAAAAAGTTCCCAGATTTTTCACTGGGCGTTTCTTTGAAAAAAAGACGCTAGAGTGGTTTAAAAAGCTGCTAAATGTAGCGACAGAGTGCTAAGTTGGCAACAGTGCTGTCCCTCATACTGATCACAACCCCGCTTCATCTCTCTGCTCATCCCAAAACTTGGCTATGGCCCTCAGTGTCTCTTGGCACCACCCACTTTGGTGGAATTTTTCAAACTTTGTCTGGGGAAGAGGTTATGCTTTCCCAGAGGGTTTAGTTCCACCTTAAGCAACTTGGATTATGTGTCCTACCCCACTGGGACCTTATTTCCAAACGAAATGCAAAGTTTACCATGGAACACAGCAAAAACCCAGTCATTTTTCTCCTTCAGCCCAGGTAAGATGCTTCTGTCATTGTCTCTTGTCCTGGAATGGCTTGACATAACCAATGCAACAGTTGTAGTCTATGGCTTCGAAATTATTGTTTTTGGAGGATCTTACAACTGCACCGCATTCCACACGCTGTGAATCTCTCCCAAACTCTTAAATAGGCTTTGCTTTTGCAATTCTCTCAAGGCTGTGGTAATCTCTTTTGATTGTGTGTCTTTTCCACTTTCTCCTTCCACTTAACTTTCTATCTATCTATCTATCTATCTATCTATCTATCTATCTATCTATCTGTCTGTCTATCTATCTGTCTATCTATCTGTCTATCTATCAACACTATTAGTTTTATTATTTAAAATAATCTTCTTTCGTCAATGCTTTTTCGAATTATACATAGAACATTTATAAAATTGTTATAATATTAAATTTTTGAAAATAGATTGTTTAATTTTAATCCAGGAGGTTAAGCATGGGACTTTTAGCGGTTTTGTGGATTTTTTTTTTTTTTTTTTTAAATGTCCTGCTACATGCAGTTCACGCTCACTTTGAAACATAGGAAAATAAAGGCGCAACTATTCAAACCACAATCATGATCTTCAGATAACTGCAAATTAAAAAAAAAAAAAAAAAGAACAGCTACTTGAATTACCCGTAAATACACCTTGCCTTCGAACGTGAACGATGTGCCATGAGTCAGTTTAAAGTCGCTTTTAATGTTTGACTGCGGCACTTCCTCTGTCTGAGCCCCACAGGACGCACCCACTGCTTCGCCGTGTGAAGTTACGTACCTGCTCTTAGAGGCAATATTATCACAGAGAAAACATGGCGAGGTTAAGCGAGCAGGGGATTCGCCTCAGTTCCGTAAGTCTTTCAAACAGTATAAATATGTATTTCTGCTCCAAAAAACCCCACTTTGATTTAAGAACAACAGATGAAGAAACGCGTTAATCTGTGCTTGTGATATTTTTTCCAGATGAGCCCTTCCTTTCTAAACAGCAACTCCACCAGTCATACCTGGCCGTTCAGCGCGGTGGCAGAGTTAATAGGTAAACTGCAATGGCATGATTACATGGAAACTTTGCATAGGACAGCGCACCTGCACTCTGTATTTTTGTGCTGTTGCAACCTTTCGTGGTTTCATTTTGATCTCTCTTCCGCTGTCGCACACTGAAAGCTGCATGTTTCACTAACTTTGTGCTAAATTGGAGCGATGGACTTCCTCTTACTTCACCAGTCTTAGCAAGCTTTCTTTTATTTCCATGTGTGTACATCCGGCTGCATTCATAATATTTTGAAGTCTGGAAACTTTTCCTGCAGAGGGAATATTTTCTGAACATTTTCTTGTTAGTTTTTTTTTTTAATTGTTGTTCAATATAAACGCTGCTGTTGGGCTGCAATGTGACTTCATAGCGTCTCTCTAAGCTGTCATGCCTCCACTCTGTGTGCTCTCATTGGCTAAGACCCAACCGCCATTATTTGGCTGCAGGGCTTTTAACAGGAACTGTGACAGGGCTGCAGCTAAGTGCAGTCAGCTCAGTAAATTTTACATCACTGCTTTGTGTTGTTATGATGCTCAGTATGATCGGAGACTATAGCACAGTTTTCGATTGCAAAGTGTCATGGAGTTAAACCTAACAGTCCAGATGTGCTCACATGTGTAAATATTTGGTACATTATGTATTAAAAGCTGCCTGTCAGGGCTCAGAAAAACATTTGACCTTCAAAACTACATCTCCCACACTTTATCTGTGCACATCAAAAGGAATAGTCCTGGGTTTTTGAATTGAGGTTCTATTACCAGGTTATGAGCTGTTAGTATCTTACCAAGAGTAGATAACACTCTTCACATATTGATTTAATATGAATCCAGATTTGTTGTTCCCTAAGGCCAGAGACGATAGCTTGTCTCAGTCATTCCAAAACGAAGGCAGACTTGTCTTAAAACAAGCCCATTCTCAAAAGCATCAGAGTGGTGTATGCTGTTTTATAGGTCCTTAAACCATTGTTGCATTTAATGGACATGATATTGTAGCACACTGTTACTCTAAACCACGTGTCAAACTCAAGGCCTGCGGGCCATAACTATTTGGGTTCCTCCCCCTAGACTTATTGACCCTTTGCACATGACGTCATCTATGGAGGACCGAAACTGATATAATTAAAAATAAAAGCAGAACTATATATATTTTGTTTTTCTTTTCCTTACACATGTGTTTTCATCAAGAAATGTATATATTTTCTTTTTCCTTTTCCTTATACATGCGTTTTTGTCAAGAAATGTATATATTTTGTTTTACCTTTGTACAAGCGTTTGTTCTTTTTACATTTCCTCATCTCCTCTTTTTACTTTACTGTATGCTTTTCTGCCTCATTGTGCAAATGAGGAGGGCTGCCTTCTTGGTCCAGCTCCTCTACTATTGGTCAATAAACAGGAAGGACCAGGATCCATGTGCAGATCAATTATGCATGCCTTTGCCTTTGGCTTCAGTTTAGCAACTGAAGTAAAGTTGTGGAGGGAGCGGAAATAGAGTCTGTGTCGGAGTTGAGGGAAGCTGCAAATAGACTGGACGAGTTGGATGGCGGTAAGTTTTCAGCTGACCAATAGCAGAGGAGCTGGATAAAGAAGGCAGCCCTACTCGTTTGCATAATGAGACAGAAATACAGGAAAAGTAAAAAGAGGAGACGAGGAAATGTAAAAAGAACAAACGCTTGTACAAGGAAAAGGCAAAAGAAAATATTTACTTTTTTTGACGAAAATGCATGAATAAGGAAAATGAAAATGAAAATATATACATTTTGTGATGTGATGAAAACCACCTGTATAAGGAAAAGGAAAAAGAAAATATTCATATTTCTTGACGAAACGTATGTATAAGGCAAAGGAAAAAAAATAAATAAATAAAAGAAAAATAAAATAAAATATATATATATATATATGTGTGTGTGTGTGTGTGTGTGTGTGTGTGTGTGTGTGTGTGTGTGAAACAAAAAACACCTGTCATGGGTTTAGAAATATGTCTGACTCAGATGCAGAAACACTGAGGAAGCAGATGAAAAGTTAAAGCTCCGCCATGACGGACGTCAAAACAACTTATGCACTCCTGCACAGGTTGTCAACAAACAGGCTGTTGGTAGCCTAATATCGCTTCCATTTAGTGGATTTCTCTGTAAAAGTTATTATAGGGTGCCAAATTACATAAATGTGAAAAGATGTTAAATAGTAATTTTAAGAAGTATTCACTGAATGCCGAGAAAGCTATAATATTTTAACAGTCTGTTAATATGTAGTTTTGTCTGCCACAACCAGCCCTTTTCATGTTCCATTCTCCAGTAGTTTTACACAGGAAGATCATTGGCGGTACACCGCCTCCTACATTCATTTCTCATGTGAACAGTCTTCAGGTTTATTGTTTAAATACTATTCAGTGCAAACATCATGACCGTGTAAAGACAAACTTATAACTTTACATTAAGCTATTACAGTTTTAAGTTTGGAGTTGTTTTAAGACAATAAAAGTCCATTTTGGTTGTGATTTTGGGTGTAAGGTTCTGTTGAAAGGTCATAAGCAGTTCATATCTTACCTGCAGTATAAATCCAGATTAGCTGCACCAAGAAGCTGAAGTTAACAGCGAGTCTAAGAAGGACCAAGACCAAAGTAGACCTTTACCACAGCAGCACACCTTCAGTCTCTAAAGTATCAGCGGTTATGCAAGTACTATTTTATGAACATTTGAACCATTATCACAGTCATTTCCCATGTATGATTATTTACACAAGAACTGGAGGAATGTTCCTATGTCAAATACATGGTGAAAAGGGGATGTAAAACATTTCATTACTTAAGTAATATAAAAAGAAAAAATATTTGCTTTCATTGAGCGTTTTAAAGATTTTTATGCTGCCTTATGCTACCTTACTTTTCTATTTGGTTGTAACTCAGTTTTTCACACAGGAAGATTATTGGCGGAGCACCACCTCCTACTTCCACTTCCTGTGTAAATATTCATTGGAATTTTTGTGAATAGCCACCCGACGCAAATGTGACAATGATTTAAAGGACCATAAAAATGTAGTTCACATCAACCATTGTGAGGTTTTTGAAACTGAAGATGTTTTGAGCCGTAGAGGTTTGCTTTGGTCTTTGTCACTATAGGATTTAAACAGAGTGCAGATGCTATGTGTGAGTTATTGAGTGCAGGTAAGGTACTGACTGTTAATAATTTTACAACAGAACCTCACACAAAAAAAATCCATCAAAAAAAGTGTCAAAGAATAGCATTTAATTAGAATCGGACTGGTCTTCATACAACTGGGTTAGAAATGTTGTTTTCTTTATGGCATCCTGAAACTACCACTATTTTAAATGTATTTTTTAGATAAAGTGATGCATATATGAAATTCTTCAGAAGAATTTATTTTTCTGAAATCTTGATATTTTCTTGATCACATGACATTGTTCTTGAGTTATTGGGTTAAATAGATTGTGGAGGTTCTGGGTCAGCAATAACCAGTTTGAACCTACGAGTTACTGCTTCCTCCCAGCCTCCTTCCATTTGATACAAGTAAACAAACCATTTTTAGAAGTCCTTTCTGCCAGTTCTGATTTTGACCAATTTTGATATTTTGTTCTAAAGACGACGAAAAAAAAATCCCCCAGGTTTTTTGATGGAGGTAGAAGTTTTAAATCCAGCAAAAAGTGAATATATTATGACATTATCATCAATTATGCACCAAAACTTTTGTCCTTAACCTTTTTCTAATTTTTCTAAACTCAGAAAAGTTTATTGACAGAAAATGCTTGGAGTTCTTAGTTTTGATTGGGTCTGATTAGTGCATCTCTATTTCAGTTCATTTCCCTTTATAGTTAAGTATTATGACAAATTACAGAGGCAAATAAGTATGAAATTGGTCAAATCACACCTAAATTTAATTTTAATAGAACATGAAATTTAGAACATGTTATAATGCACACTTTATATTGATTGCTCCTCTGATCTCTTTTTGTGACAGTTATTTGGCCAAAAAATAACTACGACTGATTTTACATTGATAAATGTTATGTAGCTGAGTTACATAGCCAGAGCTTCACACCACAGACATTGAGTGTGTTATAGAAAATTACTTTAAATAATCATTGGTTGTTAAAGCAGATTTTAAACTTAATAGGTTTTAAACTAAACTTAGTATTTATTCACATCAAACATTCCAATGTCAGACGGCTCCTTTTCTTACCTGATAGGAGTTGAAATGCTGATTCAAATGTTGGGTACAAAACAACCGAAAGTCCAAAAGGATGAACAAAACAATCTATTTGTAGACTGAATTTTTTTTTTCATCTGGAGAGGTTCAGATTGAAATAATTTTGCGCTTTAGCTTTTTACTTGTTGCTGCAATTGAAATGTGTCTATATTATTAATCCATCTGCATAGGTACGTATTGATTATGCTATGGTAATAAGTTGTAACCAGGCTTTCCACTTTTTGCAGAAAAACCATATGGTGAACTATGATTTTTTTTTTTTTTTTTTATGCATGTGCAGATTGTCTGATTTTGCACCCAATAGGACCTCCATAAGACTCTCAGGTTTTTTCAGCTAAACACTGTGTCCTTGTACTGCTGGATAACTTTTCAGTAGCAAAAAAATGTTTCTTTGTCATCATCTGCAGGAGGAGTTGCTCTTTAATCAGTTTCTTCTCTGTAATCTCAGTACTCCCTTTCCTGTGTGTTTCTGTCTTTTCTGACTTTTGCATTTTCTCCTTTTCATCCTCTAGACAATGCGTCGGACCCCGGTGTGTGTGCCAAACAGATCTGGTTAGATGTAGTTAAAATTGATGATCAGCTTTGTCTGACGTTCACCGATAATGGCAGCGGGATGACACCTAATAAGCTGCACAAGATGCTCAGGTGAGTCAGAAGAATTTAAACAAGAGGTTTATGTGGAAACGCAAGAATTCGCAGCATATTTAAAATTCTATTAAAAACAGATTTAAGACATAACCAACTCATTGCTGAATAATAAAAATAGTTAGTTAATTCGACCATGGTAATATTGTCTAATAGGTAGACAAATATCAGTATGTCATCACTATTGTCTTTCCATTTCATTCCAGCTTTGGCTTTACAGAAAAGGGCTCGGGTAAGGCCAGTCAGCAGGCCATCGGCTTGTACGGAAACGGCTTCAAGTCCGGCTCCATGCGTCTGGGTCGGGATGCGCTTATCTTCACCAAAAATGGTGGCTGTCAAACTGTGGGACTGCTTTCTCAGACCTACCTGCAAAACATCAAAGCCCAGGCAGTCATTGTTCCCATAGTGCCCTTCAACCAACAGACCAATATCCTTTTTAGAAAAGGAATATGCGACACATACCGTTTGTGGATGATGATTAGCATCATTACGGGTTTGTGATTTATTTGAACTCATCTTGGTATGGTGATGGTTCTCGCATAAGTACCACCCAGGAGCCATCCTACATATTAATGTATAGTGCTGTAATAATGTACACTGTGTGCACAATTACTAGACAAATGAGAAATTTGATTATTTCATATTTTTTATGCAAATTTTTCAAACACCCTGTATCATAATTATTAGGCTGCTTTTAATCCTCAGGGAAAAAATTAGATCTGACAGGGTCTGAAGTCATAAATTCATCTGCATCCTTGTGAAGTCTTTCACAGGGATGAACCGGTGGACCGTTTCAGGTTGAAGATGGACTCAAAATCCAAACTGAGTGCCAGTTTCAGAAGACACTTTCTTTAAACACTATTACAGAAAAAAAGTCTGTTTCTTTTAATAAGACATTGCCTTTTATGCAGGACAACGGAGTGCTGCACTGCATGAGTCGCCAGTAAAAACCTTCATGTTCAATAAATAGTGGCATGGTCCCTGTTGTTATTTGACCTAAGTCCTATTGTGAGCCCCTCTGAATGGGAGATTTATGGTGAAGGAAAACAGTCAAGCTCTCATAACAGAGTCGAGGGGGCTGCGGTTGCTGCTTCATGAAAAGTTGTTAAGAAAACCAAAACCTCACTTTTCCTTCCTTAGATTTCTTTAGATTTGAGCTTTATAAACATTTGTACTGACAAACAGCACTTTAGTTGTTAAATAATAAAGTGAATCCTGAACAATACAAGTTACCTATTAATTGTGCACATAGTTTATTCGTTCCGGTACAGATTGTTTTCTCCCAGTTTTAGAAGATTTCAAACAATGATTGCATTCATTAAAAGTAAGAGGCTATCCAAGACAACATGGACTTTGGGTGAAATAATTCCCCCCACCGCCCCAGGCCCTGTGTTAAATCATGAGTTATATGTGATCAATCAGATTTTAGATCAGGACATGATTTTCTTTTCTTTGACATCATTTGGCTTACTTCATGTTGTCAGGCAAGTTCTACGAAAGGGATTTTGTGATTGTACAGGTCTGGCAGTAATCAGGTGTAGCTGGTGAAACTGAACTCAGCGTTTCAAAAAAAAAAAAAAAAATCTGGTTGATTACATTAATTTCAACAAAAAGGGGCGTGATTACTTTTTTACTTAAACTCAGATTTGTTTGGATGCAAGATGATGTTGTTATGTTTAAGAAAACTAAGAACTGGCTTTTTGTTGTGTTTTATGGTTTACAAGCTAGTTTTTGTGTTTGTCTTATATCTCAAACAGTTTTTAAAGAATCTCAATTCATGGTAGAATAATCCATTTCAAGTTTGATTAGTTCTGATGTCCTTGAAAAACAGTGAAATAGCTCTTTAGTTTAGCTGTCAACATCAGCCTCTGACAAAGCATCGCCACTGTTATTCACAGTGCTCAAACGGAGCTCTGGACATGCAAATATGCAACAGAAATCCCAGTCGGAGCGCCGCATGGTGGACATTTGCCCTGGGCGGGAAGCCATGTTGCTTATATCAAAAACCACCACTGTTTAGTTGTAAACTACAATGCATGATCTGACCTTAATTCAGCATCACGGTCTCTAGTTGTGACTGAAGACTCAGAGGCCAGCCTGGCAGCCATCCTACAACACTCTATCATCAAGTCCCAGGAGGAGATACTCACTCACTTCGACTCCATTCCTTCAAAAAAAGGCACCAAGATACTGATATGGAATATCCGCAGGTCAGAAACAGACATTTTTTTTGTTGTTTTTAGGCAAATACTTGTATTATCATGGATTGTCACAATTGTTTCTTTAATTTGGGTTCACTTGAGTGTTGATTTTTTGTTTGGAATCTAGTTTAAATGCATTTTATTGTGAATAATAAGGCTTCAATCACAGGTACATACAGATAAGATATTTATAGACTTGATTAGGCAATGTTTAGGCAAGTCAGAGGATGATGACATTTTATTGCAAGCCACCATTTACTGGGTCACAAGCAGACAAGTTTTATTTTTTTGCTTGCTGTAAAAAGATAGTAATCAAATGATTTAAGTTTGTCATGTTTTTTCACTTCCTCCTGAACATACTCACTGTCTTCAGACGTGTAACACTGCAGATTAGATAAAATGGCCCAAGTGGCATTTAGATGGTGTTTAAGGTGAAAGCTGATTTATCATACATGCTTGGTTTTCCTGTTGTTTGAGCTCTACATTAACTTTGAATATTTGTCCCTTTTGACTCTTTTAAATTAGCTTTAGAGCTGAAAAACTTGTTCTAACACTTATTTTGTTTTGTGTTTCTGAAGAGCCAAAGATGGGAAGACCGAGATTGACTTTGACACGGATTCAACTGACTTTCGTTTGCCTGAGATTCATCTCGAAGAGCTGAAGCAGGGCCTTAGGAACAATGGGTCCCTGAGACCTGAGCAGAACATCCCAGACATGTATTACAGCCTAAGGGTGAGCCAATCATTTGCTTATTTTAAGCATTAGTGACTTAGCCAATGCTGGAGCATTGTCTGTGTTTATTTTACCATACTGTGAGCGCATTAAGAGTCATTTTCAGAACAAAACTGACCATGGGTCACATAATGGGTTACAGCTCTGAAACCCATTCTTTCTGTTGCATCTGTGGCACAACAATAGCTTTTCACTGAGTTGAGAAAAGCTCAAGTATAGTACTGCACATAGCTTAACTAACCTTGCATTTTTGACTTAAAATAGGAGTTACTTGAAATGAGGTCAGTCTCTGTTACTATCTCTTGAACAATAAGGTAAATAAGGAATATTTTTTACCCTAAAACTATCCTTATGTCTGTGTCTCTCATTGTTATTATTTACATTTTTGGAACATTTCAGGTAAACACTAGTACTTTCTATGTTAAAGACAAGTAAAAAGTTAATAGCAGGAGAGGTTCGATTGTTGGCAGCAGTATCTCACCCGATGCCCCCCTCCAAGAAAGTATCACAGCTAAACAGAATGCAGGGCCAGGCGTACCTTCTATGGACATGGAGAGAGCATAAAGCGAATAGTTGAAATAACAGCAAATAATGCAAATTTGAAAGTAGTAGGAGAATGTAGAGTGAGAAAAAGTGGTTAGTTTGTCCTCCAGCAGCTTGAGCCAATAGCAGTATAACTACAGAAATGGCTCAGGATAACCTGAGCCAGTCTAACTATAAGCTGTATCAAAAATGAACATTTTAGAAAGTAGACAGGGTTTCTGCATCACAAACTAAAACTGGGAGCTGGTTCCACAGGAGAGGAGCCTGATAACTAAAGGATCTGCCTCCCATTCTACTTTTAGAAATTTTAGGAACCACCAGTAAACCTGCAGTCTGAGAGCGAAGTGCTCTGTTAGGAACATCTGGAACAATCAGATCTGTGATATATGATGGAGCTTGGTTATTAAGGGCTTTATATGTGAGAAGGAGAATTTTAAATTCTATTCTGGATTTAACAGGGAGCCAATGAATGGAAGCTAAAATAAGAGAAATATGATCTCTCTTTCATTTTCATTAGAAATCTTGCTGCAGCGTTTTGGATAAGCTGAAGGCTTTTAACTGCATTTTGTGGACTTCCTGATAGTAAGGGTAAGGATTACATACATGCTGACTGAAAAGACCCCACGGCTTCTGCCACAGTATTGTCCTGTTTCAGTTCCGTTTTAAAACAACACCAAATATGAATTGAAGTTACAGACCTGGAAGAGCAAAATAATTATGGAAGAGAAGGGAAATGAGAGAGCTCCTCCTTTGCTCATATTTTAAATCATAAATGCAGAGCGTTGGGTATCTTGCTGGAGATATTTTATTTGCAGTCTGCTGGACTTCCTCATCTTGCTTCCGAATGTTCTGGTCTCCACAAAAATAGCGCTTGGTTGCTAGGTAGCACTGAACCCGTTCCAGCTGTGTTGAGCTA
Organism: Anableps anableps; assembly: GCA_014839685.1. Classification (NCBI taxonomy): domain Eukaryota; kingdom Metazoa; phylum Chordata; class Actinopteri; order Cyprinodontiformes; family Anablepidae; genus Anableps; species Anableps anableps. The sequence goes on from CM026074.1 coordinate 22,555,978, forward strand.
CTCATGTTTTCACACTAAAGTAGGCAGGCTTTATTCTTATACAGCAGCTAGGGGTGAGGGTTGCTCTTCTCTAAGACACTTTAGTTTCTCCTCCGCTTGCTTTGTTTGCTTGCAGTATTGTCTTTAGTTCCTGTGATGGTCAGAAAGTGAGCTCAAGGAAGTAGCTCTAGCCAAGCTGGTTAGCTTGGGAACTTACTTATATATTTATCTCTTAAAGACAATATATGCATTGGATTTCAATAATTATTGTACTATTTCAAATGTTTTAAAGAAAACTAAACTTACAGCAGTCAGTGTAAAAACATATATACCTTAAATGTTTCAGTTCATCAAACTAATTCACACCAGACAAAGACAACCAGAGCAAAAAACAGAACAAAAAGCAGTTTTCAAATGATGAATCTGTTTCTTAAGTCTTTGATTGCCTGATCTTCTCCATGAGCCCGCCTTGGTCCAGGAGCAATCTAGTCCTGGGTTAGCACTGATAACAGGCCAGAGCTAGAGCATGGGATGCTAGAAATCCAAAGAACTGGTGAAAAATAGAATCGAATAGAATAGAATAGAAATATCCTTTATTGTCCCACTATGGGGAAATTTCTGTGCAACAGCAGCAAAGTGACACTGACAGGCATTGACAGCGATCAGACTCACACAAAGTATGTAATATAAAAAATATATAAAACCAGAATAAAGAATAAAAATACTGTACAATAAGGGCAAAATTTCAACATAAACTTCAACAAACCTTAAGTCAGCGTTGGTTGGGCCGGTTTGTGGAACAGGCTGCATGGGCCAGGTTGGTTTGATTTGTGTTCATTTTCAAGTGTTTTTTTTATCCCCTTGAAAATGAAATCAGTTTTTTGATGACCTTATACATTTAAGTTTGACAAACAAAAGCAGAAGAAATTTGTAAGGGGTTAAATGTGTTTCACAGCACTGTATAGTTCACTATGCTATGTTGAGAATTAAAGAATTAGGTTTTGAGCAGGTCTGAATTGAAACAGGTGCAGCGGTTGTGGTTCAGGTCAAGGTAAGCCCAACTACAGCTCACGTGAAGGAGAGGGTAAGTGTAGCTTTTTGAGCTTCAGTTTCAAGCAGAAACCAAGAACCTCTCCACCACCAAAGACATCTGTGGTTTTCTAGTAAGCCTGTGCCAGTTCCTTTTTGAAGCAGTCTGGAGGGTTTAAGTAATACAGCTCTGGTTCACTAGTTACTGTCACCCCAAAAAACATAAGTAAAAGAAAAAGATTGTTAAAATACCTCAATCTTTGCATTTTGTCTTCATTTGCGTGTCTTTTCCAGGCCTACCTCAGTATCTTGTACCTGAAGCCACGGACCCAAGTGGTTCTAAGAGGGAAGAAGGTCCTGGCCAAGTTGGTGTCCAAGAGTCTGACTCACATCGAACATGATGTCTACAAACCTCAGTTTAGTGTATCCTTTTGTTATCTGCATATCTATCTATCTATCTATAGGAAATTTATATTTATTGGGCTCTTTAATGTAGTTCTCCACAAATGCCCATGAAAAATGGGCCTCTGTCATATTTTTTCCAGGTTTAACTGGGAATCATGGATCACTAAATAAACTGATAAAGCTGAAAAGAAAAATTTTCATTTTAAAAAAGGCTTAGATTAAGTACATTGTTTTTATTGGAATTGATGGAAGTGCATTTAACAATTATTTCCTCAACAATGGAATATTTTTCCCCCATTGAATAAAAGTATTCAATTCAGTTTCAAGTGTGAGCTTATGTTACTCCAACAATTTTACGGCATTTTAGGAAGGGGGCAGTGTATTCAATAGCACCAGGCTAAAGACTGGTTTTAGAAAATTAAGAATCCAGACTAATCGATTTTAATGCCACACCGAGTTATCAGGTTTGGTTCACTGCTTTAAAACAGTGAATACACAAAAAACTATAATTTATTCTGCAGAATACATTAAATAATGGAAAAATCCCTCAAGTTGTATTATCAAAATTGTCTATAATTATTTGGTATCAACATCGCCCTCCATGTACTTAGTGACAAAAGATATTTGAGTTTGATTATGTTTTTGTTTTTTTATTAAAAGTCTGAAGCGTGACAATGTGTAGTGCTGTTTCTCCCTAACTGGTGTCCATCAGAAAGAGAAGGTCAAAGTGACTTTTGGAGTAAACCCTAAGAAGAAGGAGCACTATGGCATCATGATGTACCACAAGAACCGACTCATTAAGGCCTACGAGAAAGTGGGCTGCCAGCTTAAGGTGACAAAAATGATTATACTTTATATGTTATAATGTCCAGCAACCCTGCAAGGATAAGCAAGTGTAGATGATGGATGGATGGAAGGAAAGAAGTTATAATATGCTAAGTGTTGTTTTACCTCGAAGTTGTTTTTTCTCCTGCAGGCCTCAGGTCAAAGAGTAGGCATCGGGGTGATCGGCATCATTGAGTGTAATTTTCTCAAACCAGCTCACAACAAGCAGGACTTTGAGTACACTAAAGAATACAGGTACTTTAAAAGCAAACCCCTTAATCATAGCTAATTTTGAGTGGTAAATTTATTTAATACGGATAATTAAAAGTGTTCCGTATTTGCTTTTATTTTGTGTTTTTGTCTTTAGGAAATTAGTGGGGGGAAAAGTGTTAAATATGTAACGTTGTTTTCTTTCTGCTGTCAAGACTCACCCTTGGTGCTCTTGGTCTAAAACTTAATGACTACTGGAAGGAGGTCACAGAGAAGAGGGCCAGGGAGCGAGAGTTTCAGGCGCTCGACAAAGAAGACAGCGAAGACCAAGAAGACACTGACATGTGAGTCCTTGGTTTAGCTCTTCTGTTGTGTATCAGATGAAAACATTTTTTACCTCATTTATAATATGTCACTGTTGATAATCCGTGTGAGTTCCGTACTCAGAGAGACGTCACTGTGTTTTATCAAATCCAACATCAGTGCAGCTCTCTATCAGGAAATCTTATGGTTCTTCCTGTTTCTCTCTGTTGACAAGCTTAATGGAGATACGGATTTAGTTTTCCAGCAGGCTTTGGCACCAGCCCCACAGTGCCAGAAGTAGCAATGTATTTAATAACAACCATGGTATCACTGTTCTTGATCAGTCAGTAAATTCACCTGTACAAAACCTCACAGAGAATTCATAGTGCAGATGAGCTGAAGGCTCCAATTCAAGCTGGATGGACTGCTTTAATACCTCAGCAGTGCCACAGATGCCAAGTAGGTTTAAAGTGTGAAGGCAGTGAAAGCAGCAAATCATTATAACTAAAGTTATAAGTTGGGACCATCGGTCAGCTCCCAGAAGATAATAGTGATTCGGCTTTGGAGCATTAAAGCGTTTCTCCTTGACCATCTCCTCAGTTGTATTTGGATTGCTGTGTCAGATTCCTTGAGTTGCTTGAGTTTGTTTCTTCTGCATCTTTAGCTTGATCTCTGTTTTAGCCTCAAACAAGGATTTGATTCCAACAAAAATATGTCTGGGGAAGGCATGTGTTATTCTCCAAGGTTCTGTGTTCATTCCATTATTATTTCCACTTCAGCTTCCCCAAGCAAACATTATTCAGACTTTTAATCATGTTTCTTACCATTTTTCATTCAGTTGCATTTCTCTTTTAAGCCACAAAATAACAAAAATTTATCTAATTGATTTGACTTATATGAAGTATGGGCTGGCTAATTGTTACCTTTTATTTAATTCCTGTAAAACACAAATACAAAAACCATATGAACACAATCATCAAGGCTTGTCTGTCAAAACAGGGTAAAGAAAACTAGTGCATGTTTTTATTTTTAGAAGGTAGGTCATTGTAATGATGTCTTGAGTGGTCAATGTAAAAAGTCAATCTGGCTGATGTATTTTATCCAAAACTCTGCTGCCAAAGTCCTGACTAACACCAGGGATGCCAGGATCATATCACACCAGTTCTTAAATCACTGCACTGGCTGCCTGTTTGTAAAAATGATAGATTTTAAAATGTTATTGTCGGTCTATGAAGCACTGAATAGTCTTGGGCCAAAATAGATTTCTGAGTTGCTTGTCAAGTGTGAACCATGTAGACCCTTCAGGTCTTCAAAGACCTACTTATTTATTATTCCCAGGACCCAAAGTAACCGAGGTGAGGCACCTGCTCCTTTTGTTCTGGAACAAACTCCCTGAAAACCTGAGAAGTGCAGAAATTGTTGGTTCCTTTAAATCAGGGCTTAAAACATTATTGTGTGCAGCAGCTTTGTTTGCCTGATCAATGATCTATGTCGCAAAGGTGAGAATGAAGATGTGTTCAAATATTTGTATCTTTTAAGGCAAATCTTTTAAATGTTTGACATATTAAGAACTTTTTTTTAGGCAAAGTTGTTATTTCAATGTATTACCTTTAATTTTCCCTGAAGCTCTTTGGACTGGCTTGTTCAGGAATGATGCTATGCAAATAAACTTGCCTTGCTTTATTTACTGGACTAGACAAAGCCTCTCATTCACAAGTCATACAGAATGCTGTGGCCATGTTAATAATGAGTTCAAACAAGAGAGATCTTGTTTTATATTCATTACTTTGCTTTGGTTTTGAGCTCAGCATTCCCTTTAAAATATTAATTGTCACAAATGAAGCACTGATTGGTCAGACACCAGTATATTTGAGTAATCTAATGTATCTACTGTATCTGAATCCAGGTAACTTTATAAACAAATCAAAAAGTGTATATTAAGGTTTTCAACCGCTATCCCCCATTTCCCATACCTATAGTTAATACTATAAAAAATTTAAATTACCTTTAATATGCAGTGGCTCTTGAAAGTGTAGCCATCTATCCATCCATTGGGTTGATCAATCCAGGTTCACTTTTGTCCCAACTCCTTCAGATGTCTGCTAGAAAACTAAGGATAAAGAGGGATAACACTTTTCAGTATCACAGTAAGATGTGCAGATATCCATACAAATCAAAAGAAGAATGACTTCATGAGAAAGAAAATGAAGGTCAGTGAATGCCCTAGTTAGAGTCCAGAGCTAAATTTGACAGAAAATCTGTGAGATCACCTACAGAGGACTGTGGGCAAAAGATATCTTCAGGATTCAACAGAGACTGCGATGCAGACAGACTCCTACCAAAGAAGAGTGAATGTTGAACTTACTAAATAAGAGGCTGCTTAAACAAAGTATTAGTTTAACTGTGTGCACACTTATGCAGCCAAGTTAGCGCACCTTTTTCATGTTATTTCTTTCCTATAGTCAAATTGCACAGGATATATGTCCAGTTATATGTGGGATAACATTCCGAAATTATTTAGAATGACAAAAACCTGTCGTTTTGATACTGCTTGTGTCTTCCTGATTTTGCCCAACCTAGCTTTTGAGTTTGATCCTGTTATCACCCTTTCTGGCTGCCTGTAAGAAGCCAAAATGATTCAGGTCACTCCTCATGTAGTCTTCTCAGCAGAAACATGTCAGGTCTTGGGAAACTGAAAACAGATTTGGTTTTATGGGTTGAAATTGGAAACGTAAGGAATAGTTTTGAAAGGCCTGCTGGAGCAGGCTTGTGCCGCCAGTATGGAACACAATTTTAACTGGTTTAAAAATAGAAAATACACAGGAAACTCAACAGAAAGGACTTTCTCTTTGCGGCTGTTCAACCACAACGCTGAAGTTTAACATCTATAAGTATAATAATCTCTCCTGAATGATTAAATTCTTTCATTGTTCTACTGACTGCCAACTTTTTCGTCTTTGCAGGGGTCCCATGTGGCTACAGTGTGAAGAATGTCTGAAATGGCGAAGCGTCCCATCACACCATTATAAGGTCACTCCTGAAAACTGGAGCTGCAGTCAGAATCCCAATCCACGTTACAGGTACAGCATTTTTGCATCGCTTTGAGAGGGAATATTCACTTTATTAGGCTTTTTTTTAGTTTTGTTTTAGCCCATTTAAAATAAAAAAGTAAAGGTTTTGTTGTTTTGCATGAATGAAACCTTTAAGTTCTTTTGGCTGTCAGTGTTTTGGGTGTCTTTTAGTCAAACTGTACCATAGCAGTAGGTGATGTTTTGCTGGGTCTCATGGTTTTGCAGAAGCTGCTCGTCACCAGAGGAAGCTGAGGAGAGTGGGGAACAGTTAACACCCAGCTACCAGAAAAGCCACAAGAAACTGTAAATTCCTTTTTCACAAGACCTCTCACACAGACCTTTTCACACGACTTGTCTTCCTGTGCGTCTGTGTGCATGTGTGCCATTTTGTGGTTTCCATTCTTCAGTTTCATGCTCTTAAAATTGAAGGCCAAGCTCTCCACGTGACAACATGTGTACCTGATTATCAGAAAAAGCATTAACTCACTGTGAAATTAGGCCAAAGTGTGATTCAGTCAGTTTATCACACACAACATGTCAGTAGTGGAGTGGACCTCACTTATCTCTGTGAAGGGAAGCTAAAATAGGAGAAATATGATCTCTCTTTTTAATTTTCATCAGAAATTTGTATTCTCATTCCAATTAAAAACAGTAATATCACAAGTAAATATTTTCCTTATGTCACGCAGCCTCACTGATACACTTTATGCTTGAAAAACAGCAGCTGTGGTTGCCTCTGTGGTCTGACTATTGACTTTGCGGGATTCGTGAGCTATCGGCAGTAGTTGTGGCATAAACTGCATTGTGTCCTCTTCATTTAGTTTTGTGTTGTTCCCTCCTATTAATCCTTTACATCCACGGAGCTCACCCGGGTTTGCTGCATAAATGATGTTTGTAGCTCTCGTCCTCAGTCCATTCCCTTTCTGTGTCTTTTTTACGTGCCCATACATCCATTCGATATATTACTGTTGAGAAGGTATTTTTAGTCGAGAAAACAGTTCTTTCTCCGTTTACAGCAACAGAGGGGATTTTCTTGAACATGATGTCATAGAGAACACAATGTCATCATCCATATATGGTAGTGACTTCCTGTTTTAGTGGGTATATGAAAGGTATGTCTTTCCCCAGAATAGTGGGTCTTAAAGTTAGTAATCTGCTTTAAATGAAATGCAGAATATGATTTATTTATGTTTCCTACTTTCAAAATGTGTTGGGTTTTTAGGTTTTAAAATATGATGATATATGCACTTCAAAATAAGATAGTGACAAGTTAACAAGTCCCTTTGATAGATGTTGCAGTTAACTTAAAGTAATCCTATTTTGAGGAACATTCAGGCTTGTACTACTTGTCGTACTTGCCTTCCGAAAGTATTTCAATTTTGACAAGCATACATATGAGGCATACAATATATGTAGTGTGAATGGGAAGTGTGCTTTCCCACTGTGTTATGCTAGAGCGCTAGTATTTTTAAAGCCCGAGCATTTAGGTTAAGGAAGTGAGATGACCAGAACTGACCATATTTGGAGGTGAGTAGGCTCAGAAGGTCATGGAGTGGTGTAAGAGACCTGATAAGATAACAACATTGCAGCGAAAGACCCCACATGATCAGACTGTGTCTCAGCTTGTTTCCTGAGGTAAAATTCCAGAACTGATACTTTGTTTTGTTCTTATAAATTTGTTTCATCCATGGAGTAGAAACTCCACATCAAAAATGTTAACACATGCTACACAGTTCTACCAAAATTAATTCTATTTGGTTGAAGTGCACAAAGATAATTCGGCAATGTCACTCCATCATGGCTTTGTGACACACTGCATAATTTCACCTTCATAACATATTTATCATATTCTACGTCGAATCATGGAAGCAACTTAGATCTTTTTTTGGTCATTTCACTCAATAAAAAGATTGAAAAGAGTTTAAGCTGAACAATTCACAAACACCAACCACACCACCACCACTAGTAATATAGAGATGCAGCAATCTGAATTTATGGTTGATTTCTGATCTCTGGTTTTTGTTAAAATGAACCAATTCATAGTTAATTAAGCTTTTTCCAGTTTTGCATTAGGAATTATAATTATAAAAAATGAGACCAGCATTTAAAATAATGTATCCTTCATGTAGAGAACAGTTATCAATTATTTATATTAGAAGCATAGGCAAGATCATGTGTGTGAGAGAGAGTAGTTTCAAGACTAACTTATGACTGAGTTGACAATTCAAAAAGCTACCAACGTTTCCAAACCTTGCATGTTTCATAAAATAGAGGTTGAAAGTTCAAAAGAATAAAACAGAACAACTTTGCTGTAATACATTCAGGTTTCCTGGTATCCTGAATGAATCTCAGATATTTCTAGACACTTCTCAGAAAATACAGCTTTCTTTGAAATCTCTATGTTTCCTCTGACTTCAGTTTTATCCACCTTACTGATACTAGAAAATAACTACTGTATGTTAGTCTTTTTCCCTGACTAACAGCTTCCACTGAGAGGAGTATTGTTATTTTGCTTAGGAATGGTGCATTCACTGACTGAAAAAAGATTGGATTTTTGAGTTTGTGAGCTGAAAATGACCCAATTTTTGTCCATGCTTAAAAAAAATCTGTGGCTGTCTTGCTTTGCTTGAGATTAAGTCATATATACTACAGTATCTGAAACGCAAAAATACAATGTTGGAGCATTGTTTACTTAATTTTTTGTACATTTTTGCACCACTGAAACACCATCTGGGAACAGGATAATTTGGTGGGGCTATTAGAAAGCAAATTAAAAATACTCATGCCTTATCTTCCCTTTGCTGACTTTGATCCAATAATACTTTACTTCAGAACAGAGCAGAATGCTGTGGTTTAATGAACAAGCATTACAGGTGATCCATCACACTTGTCTTCTTGGAGAAGGGAGTGTTTCCCAAACTTCCAGATTTGCAGAGTTTGTTATATTAAAGTATTTTTTTAGATGATCATACCTACTTTTTGTCAGCAGAAATAACAAATCTGGCAGAAATAACAAATCCTAAACTTTTAGGACAAATCTATATCTGTTTTAAATATAGGTGTGTTATGGAATTTTGTGTTAAATAAGGCATTGAGAACTGAATCCTTTGTCTTTTTACTAAATCTTCTTATAACAAGGAGAGCAATATCATATAAGCAACGTTCATCAGAGCTCTGGCAGCTTGCAGGCCGACGCAAAATGTATACCCTGTTTTTGAAACCACACATCCTCTTCCCACTCTCACTGCTCAAGCTGACCTTCACCTACTAACAGCTGGAGCACGACTCCAAGTTACACCACTTTGTTGATATCTAACAGACACTCTCTGCCCTGTTTTACCTAGTGATTAACTATTACATGCAAAAATAGGAAAATACAAAGTCAAAAGTTATATTTTCCATTACAAGGTGAAAATTACTAGCGTTTCTTAAGGAGAACAGGACTGGATGCCTTGCAGCCATGTAAGTCGGAAGTACCAGGCAGGCTGTCTCTTGCTGCAGTGACAGCACGGTGTCCCTGCACGGCGTGCCCTGATCTGCACGTACAGCAGCAGGAGCCCCCTGCCATAGGATGCAGGCATGATGAGAAAATGTGACAGCAGTTTTTTTACACTTAAAGAAATTTCTGCATATTTTAACACATTCAATTCAAGCTTTAACTATATTTCACATTTAGATACAGAGAAAATCACAGCTCATTTTTTCTGTCTTTAATTGAAGTGAATGACAAAGACTTGAGCAAAAATATAGAACACCTGCTGTTGTCCTAAATAGTTAATCTTTCTGCTGTTCTTCTCTTTCTAGAGTAAGCTCATATTAGTTGTTGTTCATGTTTTTCACAACCAGAAATATTTCTAAACAGCTGAACTGTTCTTTCTTATAAGCGAGGGAAACGTGTAGAACAATTATTTCAGCCAGCTGACTGGCAGTGTGCATGAACATGTGTAAACTCCTGTTATTTAATTAAAAAGGACTTTAAACCTTAGGAGCATTATCGTGGGAGATTGTAATAGTTTTTTTAACTACAGCTTTTTAAATCCTTAGAATACACAGAAATCTGTAACTGGCTTACACCTCTGGAGTGTCTTAAATGATGTACATGAACAGAGATTAAGAAAGATGCAAACGTTTAAAGGGCTAGAAGAAAGGGTGCAAATTTAACGCATGGAACCATCAGGAAGTTTTTTTGGTACTGGACTTCTGCTTCGTTTGTTTTGAAATACCTGGGAACACTGACAAAGTCTTTAAATCTGTTAAGAAGCAGAACATGTTTTGACAGATTTAAGTCTCAAGAAGTGGTTAGTGTAGCACCAGCAGTTTAATGGGGACATTTCCTCATACGTATGACTGGATAGAATCTATTCTTTACAAATGGTCTGCTATGCTTCCCTCTCAAAAAGGCTACAGAATGGGGAAGTTAAAAAAAAAAAAAAAAAGTCAAACTGTATAAATCCACAGACTCTCTATTATTACTTGAGTCTCAAAGTAAAACTAAAAAGTGGCTTAAAACTAGAAACATTGCCAAAAATATTAACGTTAGATTTCCTTCTTCTCTAGCTTAACGTTGCTAATAAGCTCTCTATCAAAAAATACATAAATAAACAGGATGGCATTAAAGCTTTCAATTTTTCGACTGATTACTGAGAAGGGTATAATTTTTATATAAAATGTCTTAAAATATGTTTGAATGAAAATTAATCCAGATCTGAATCTGCCAGGTGTATGCATAATTTTAGGCTCAACTATATCGTTTAAGATGTTAAGGTGGTTGCGCCATTTGGAGACACTTCCACTTATCAAAATTAAAGCACTTCCTGTTCTGTTCATTCTGAAGTTTAAACTTTTTTTACGTTTACTCACCACATGATGACTCACTCCTAATGTAATTTATCACCTCCTTTTAGACTTTAGAATCAAGGTTTTATGGTTTCAGTTTAATGAAGAGAAATACAACTTTAAGGCTAAAAAAAAGGGGTGAAACATAATTATTTTATAATTTAACAGTAGCAGAGATAACTTTCCCCCCCCCAGTTCATTTGGATAGCTTTTTTCCCTTCATAAATAGATAATTGCTTTCATTATTTTCAATCATTAAATTGCTTTTTGTGTGTATTGTGGTTCAGAGATAGAAAAAATCTCAAAGTGCAACAATACTTTTTCACCATAGTGTTGTGAACACAGGGGTTAAAAGGTGTTAAGTAAATCAGTATAAAGACAAGATAAGAAACACTTTTGTTTTTATAAATTTGACATTAAAAGGTGATCATATGTTGCCATTACTATATTTAGATATCTAATCAGGTAAATATTAGGCGTTAGTTTAATTTTCAGATTAATTATGTATAAATTCACCATCCTGCCAGTGTGTCACTGCATTTTTTTTTCCTTCCAGAGAGCACTCCAAAAGCAGAAAACGAGAAAAATCACAAGAGGTATGTGGTATTGTTAGTAACAGTTTTTCCCAATCTGCATTCATAAGATTTTATGAGCATACCCGATTGTTTTGCAGGCGTGGCACTCGGAGGAACAAGTGGCTAAGGATGAAATCCTCTCAAGTATTTCATCAGAGCACCCTTCTTCCCCATCCACACACAGACCTGAACACAGCACGCATGAAAAGAGACTGGAACAGGATGAGGCAGATTTGCATAAAGACATTCACACAAATGATGCAAAGACTCGGTCGGATACACACTCCCAAGAGAAGGTTACTGGAAGATATGTGGTCATTACACAGAAGAACGAATGTGCACATGAGGAAAATGACCAGAGGCTTGAAGACAAGGAGGATGACAAAAAGAATGGGACAGTGGAGAAAGAGGAGGAGCACACAGACACTTTCAGGTGGGATATAGCAAGAAAAACAGAATCACCACAGGGGGGCGCTGTTGTGCATTAAAAACATACGCTTCGAAAGAATAAGTCAGTACATGAAAGTAGGTTTATTAACAGCACTCGAGTTGAGTTTGAAGAAAATAAAATGTGTTTATAAATTCCCAAACACAGTTCAGTGACAGTAACCAACGTTTCTTTGTGTTTTTCAGTCACAAAAGAAAGTCTGGACCTATTTTTACGTACATCTCGAAAAAGCGCTGGAGACCGGAGCAGTCGGGCTCCGGAAACGCCGCGGAGGATTTGTCTCCCGGGAAACAAACGAACGCGTTCAAAAAGGACAGCAGCAGCCAAGTGGAAAAGCCAAACGCTTTGCAGCAAACCCCAAGCAACACCTGGACCTACTCCCCGCTGGCCACCCAGACCGTGATGGTTTCCCCGCTGAGGACAGAGCGGCCGCAGAGCAAAACGCTGCCTCCGGAGCTGGGGGAGCGGGAGGTTAAAGTGCAGAAGCTGGCTGCGCTGGAGAGGGAAGCTGAGCGGCTGCGGAGCCTCCTCGGGCTGGAGGTCTCCAAGACAACGCGGGGCACGATGACAACTGCTGATGGCGCTTTGGAGAAAGAAGGGATGGGGAGGTCTGCAGCATCCACAACAAGCAGGGATGTCGGCTGCCAAACAGCCATTGATGAGGTCAGCGCAGATTATTAGAAATACATTTACGATGTTACCTCTGTAGTCTGTTTGGTGTATCCAGTCACGCTTTGAACTTGTTATTCCTTTGATTTACCCTTTGTTTAGTCTAGGAATGCCTGAGCAAACTTGCTTAAACAATACGGTATCGTTTGCAACTCTAAAGGAAATATGTTTTGCTTGTGTTTAAGCGGTAATTTAGTTGTGGAAAATTAGCGTTTCTCAAATTTAGACGAAGAAAAGTGACGTAAAGTGAAAAGCTAAATTTATCCCTTGGTATGTAGAGAAAAAAAAACAAACAAAAAACAATGAGATGCGGAAGTCTCCTGCACTAAGCTCTAAATGCTCTGTGTCCAACAGTGCTCCACTTCCGCGCCGGACATGGCTGCAGCGCTGGAGAGCAAACCGAGGAAGGAGAGGAGTGAAAGCCAGAACAGGGTGAGAGCGAGTGACGGGGACACCTGTGACGACAGCAGGTAAGTGTTTAAGATATTCACATAGAGCACTAACACACACACACACACACACACACACACACACACACGCAATGGCTGCACACAACATTTAATTAGACTCAAGATGGACGTGGATCCTTGATTTTCCCCCACTCACTTTTGTATTTTCTGGGATTTAATTTGGTGCATCATTCTAAAGAGGAAGAAACATCATACATGATTTTTTTTTTAGAGGTTTCTGGTTTTCATTTTGTTGTTATTGCTGGTTTTCTTTTTTTTTCTTTTCTTTTTTTTTTTCTTTTTTTTTTTTCAAATTGAAATCTGAAACCTTTGGTGTGCATAATTTAGTAAAAAAAAAAAAAAAAAAAGATGGTTCTTTGAAGGCTTTAGAGGTTTGTTAGAGAACATTAGTAAACAAACAGCATCATGCACACCAAGAAGAACACCAGGCAGGGTTATATTAGAAATCAATATATGAAGCTTTGAACCTCTCACGGAGCAGTGTTCAGTCCATCATCTGAAAAATAAAGGAATTTGGTAAAACTGCAGCATATTAAGACATTGAGGTCCACCTAAGCTGACAGACTGGGCAAGGAGCAGATTAATCAGACAAGCAACCAAGAGGCTCATGGTAACATTGGGAGAGATGCAGAGATTCACAACTCAGGTAAGAGAATCTGTTGTCAGGACAACCATTAGTCAGCCTCTCCACAAGAATGGTCTTAATGAAGTTGTTTACCTCCAGCCATATAGAGAACAAGTATGTTGAAGAAGGTGCTCTGGTCAGATGAGGACAAAATTTACACAGTGTGTGTTGGGAAAACTAGCACTGTGTATCACGCTGAACAAACCGTCCCCGTTGTAAAATATGGTGGTTGCAGCATCATGCTGTGGAGACACTTTTCTTCAGCAGAGACGGGGAAACTGGTCAGAGCTGATGAGAAGGTGGTTGGAGCTAAATACAAATGTAAAAACTGGCAGAGAAGTTCACTGTTCAGCAGGACAATGAGTCATATACAAGCAGAGCTACAGTGGAACGATTTAAATTAGGGATATATTCGTGTGTTGGAATGACCCAGTCCAAGCCCAGACCAAAATACAACTGAGAAACTGAGATGAGACTTCACAACTGATGCTCACAGAGGCTCTGCTTCCAATCTGACTGAGCTTAAGCAAAGAAGCTGGGAGACAGAAGCTGGGAGACATACTCCAGAAAACTTGCATCATGAACCACATTCCTTACTGCTTATGATGCGTTTTGCTCATTAATGGTCTCTAACAAACCTCTGAGGCCTTCACAGACCTCAGTCAGACTTCTGAGGGCATTTAGTAGCAATGGATTTTATTTAGGGGTTTCTGAATAAAGGGGACAGAATGCCACACTTATACTCTTTTTATTATTATTATTATTATTATTATTGAAGACTGTTTATCTTATTTAACTTCACAATTGTATGTGATTTTGTGTCAGTCTATCACAATCCCAATAAAACAGCTTGAAGTCTGTTTGTAATGACAGTATGAATATTTTTGGAAACCACTATACACTAGTCTATCAATTTCAAATCGCTCAAATTCTCCCTTTCAAATTAAGAGAAGAATGCAGTACTTTTGTGCTTAAAACAGATTTTCAAACTGTTGGCAATTCAACCTTTGATGATGATTTGTCTTTTCTTCCCTCAGATCAGCTCAGCAGAATCTGCTTGACATCCGTAATAACGTGGTGGTGCTCCTCACAGCCCTGCTGCCCCAGCTGGACCTGGCCGGTATCAGCTTGGAGACAGCAGACGTGGACAACATCCTGCAGCAGATCATAGAGGTGAACTCACTGAAACTATGAGTGCCTCTGAGTCCTGCAGAAGATGGTCGTCTTGTGTGTTCTTTCAAAGGAATACTCTAAACACCCAGCTTCTTCCTTCGTACCGTGTCTTTTTTTTTTTTTTCTTCTTACCTCTTGGCATCAGCACGTTTGAAGATTCCCGAATCCACCGGGTTTAGATTATTAAAAAGGAGCGTCTCACGGTGGATTAGACATTCTCTCACATGTGAGTGAAAAACCAAAGAGTTCAGAATCCAAACTACATGACATATTTAGGAATTTGCTCCAAGAGACTTTTCACACGTGTCCAACTCCTTAGGGGCGCCGCATGGTCGGACCAAAGTCGAACTGTCGGCGTGTGGTTTTCAGATGTTAGTCATTCAACCCAGGGCACAAAGAAAGGTTGTGTCATTGCATAAGCTTATTAAAATGATGTTATTCATCATCAAAACTAAAAGTGGTCATACAAAGTTATACATTGTAGCATATAAAGGCAGTCAGTATATGATACAGATTACTATAACCACATCAGGTTTCTTTGAAACCATTCTTACAGAATTTTTCTGATGGAGTCATTTCTGAAAGCAGGCATTTAAACTGATGTGTTACATTACAGCCAGTGACAAAAAATGGCTGCAGTGTAAATATTTGTTTTACTTAACAGGGATTAAAGTGTGCTTCCTCTTAATTATTGAGCTTTTATGTACAATTATATTACTTATTTAACTGCAATTTTTTGGGACGTTATTTTAAATATTATGGAGTCTTTGTTGAGAGCCTGTCTACTGTAAAAAGAGTTTTCTGTTTTATCTAAAACTGCATCCGATATTGTAATGTTTGTGTTTTGCCTCTTTGTTTTACATATAGTTGAAAGGGCTTTTAAAACCTGATACACAAGTGTTGTTGTTGAACTCTGTTGAGAGATGGAGGAGTTTGTATGTGTCAGAAATTAAAACTTTGTGTTTGAAGTAAATATTGAAACCATTTATTGTTTTCTGGGTCTACTTTTATTTCATTTCATTTTGTGCAAGCACTATTTATTTTAATTGGTTTTTTTTTCATGGCTTGTAGTCAGAATTCAAAAAGCGATTTGGGGGTGCTGTAGTACTGCTGTTTTGCCACAGGGTGGCAGCCAAGCGTTGTAGTAGAAAACTCTCACGTCCACTTGTGGAAATACCGAGAACGGATTCCACAAAAATCCAAATTTTATTGGCTGTTTTTTTGCTATATATTCAAACAAAATGTAATGAATATTTTTTCTGCATTGTATTTAGTAGCCCTGAAATGTCCTGGAAACGAAGAATATTTTTTCTGTCTATTTTCCGATTGAGCAGCTATCCATTCATTCATTTAGCACATTCAGCAGGAATATATATATATATATATATATATATATATATATATATATATATATATATATATATATATATATATATATATCAACCAGCAGATAGGAATTATGTTCCCTCAGTTTTTATTTTAGATGTTTACCATTAATTAAAGAGTCTAAATGAGCCACAAATACCCAAAGTATAAATGCATTCTGGCACAGGATGCAGCACAACCATTGAGATAATCACAAAACAAACATTAAATGGTATAAAATGACTTAAAATTCATAATAGGAGAGAACATTTGCATGTGGCATGGACAAAAAGAGACACTGATTACAATAGAATAAAAAAAATAAAAAACTACAAAAAATTTGTCAAAATGCACATAGGCATAAAAAAAAACAAGAAACTGACAAAAGAACAATGGTTTATGGTTGGTTTGTGTTTTCCTTATTTTGGATGTTGGGTTTATATTTGTGTTGATCCCTCAGTCCATTTTGATTAAAATTTAACAACTTTAGTCTTCATTCAATTCAGTTCAAAAATACTTTATCCCAAATGCAGATTAAATGTTGTATCTCATGTCATCTAAAAGTCTTCAAAGAGTTGTCATGGATGGTGATGCTGTGGGGAGTGAGGATCTCTGGTCGTGGTCTGTCTTGCAGCGAGTTTGAAGAGGCCTCTGGCTGAAGACTGTTGCTTTCTGACAGTATTGCAATGACATGCGAACAGCTCGACACCTGCGCAGCAGAGATGATATTTCCTGGATGACTGTCTCAGTTGCTGGTAAAACATGCTAATCTACCTCATTTGCTTTTGCCGCTCCTCTAATCTCTGTCTGGTTGTATGGTTAGAAGGCCAGGCAGAAAGATTCATAACTGCTATAAAGCTTTATGAAACTATTGTTACATAACAATTGTCCTCATATGACTTTTCTGCATATTAAAACGCAAATTAAAACTTCTTTCTTCTTTTTGGTTTGAGATTGCCATCCTGCCGCCACTGACATGCATACTTGTCATTGCCATAATTCTTTAACTATTCAATATATCAGAAAAAATTCTACAAGTGCAGAAAAGCTGAGAAGTAATGCTTTCATGGCATATATATATATATATATATATATATATATATATATATATATATATATATATATATATATATATATATATATATATAATGCATTATGGTAGCTCCTGGGACTTTCGTGACATGAGTTCAACCAATCACAGACAAGATTTGCTCTTACATTAAACTTGTCTGATAAGAGACTGCAGTCAGAAGGCTTTGTTTTATACGAAGGATAAATGTTTTCCCAAATAAATAGACATTGTACAAGAAATGTACAATAATTAAATCCAAGTTAACCCAGTTTATGCACTGCAGTTTTAACACTTCTAATACTAAAGCATTGAAAATGTGTTTTTAAGTTTCTTTAATGATTTCTTTAATAGCAAAGTTTATTTTAAAGAATCTCTGTTAAGTGTACACAATCCATGTTTGAACTGTCGAAGTACTTCAGACTTAAAGATGCTCAAATGCAATCCAGAAATAAACTGCGAAGGAGGTCTTTGATCCAGCGTTGAGTCAGAAGCTGCGGCTCGGAAATCTTTTCCAGTGTAACTATTACAGCCCTCATGATGTGCTGATGCACTGAGAGGTAACAGAAGTGCTCCAGGCAGAGACCCATATTACCTGTCAAATATAAAACAGGCTGAAGTACTAAGTAAGGCATGAATTGGATTCACTTATTTTGATTTATATTGTGATTTTTTTTCTTTTTCTGCCTTATTTCGATTATGTTGATTTATAGTAAATAAATATCAGCAATAAGTTCAACTTTTTAAATGTGCAGCCTGACATATTAGAAATGTTATAAATTCTGAGGTGACTGATCACTTCATAAATAGACAAATACACCTTATATATTTATGTTCTATTCTATAAATAATTTTTGCTTTGTTCATTAATTAGATTTAATTTATTTTAATTATTTTAAACGTTTGAAGCTTCACAATGATGACAACCTTCAGTTATCAAGCCATTTATTTTAATGATCTGAGTGTATCTACCAAAGTGTGTTTTATTACCATGGCGTCTCCAAGAGAAACTCGTTTTCGAGAAAAACTAAGGTGACGTCACGAGAGCGTGTGCCTCTCGCCCACGCGACCCTCACGTGCTCTCCCTTCACTGTCGACTTGACCTTCCTCTCCTCCCTCCTCCTCCCCTTAAATATCTGAGCCCGGAGGAGGCGCAGCAGAGCCTGGTTAGTATTTGATACCGGGACGTTGTAAAGCACAGCTGACAGGTGCGCACACACAGAGGATGAGGACGCTGCTGCTCCTGCTGCCGCTCCTGCTGCCGCTCCTCCTCTGCTCCTCCGCCGGGGAGGCGCAACAGGCTGTAAGGGAGTACTTCATAGCAGCGGTGGAGATCGGATGGGACTACATCCACCTGGACGATGGGAACCGCGCACCCGAGCAAAGGTGATCATGTCCGGCTGCAGTTCAGACATTTTTTTTTTTATTTTTGATTTTTTGCTTTAAATCTGCTGCCAGTTTCATCTAAATATTCAAATAAAAGTGTAGTATTTTGATCATAAGTTTGTTTTATATCTAACTTATAATTAATTCTCTCCAGAGGAAACTTCAAAGCCATTCCTCAAAAATACATCAAGGCAGTTTACAGGGAGTACACAGATGCTACGTTCACTGTCCCCAGACCAAGACCAGCCTGGACAGGTGGGCGCACACTTTCATTCACATTTACCTAATCAGGCAGTAGGCTTGTCAGTAACATAATGAATGCATGAATGAATAAATGTAGCATGTGGTGCCTCTAGAAAGTTTTGTGGATGGGGGGAGGTGGGGGACTAATAATCCTGGGGAGTCACACCACAACCAAAAGCCATAGCAGAATTTCAGGAGTTTTATTAGATATGCTGCAAAAATTGAAATTTAGTTTGGATTTTAAAAAAAATCCTCTAATGATTAAAAATAATAATAATAATTCAGTAGTCTGTAAGTAAGCACCTTCCTATCTTTATAAAACAGTTGATCTAATGAGCAGGAACATCCGTTACTGATTTCCCAAAAGCCAATAATTTTAAAGCATTGCCCCTCTCCTAATATGATCATGTAGACTTGATATTATTTGAGGGTATGGAGCCAGGAATGAGGGGGAGAAATACCTATAAAAAGACAAAAATAAAGTATTTTAATATAAATTATTAAAGCTATAAGTATAAAACAATAACTGCTGCAATCCATCACCATCAACGTTTTCTTCTCTCCTTCCACACACTCAAATAATAACAATCATAATAACAACAATGTAAAGAAGACTAAGACTGTCCCTCCAACCCCAAATGGCGCCGCTGAACATTTTCACAGAACTAAGCCCTGCATCAAATCTGTTTGAAAATGGTAAAAATTATGGCATCACTTGTTTGAGCATCATGTTATGTGATCACAGGTATTCAAGGCCCAGTGATTGTGGCCCAGGCCGGAAATAGGGTGGTGGTCCACTTCAAAAACCTGGCGTCTCAACCCTACAGCATCAGCCCTGTGGGGATCACCTACTGGAAGCAGTCTGAGGGTAAGCAACCAAATACCGAGCATAATTTCCCAACTGCTTCTGAAACACAGCAACATTGGGTAAAACATTCCCTTCTTCTTAGTCAAATAATGAGCAACAGATTGACTCAGACTGTTGACACATGGTAAGTTTTAAAGATCTGTTGCAGTTCAGATGAGGAAATGGAAAACGTGGACAGAAATAGCTGCAAACTGACCGCTTGCTGTATCTGTGAGCTAGATTTTCATGTGGAATTATTTAATAGTTGATAAGTCACTATAGAGTGGTTTCCTTTTTTAAGGAATTTGAAATTAGTAATAAACTTGGCATGGATATGATGTGGTTTTTATTCCATTGTTATCAGAAGACAGTGAAAAATACTACCAATTAACGGAAACCCGATAAAAAAAAAAAATCGTGATTCTCAAGAAATGACAGAGAGCAACGGTCACCATTATCTCATGTGTGCAGATCTTTTGTGGGATGTGGGGGCCAAACTGCTCATCTCTCTGGCTCTTATGAGAATCTTGCACCCACATGTGGCGTTTCATGGTTAATCCCATTCACAGACAGCACTGGATTAGGCTCTAATGCTGCTAAACATCCCAAACATCCTGCAAACAACTCGTGGGTAGATTCCGATAACTGATTTGGTCATCTGAAAAGCTGCTTTTGTCACGTTCAGGGTTTAGCCTATTCAGAAACATTTAGCCCTTGATGTTTTTGAATCGTATTGCATCCAAACTACAAAATTTAACACTTTTTGTTTGGATTTTATGTGACAGACCAAGACTAAGGAGTGGATAATTGCAAAAATGAGGACGAAAATACATTTGCATCTGTTTTGGGATCCATTTGTATGATTAAAGTCTTTGATGTAATTCATTACTCCCCAAGGAACTTTAATTTCTTCCTCACATTTCATTCCTCTGTTTTTTCCTACTTTGAAGCAATCATTAGGAGCAGCTTTTACTCCTTTGATCTACTTTGGTTGCTAAAACAACTCATGTGATGTCCTCTCTTTCCAGGAGCTGGATATGATGACTCCACAGCTGGCCAGGAGAAGGAGGATGATGCCATCCCACCCGGCGGATATTATGAGTACGTCTGGGACATCAGCCACAATGACGGCCCAACCGTCAGCGACCCTGACTGCCTAACATACTCGTACTCCTCCCGGGTGGACATAGTCCGAGACATGAACTCCGGACTCATTGGCACCCTGCTCATCTGTAAACCAAGTCAGTGAGCTGCTGGAATGATTTAGAAAAATTACTAAACACTCTTCTCATTCACATAACCTGGTGGTTAAGAAAGAGTCAAGTGCTTTATTTCAGATTTAAAACCTGCACATTTCACTTATTTTTGACTTTCACATATTTTTTTTAACCAAATAAGCAATTTAACTTTAAAATCCTGCATCACACTCAGTGGGTCCGAATGCTTCCTCAGGTGCCTTCACAGACGACGGCCGTAGGAGATTCCAGTCATTCGTCCTTCTGTTTGCCGTGTTTGATGAGACGAAAAGCTGGTACGGAGAGGTGGGAGAGAGGATGAGCAGGGAGAAGTTTAGGAGAAGTGATGGCAGGAAGGAATACCACACCATCAATGGATATGTCAACTCCACTTTACCTGGTAAACAGATAATCTGCATAACATAGAAGAGGTTGTTGCATAAATGCATGCTGAAATGTTAAGCCTTCCAACACTTTGCTCAGTGTGTTAGTGATTTCACTGTATCTGTCTCTGTCTGCTTCTACATGTGCAGGTTTAACAGTGTGTCAGGGCAGTAATCCAGTGTCTTGGCATATGATCGGGATGGGCACTGCTCCAGAAATCCACTCCATTCGCTTCCAGGATCACACACTGCAGGTAAACAAAGACTTCAGATAAAAAGACAGTCACAGCAAACACATCAGGGACGTCTGCCAGATAAAATGCTTGCAGGGCACTCAGGAAATGCTTCATTCCTGCAGTACTAGATGTCTAGAAGTTCTCCTTCTGGCGTTTCTGTCTAGAACTGCATGGTATTGCTAAAGTTACTAGGATGAACTTTGAAAACAGTTACTTAGTGGAGCTTTTTTTTCTACAGGAAGATGCTTTCATATAGGATGAAGCCCTAAATGAGTTGTCTAATCTGTGCAAACCTGCTAAAGATAAATCTCATCATTAACATCTGCTAAAAATATGGTTTCTGTTGCAAGGGTATTGTTAATAAAATGAACCAGGTAAACGTTATATTATGTGCATAATGGTGCAAAGATAACAAAAGGAACTAAAAATCTTGTTTTGATGTTGATGCCTTTTAAAATAGAACAGACAATTTTATAGCAGTTATGGATCTGATTTTATCTTTTCTGCAATCTACCCATGCTAAATAGCACAGACCCATTCAATAAATTAGACTATTATTGAAATGTCCATTTATTTCAGGAACTCTACCTCTAAGTGAAACACATATCAATTAATTACACACAGATGGATGTTTGAAATCCTTAATTTGTTAATTATGATGATTTCCTACTGATAGTTAATGAAAACATGACATTTAAAATTAGATTATTATATTAGAACAATAGAAAAATGTATATTTTTAATATAGAAATGTAGCCTTAATGAAAAGTATGTTTAATACCTGCTTAAAGGTTGTCAATTTTCAAGTACTTTTAATCTGACAAATTAGCCTCATCTGAGTGCATGTTCTAATTTACTGAATATGACGGTAATAGTTAAATAGTCATTTGTTGTTGGGCTTAAATCCTAAACATGGTTGAAACTCATGTCTCTGTGTTGGCTTGTTGATGTTGTATGCCCTTTTTTCCATGTATCTGCAGGGTTTTTTTTTTCAAGTTTGAACATGATGTAATGGTTTCCAAACAGATATTAAGTAATTACATTTATAAACAGAAATTAAACCTCCCTAGAAAATCATCCTCACCTTTTGTTCTTTAAGACTCAGCCTGTTGGGGAGACATTTTCACATGCAAACAAGATCTTCTTAAAATAAAAAAAATGTTAGGTACAACACAAATTATTTTTCATTTATTAACCAGGTTTCTGCTTTCATCTTACATTTATAGTAAACAAAACCACGGACATTCAGCGACTTGTCCTTAAAGCTGGCCTGGGCACCAGTATTTTTGTGGCCCACAAGTACTTGCAACTTTGGCCCTCATACCAAAACGTTTGGACACCTTTTGCATTTTGTCTGAAGTTTTAATTCTTAGAGTTTGTTGAGTCTAATATCTAAATGAAACATATGTATTTTGAAATGTATTAAATCCATGCTGTTGGTGTTTGTTTATTTCAAGGTACTGACCCATCGTAAAGTCACAGTGGAAGTGACTCCAATGACATTTGTCACAGCACAAATGAGACCTGTAACTACTGGCCAGTTCCTCATCAGCTGTCAGATCCATGCTCATCGCTATGGTAAAAAAAAAAAAAAAAAAAAAAGCAATTATCAGTTTGCCTTATTGGAATATTATCATAACTCCTCAAGTTTGGAATGAGCAACATTAACTTTGTCTTACAGATGGCATGAATGCGTTGTTCACGGTGGAGAAATGCCCTGATCCTGTAACCAAGGAACTGCGAAACGTCAAGCACAACGATAATGCCACGGACGGCGATAATGAAGACTACGATTATATTTTCAACACAATTCAATTTACACCCAAGAAGCCACAAGTGCAAGTCAGATCCAGTGGAGGACCCAGATCCAACTCATGGACCCATTTTATTGCTGCTGAGGAAGTCACCTGGAACTACGCTCCTCATCTGAAACCCACAGACAGGTGAAATATGGAAACAGTAACCAAAAAGCATAAATATTTGATATTTGTTGGCAAACTAATTGTTTTCCTTTTTTTTCTTTTTTCTTTTTTTTTTGTCAGTGAATTACAGTCCAGATATTTGTCTGCATCTCCCCACCACCTTAGCTACACATATAAAAAGGTTGTGTATGTAGAATACACAGATCTATCCTTCACTAAGAGGAAGAATCCCTCTGCGACTCTGCTGGGTCCTATACTGAAAGGAACAGTCAACGATGAAATCTATGTGGGTGATTTGAATGTCTGCTAACAAGCTGCTGTATGGGGGATTTTTTTATTTATCTGCTTTTTGTTGATTCTTTCCAGATTGTTTTTAAAAACTTAGCTAGCCGCCCTTTCAATATCTACCCCAATGGCCTTACCAAGATCCTTCCACTGCAGAGATCCACTAATGGTAAGCCCAGCTCTAAAAAACATCTGCATTTATTGTGTTTGTGGAGAATGAAAGAAATTTCCTCAGGCTGTTATTGTCCGCTTACCACTGAGGCAAGTTTGTGTTAGCAGTAATGCAACAGGAAAAGGAGGAAGTGTGATTCTGCTGCAATCATAGAAACTGCCTGTGTGGCACCTTCCCTCAGTGGCACATCAAGGGTGAATGTGGCTGTGTGCCATAAACCCATAGGGTTTAAATTAAGTCTACCCCCAAATGTAAGAAAAAATAATCTTAACCCCTAATTCCTGTTAAAATATTATCTTACAGCACCTTCTCATTTAATTTACAACTTGTTTTTGCTTTTGTGATAATTACCATTCCATTTAAAACGCATGATATCACCATGTCCATTATTCTGAATATTAAGTAGATTTCTTCTTATTTTAGTAGTCAATAGTAGTTACTGTCAGATTAGCATTGGCTGTATTATAAATGTCAGCTCCTCCACGAGTAATCAAATGTGGGTATTTTTGTGTACTTCATTCATCAAGTGGTCAAAAATTCTCTTTTATTCTGTAAATTTGCTGGAACCTAAATTCTGAATTATTCACCTATTTCTGCTGTTCCATTATTGTCTGGTTCATATTTGCATAATAAGTATTTACTCATAAAATAAACAGGTAACCTCCGATCCAAAAGCTTAACTTTGAATAAAGTTTTGATCATTTAAAATGTTAAAGATGGCTATCGCTACATATTACTTCCTTTCTAAGGCAATTTTTAGGACTAGATTTCATTTAGGTGTATTAGAATAAAGGGAGCTTGAATACAAAAAAACACAAAACATTTCAAAATGTTCTTTAAAATATAGTTTTTGGAAACTATGTATTATTTTCCTTCCACTTCACTAATGCAAGATACTTCCTGTTGGTGTAACAGAGGTGTAACAGAACCACATAAATCTTGGCAGATCTTGTCATTAGTATTGGTTTGTCTTCACCAACTCCATCACAATCTGCTCAAATCTCTTTAAACAGCTGCTGTGAATGACCTGCGCTCATTGGGAGTTCCCCCCAACAAGACGTTTGGCTACATTTGGAGGCTAACTTCAGACAACGGACCATTGGAGGGAGACCCCCAGTGTCTGACTCAGCTGTATCAAAGCACCATCTCCCCAGAGCAGGACCTGGCCTCTGGGTTGGTGGGGACCCTGCTCATCTGCAAGTACAACACTATAGACACCAGAGGAAATCTGGTGAGATGACCTATTGAGCTTCAGGCACATATCCTTACTATCCTTACTGTGTAGTATTAGATATAATGCTTTTTTCTCTTTTTTCTTTGCTCATTCCCTGCAGCTGGCCCCCGATGAGAAGCTGAGTCTGATATTTGCTGTGTTTGATGAGAACAAAAGTTGGTACTTTAAGGAAAACATGCAGAGATCAACTCGAATCTCCTCCAACACGACGGATCCTGAGTTCTATGAGTCCAATGTCATCTATAGTGAGTTTGACAAGCTTACATTTGTTTTTTTAGATTTTTCCCTCAATTTTTTTAGTGGACGGTGTGCAAACAATCAAAAAAGAAAACAAACACATGTACTATGAATTTCCCTCCTCCTCCAGGTATAAATGGCATCATGTTTAGCGGGCGTCAGTTTACCATGTGTCAGACGGATGTCCCCTTCTGGCACGTGGCCAACGTGGGAACCCAGAGTGAATTGCTCTCCATCTATTTCACCGGAAACCTGTTTCAGTACCAAGGCCTCTATCAGTCTGTTCTCACCCTCTTCCCCATGACGGCTGTAACTATTCCCATGGAGACAGAGGTGATCGGTGAGTGAAAAGCTTAAATTTACACCCAGTCCCTAACATGAACATGTTACCTCTTTGGTTTAAAGTTCAAAGTTTAGCAAAAACATTCTAGTTTGGTTGGTGATATAAATGTATTTGAAGCTTCCCAGCACCAACTCAATCCTTCTAAATATGTTACATTTCATAAATTATGGACTGAAACACAACATTTGGACACAATGAAGTCATTTACCAGTGCTTAACAAAGGTTTTCATACCTGTTCTAACCACAAACTTTAATGTATTTGTTTGCGATTTTAAGTAATAGACCAACACAAAGTAGCACATAACTGTGAACAGACTTTCATTAATACTATGACTTTAGACTTGACTTGAAAAAATGCTCAGAGACTTGTGACTTGACTTAAAATTTTACACCAATGATTTGGACTTGAATTTGACTTAAACTTGTTTGCTTGGAAAGACTTGATATTTTACCTGAAATCTAAAGTTTAAAACATTTTAAAAATGTCCACCATTAATTAATTTTAGTCATTCCGCATTATCAAACGCAGATTGTCTTTCTGTCTTTCCACACTCTGTACATATGTGTGCATAAGATACCAATCAAATTAACCAGATTTTAAAAAGAAGGCTGTGCAAACCAGTCCAGCACTACAGCTAAGTCACTACCTAGATAATGCTGATGTACAGAACGCCTCTTGTTCGGGGCATTGAACATACAGACTCTTCCTTCACTGTTTCATGAAGAGAGTACGTACATTTACTGTGACGATACGTTGTATTGTGCTGTAGAAAATGTCAGCACTGAACTTTTGTATTTCTCACAGAATGTTTATCCTAGAAAATTATAGTTTAAAGCAGCTAAGTTTAATTGAAATGTACAATATAGAGGTGCAGTTTAGAATTACTTTTTGTTATACTTTGTAAGTTCAGTTACACATGTTTCAACATGATTTGAGATAAGAACAAATTTAAAAAGAATACATGGTTCATTATTTAGATTTAACATATAAATGCAACATTGTTAAAAAAAAAAAAAAAACCTTGGTAGGACTTGAAATTCCAAGTTTCAGACTTGGGACTCTGACTTGACTGTCTTTGCTTGAGAGCTGACTCGAGACTTGAGGAGAAAGACTTGAGACTTGCAAAACAATGACTGGGTCCTACCTCTGGTCCATACTTTGCAGAACTCTGTTGCAATTACAACAACTTTGCACATGAAGAAGCTGAACTTTTTGCAGTTTTTATGTAAGAGCTCAAGTTCAATCAGTTTGGATGGACAGCATCTATGAGCCTCAATTTTCATGTCTTGCCACAGATTCTCAGTTGGATTTAGGTCTGGACTTTGACTGAGCCACCCTATCACATTAGCGTGCTTTGATCTAAACCAGCGGTATAGAAATTGTTTGCTATGTGGACCAAAATCCTCAATACAAAAGTACACACATGCCACAAAATGTATTGAGGTACACAACTAATGGCTGTCCTGTTGACAGATCCTCCCACCTGAGCTGTGGATCACTGCAGCTCCTCCAGAGTCTCTAATAAACCTCTTTGTTTTACTGTTTGTGAAAACCATGTTTTCCTTCCTTTCACTTCACGATCATGAGCTACATTGTGTAGGTCTTTTACTTATAGTCCTGATAAAATACATTAAATTTGCAGCTAAAACATGAAAAAATGTGAAAAAGTTTAAGAGGTTTGAATACTTTTGCATCGCGCTACATCCTAACTTTCTGTTTCCAGGTGAGTGGGAGATAAGTGCCTTTGACAGCAACCTTAGAAGCCGGGGAATGACCATCCGTTACACTGTCCGTGCCTGCAATGACAGAGAGTTTCCGCTGGTTGACCGAGATAACGATGAAGATATTTCTGATTATCTTGACAACATATTTTTGCAGCCGAGGGGCTTGAGACCTCAGAATGGCACAGTGTTGGTTCGGGTGTGCAAGAAACCCGTCACCAACAACACTGTTGGTCAAAATGTGACTTTGGGCAAAGATGCACGTCCCCTGTGTCAGCTGAGGAGAGTGCCGGTGGCGTCAGTGAAAAGGGAACAAGTTCCCACAGATATGGGGATCCCAGAGGATGTCTTGGAGAAAGTAGACAGAGATGGGGGCTGGACAGCTCCTGAAAATCAGACTGAAGCAGAAGAAAACAGAGGTGGGAGACAGAAACGAGAGGCAGGTGGGAACTGGACAGAGAATGAGATCATACTAAATGGTGACGCATCAGCAAGACAAAAGGTCTCATCTGAAGACTTGGTCTCTCCAGAGGAGGACATGGGTGAAAACTACATCTATACTGAATCTGAAGGTCTTTCAGATGATCTCTTGGACCTTGAATACAACTTCACTGATAGCAACACAACACAGGTCAATCTGTCCTTCAAGTATGATGACTACAACAGTGAGGTACATGTGCTTAGTATTTGTCTTATTCAGAAGACTTTCCAAACATCCAAACCTTCTGCTTAACTGCTATAAATGCTTAACTGTTTCAACAGGTGAATGGCTCATCAGAAATATTTGGTATGGATTTAGTTAGCCCACGCTCTGGAGAAACCAGACCCCGTCACTACTACATAGCTGCAGAGGAAATCACCTGGGATTATGGCATCAAAATGCCGTATCAGCTCATTAAACCCAGGTGGGAATAAAAGTCCAGACCCAAGTCCAGCCAGGAATCTATGACAAGACTTCAAAATGCTGTTCATACACTCTTTCTATCCCAATCTGACCAAGCTTGGGCTATTTTGCAAAGAAGAATGAGCAAAGGTTTCAACGTCTAGATTTGTTAAACTTGTAGATACATAGCTTGGCAGACTTGTAATTTAAATTGAAAGGTTGTTCTGCAAGAGAACACAAAAAGTGCATCTTCTAAGTCTTTGAAACAGCAGTGCTGACTTCTTGATCCTCCTCCAATCAGAGAGATTCGTCTGGGGATGAGGAAGTTCCTGCCTAAATATAGGAAGGTGGTGTATCGTGCTTACATGGATAAAGACTTCAAGCAGCCCGTCTACAGAGGAGAGCTTGAGGAGCACTTGGGAATCATGGGACCTGTTATCAGAACTGAAGTTTATGATCTCCTTACAGTGAGTTTCCTACTCTGTAAGAAAAGAAGCCCAAGAAAAGTTTCTCCTGTTCCTCTTTTTCCTACTTGTTTCAGTTTAGCTCTGATGTATCTTAGAAAATAAATTCTTTTCTAATTAAGCCTTTTTTTCATCCCTTGTCCTAACTCAGGTGATCTTTAAGAACAATGCCAGGAGACCCTACTCCTTTCATCTTCATGGAGTGTATGACCGAACCCAGCATGTTAGCGCCGCACAAAGCGACTCACCCTCTGGTATTCCCGGAGAACCTGTTCCTCCAGGACAGATCCGGACTTACAGCTGGAAAATTAACAAGAAGCAAGGACCCTCTGATCCTGAGTTTAACTGCAAGACTGGAGCTTACTACTCCACTGTGGACAAGGTCTGCTGCTGTCTTACTTGCACATTCAAAAGCTGATTCATGTAGCAAACATCCTCACTTAATTTCTTTGTCACATATAGGAGCGGGACCTTCACTCTGGTCTGATTGGTCCACTTGTGATCTGTAAGTCTGGAACCCTGCAGAATCACCACAACACACAACCAGACATCCAGGACTTCTCCTTGCTCTTCCACACCTTTGATGAAACTAAAAGCTGGTATCATGAGGAGAACCTGATGAGGTACTGTGCTCCCCCCTGTGAGGCCAACACAGAAGATCCCTGGTACCACACCAGCAATAAGTTTGCAGGTGACTGATTGTGTTTCATGTAAAGTTTACTCCTACTGCTTGGCAATGTGTCCATTAATGAAAACAACGCTTGTTTTTCCTTAGCAATAAACGGTTATGTGGCCGAGACTCTTCCTGGTTTGATTGTGGCCCGGTATCAGCCAGTGAGGTGGCATCTTCTTAATGTTGGAGGTGACAAAGAGTACCATGCTGTCCACTTCCATGGTTTGCCTTTCACTGTTCGTGCTAAACAAGAACACCGTATGGGTGTCTTCAACCTTTTTCCTGGTAAAAACACTCACTCAAACACACATTCATATTCATACTTTACAAAGGTTCATACTTTCCTTTTAAAGGGGGCAGACTCTCTTGATGTCTTTTTATAATCAGTAGTGATAGTAATTGTATGGAGTTGTGTTGTTCTTCACTTGCACACATGGGTTCTCTCTGAGCGCTCCAGCTTCCTCCCACAATCCAAAAATATGACTATTGGGTTAATTGGTCTTTCTAAATTATCCTTAGGTATGTGTGTGCGCGTGTGTGTTTGTGTGTGTGTGTGTGTGTGTGTGTGTGTGTGTGTGTGTGTGTGTGTGTGTATGGTTGATTGTCCTTTGTGCTTCTGTGTTGCCTTGTGACTGGCAACCTGTCCAGAGTGTGCCCCACCACTTGCCCAATTACTACTGGATATAGACACCAGCCTCCATTGCTCTGCACAGATTAGTGGGTACGGATGGATGGACAGAGCGGCAGGAGCTCAAGAAATAGGGATTTATCCTGTGACTGGTTGGTTTCTGGTTCAAACCTCCCACTCCATCTGTCTCAGTCGTTGTGTCCTTGGGCAAGACCCTTCACCTGTCTTGCCTGCTGGTGGTGGTCAGAGAGACTGATGGTGCCGACTATATGATCTGTCTACCCCAGGGCAGCTTGGCTACAGTGTAGTAACTTACCACCGTCAGTATGTATCTGTTCATGAATGACTGATTGTAATGTGAAGCACTTTGGAGTCCTCAGACTTGATAAAGCATTATACAAATAGAGGCATAATAATAATAGCCATCTTTTTAGTATGCTTCCATGATCAGAAATGAAAATTGAATGCATGAACATTTTTGTCTTTTCCTTGCATCATGTAGAGATAAAATTGTGTTTCACCTATTCACCTTTTAATGTCTATTTTGTAGTAAAGCTAATATATAGCTAAAAGCATGAATAAATAAGTTAAAGCTAGGGTAAAATAATACCTACAAATCTTAACAAATAATATATGTATGTTCAACGTTCTTGGATTCTGATCGAATCCTTTTCAGGTTGTTGGATCTTTACTGTTGAGTATATCAATGCCCTGACAGATTTGTTTGTTTTTCAATTGAATTGCATGGGATATATGTCATATTAAAGGTAAACAAAAAAACTTTTGGTAGTGATTTATCAAGGTCTGTTTTTTGATCCTTTTTCACTGTGCTTATGCAGCACCAGGCTGCGACACAATGTGTGACAAGTATTTCACTGGTCCTCTGTAGAACATCTTTACAGCAGGGAGGAAGGATTCACCATCCTCGGTCTGAGACCAAAGTGCAGACGTTGCTGTATTTTCATGACTACAGACATGATGTTGTCTCTTGACGTCACCTTTTGCTGGAACAAGGTGCTCTGAGCCTTCAGTATTAGTGATGGCTAGGGAGAGATGTTGCTGATGGCCAGTTCTTTTGAAATCTGTTGCCATCTTTTTGATCTTAGTGGTACCGAGGGTCTGATTGCATGGCGTGCACTGGGTTGTCAGTTGCTGTACCTCTTTTGTGTAAGCTAGCTCATCATTGTTTTGTAATGAGCACAACAACAAAGTTGTCATCAGCAAACCAAATGGCAAGGTTGCTGGTGATGCTCCCAGAGCACCTATGTGTCAGCAGTGTGAACGGTCAGGAACTCAACACACATCCTTGGGATGCACCTGTGCTTATCGTGGTTGCTTTGATGTTACCGACTCTTGCTGCCTGTTGTCATCCCATTAGAAAGTCATAAATCCACCAAGCTATTTCAAGCTGTTTTAGCAAGTATTGAATGCTAAACTACAAATAAACAGTAGTGCAAAAGCAACCAAAGTCTAAAGAAAACACCATCAGAAAGTCTAATTTGTTAAAACTCATAATCAAGATTAATGGTGGTTTATATCCACAGTGATGCATTTTTATATATAAATCCTTTTTGCTTCACTTTTTGACTGTCTTTCAGGCAATGCAGATGATGGTAAAAGATGTTAGTTTTATGACTGAATCAATTTATTTTACACAAATGAATGGATGTGTTTAACTTATGATCAACGTAATGTTCCCTAAATACTATAGAAATTTTCTAATGCCTGGTGAATATTTTCTTGTGTGTAACATAAACCTTCCATCACATTCTGTCTCACTAATTGCTCTATTCTCCTGAAGGTGTTTTTGGGACAGTGGAGATGAGTCCCCCAATGGTTGGGACATGGCTAGTGGAGTGCACCATAGGAGACTACCAGCTTGCTGGGATGAGGGCCAAACTCTTGGTCTATGGTCCAGGTAGGTGCAGATATGTCGCACTAACTCTGATGATCAGACCCAGGAGAATGAAATGGAGGCTTCTGAATCATAATTTTACTGGGTCTTGCGATGGATCCTAACACAACTGAGGACATGCTGGTCTATAAGGAAAATTCCCAAGACTTAATGAGACACAAAAAATGGCATTAACTTAAGGATTCTTGTATTTGTTTTTGTCATTTTCTGTCACATTTTTTGAATCCCTAATATTATTATGTGTATTTATATACAATGAGATTATATCAGTGTTTCTTATTGGTTTTTATATCGTATTTATATAACTTAGTGTCTCAATGGTCATCATATGTCCTTTGGTGTCTCTTTACTGGCTTGTTTGGTTTTTGTTTTCTTGCTTCTCCGCATGTCTGGCCTCCTCCTCATCAAAGAGGCTCTTGAAAAAACTGACCCGTTTTAAGTGTTGTCCAAATAAATTTAATCAGCAAGGATTGAACTGATTTTGCTACAGCGTTTACTGAAAGAAGGATAAATGTGCTTGCTAAATTTAATTTTCAAGCTACTCGTGTGCATCTCAGTAAACTCGAAATCAATAAAACTTTAATTTATTTCAGTATTATTTTTATTAATGTCAGGGATTATGGCTTATGGTTATGTAAAACTCAAAATTCTGTTTCCCAGAAAATTTGAATATTTCAAAAAAACAATAAAAAGTAGATTTTAACACAGAAATGTCACGGCTATTTTATACAATCATGGAGAGAACTGCTAACCCGACAATTGTCCAGTAGACAGTCATGGACACCTTTGTAATGTGTCCATTATTAAAAACAATGCATGTTTTTCCTTAGCAATAAACGTTCATGTGGCCAAGACTCTTCCTGGTTTGATTGTGGCCCAGGATCAGCCAGTGAGGTGGCATCTTCTTAATGTTGGAGGCGACAAAGAGTACCATGCTATCCACTTCCATGGTTTGCCTTTCACTGTCCATGCTAAACAAGAAAACAAAAGGTCATTGCCAAAGAAGCTGGCTACTCAGAAAGTGCTGCTCCGAGGCTATTAATGGAGAGATGAGAAGAAGGAAAAAGTGTGATAGTCCACAAGTAACAGATAGAACCACAACTTTGAGAAGATTGTAAAGCAAAGCTGATTCAAGAATTTGCAGGAGATTTACAAGATGTGGTCTGCAGCTGGAGACAGAGCTTTGAGGGACTCGACACATAGATGTATTCAGGATATTGGCTACAGATTCCTTGTGTTTAGCCCTTCTTGTACCAAACATGTCAGAAGTGTCCTTCTTGGGCTAAGAAAATTCATGTTCCTTGAGGTCCAGTGTGAAGTTTCCACAGTCATTGAGGATTTGGGGAACAATGTGATCTGCTAGTGTTGGTCCACAGTGTTTTATCAACTTCACATTCAGCACAGCTGTTTACCAGGACGTAACACAAACCTTCCAGCAGAGGGAAAGTCATGCTTCCCTCTGCTGACAAACTGTATTGAGTTTTGGCCAACAATGCAGGCAAGCTGAAGGTCCCTGTTAAAGCAACTGTTCTTCCTTTACACCTCAACAGACCCAGAGGCTGATCCCCTCGATGCCATGCTGCTGTCATGCAGTAATTCATGCAAAAGGTGCCCTGACCAGCAATTGGGCACATACCCTCTACAGTACATGGTCATAGTTTTCAGTAGGCTGATGATTCTGTCTTAAAATCCTATCCTTTTCATCAGGCTTAGATAAAATTAAAATTTTCTAACAAACTTTCATCACCTGTAAACCATAATTATTTAACATAAAAGGAATAAACACCCGATTTCCAATATATCAGTCGGTGTGAAATGAATGTATATAAAGAGATTCACTTATAATAAGAAAAATCACTTTTCAATGGTATTTTTTTATGCCCATTTATTGGCAGAACAAACTAAACACAAACATCAGTGAGACTGTGTTTATCTAGTGTTTTTTAATCATGGCCTTCATCAATGTGCTCTGTAATTTCAGAGTAGGATTATGTCAGAATTCGCTTATTGCTTGGGGTAATATCTGAGGTTTCATCAGTTACAAAAAGGTCAAAACCCTGAAATACATTTCAGAACTGAAATTTAAATACTGCACACTGTTGTTTGCTTTAAATGTGTTTAGTGTGTATTTTATATTTTAGAAGCATCAACATACTTAAACTGAACTTTGATGTTGTGAAATGCAGAATGTATTGTACCTCTGGGAATGAAATCAGGGCGGATCGAAGACTCCCAGATTACAGCATCAGATCACAGCGGTAAGACCAGCTGGGTTTTCTCTTGTTTGCAATAGGCCAAGTGCTTTTTATGTGACATAATCAAAAAAAAATAATTACAGCAAAACTCAGTCAATCTAAAGGAAATACCTCAGCTTTATGAAATATGAACATCAGGAAATTACAAACACTGAAATGGATTATGGTTGTTTCCAGGTAACTGGGAGCCAAGGCTGGCACGACTCGATATGACTGGTTTTTATAACGCCTGGATGGGAAAAGGCATCAAATCATGGTTGCAGGTGCGACATTCTGATCATTTACACATAACACACTAAGCCAAATTTTCAAAATTCATCAGAACATTAGTCTCTAGGTACTGATGTAAAACAGTCAGTCTAAAGTCATATGTGGGTTCAGGTTGATCTTCTGAGGCCCACCCTGCTGCGTGGTATCCAGACGCAGGGGGTGAGTTCAAAGCTGAGGGACCACTACACCGCCATCTTCAAAGTCTCCTACAGCCTCGACCAAGAGACTTGGACCACTTACAGAGGAAACAGCTCCAGTAACATCAAGGTGCGTCCACAGATCTTTAGACTTCACCGCAAAGGCTTAACAGCTGTGTGATAATCCTTGTGATCCCTTTATTCTGAACGGTCCTCTGTCTGGCTGTGTTGCAGACATTTCATGGTAACATGGACAGCTCCAAGGTAAAGGACAACAGCTTCTCTCCACCTTTAGTAGCTCGCTACATCAGGATTCATCCTCATAAATACAATCAGAAACCTGCTCTCCGACTGGAGCTGCTGGGTTGCGATCTTAACAGTGAGTTGCACCATAGTTGAACCAGCTTTTTTAGCATGTGAAGAATGTTGAAAATTACTCAGAGCGTATGTTTTGTGTATGTGTGTGTGTGACCAGGCTGCTCTCTGCCTCTGGGACTTGAGAAGGGGGAGATTCTCGACAGCAGCTTTAGTGCTTCATCGTTTCAATCATCTTTCCTGCGAAGCTGGAATCCCTACCTTGCGCGCCTGCACCAGAGCGGCGGAGCCAATGCCTGGAGGCCAAAGGTGTGTCCACATTTTGCTATACATGCAGTGCCTTGCAAAAGTCACCAATTGATGGTTTTTATTAGGAATTTAAGGTTATAGAAAAAATTTAAAGCATTTAACATACAAATAAAGAAAGATGGATACATCATTTTCAATATTTCCAAAGGTTTTTAAACTTTTCCATTGCTGCATTTCACTGTAATTACAACTTCAAGTCTTTTGTGGCATGTCTCTTGGAGCTTTGTACATCTATAGACAAAAACATTTCCCCTTTCTTCTTTGGAACATAGCTCAGGTTCAATTACATATGGTGGAAAGTAAGGCTGCACTATACATTGCAAATTTATCGTTATTGCAATATCATCGTACGCAGTATGCATATCAGAAGAACTGCCTGGACTGCAATAGGTTTTAAGTAATTGGTTAAGTACCATGAATTCAGGCTTTCTATGTCTGTAATATATTTTGTAACATTTGTTGTGTAATGCAGCATAAAAGATTTAGAAGGTAAAGAAGTAGTAAGCTGGTAATATTGTTAAAGGGACAGTATTATGTGTTTTTCAGGCACATAGAATCATTTTATAGCACTATCAAGTAACTATGTTACCTTCAGTTCTTACAAAAATGCTGTATATATCAAATATGACTTAAAAGAAATTTGACTTTGTAATTTAACCCCATGAAATTGGGCTTCTGTCTCTTTAAGAAAGTCCTGCTCTTTCTGAAACTCTGCCTTCAGGAAGTCATCACAACAGCGCTCCTCTATTAACAATGTTTTTACCAGCATTTTACTGAGAAGTAGGTCTTATAATGAGCTCAGAAAATATGCAGTTCCACCAGGTGTTTGCTAATTGTTGCTGGCTAGTCTGAAGGAGCTGAGTAGAGAAGCTGCGGGGGGAAGGTGCTCTGTGCGGCAGAAGCTTAGAAGCATAGAAAGTGCAGCTCTGAGGAGGAGCTGGGTCTCAAAGGCGGTGCTGGGTCCATCCAGGTGTTTTGCACAACTGAGTGGGAGATTAAAGGGGTGGTGAATCACTGTATAAGCTATTTCATTTAGTTGATATAGCTGCATATGTCAATTCTCCAAAGAATTTTATTTTAAAAAATAACGTCATCTTTTTGTAAGAGGTCGTTTTGGCAGTAAAAGGGTTGGGTACAGTAGTGATATGTGGCTCTACTTAATTGACTTCACTCTGATTGGCTACAACCATATTTGGGAAACTCTTCAGTAAAATGTGCTGAACATCGTCTCAAATTGGGGTTATGATTGCGTGGTACTTCCCCATAAATGAACTTCAGCCATTCTTCTCTGATTTTCTCATCCTTCGGGATTAAGTGGAAACTTCCAGCCGTTTTTGAGCTCCCTCGGACAGAACAGCTCCACTTTTTCGTAGCTATCCTCTTCTCAAGTGCATTAATCAGACATGCTAGCGCTACTTAGCCCTTAAATTAGCCGGTGTTTCAGCTGGGGGGAGAAAGGAGGGAGAGGGCTGTTTGCTTGATGGTGTGCTCTAATTGGAGAATATGGATTATGTAGAATGATAAACTGTTCTCTGATTTGTCCATTTTTGAGCAAAGAAACAAAGTTGACCGACTATGAGCAGGGCTTTTGAAACCAACTCTTGACATTCACACGGCCTCATCAGTGCACAGCAGATCATATTATACCTCCAAAACCACAGAAAAATCAAGGCAACACTCCAGGTATGATTTTGATGAGGGAATAACATTTTAACATGATGTAAAGCTCAAAAAAGTCAATTTTATATAATACTGCCCCCTTTAAGAAACCACAACTAAGTTGTTTCAATGCCAAAACAGCCACAGTTTGTTTTTTGTTTTTTTTTAATAAAACCATGTGGTTGAGATGGAAATAAGGAATTTTATTGTTTTTTCCTGTTAGCTGGATAAACTACTCATTATCTAAGAGTCTATAGTTGCCATTAACGCAAAGCAGAAAGAGATGAACATTGTTTACTCACTTATTTCTCCCAAGTCGTATCATTTTCAAAACTTGTTTTCCTAATATCGTGAAGCCCTAATGGAGAACATGTGTGAACAACAATTTTCAAGTATTGCCATGGATAATCAATTAGCTTTTGGTCTGGACTTTGATGAGGCCATTCTGATACATAAATATGTTTTGATCTAAATCAGGGATTTCAGACTCCTGTTCTCAAGAGCCACTGTCCTGCAACCTGTAGATGTAATTCTGTTTCAACACACCTGTATCATATGGCCAAATTACTTCCTCACGTTGTCGTCACGTTCTGCTTAGGCCTGTAAATGAACCATTAATTTGATTCAGGACATGAATACATGTAAAACTTGCATGGCAGAGTTGGTGCTTTGTTAGGAAAAGACTTTTACAAATACATTATTTGCTCTCATACAGAGGGAAGCACTTAAATGACAGAGTTTGGAAATAAATTCAGATGCAGTATCTCATTTTGATAAGATATAAAACTTGTTAAAATGAGAAAGTTTCTTCTTTTAGCAAGATATAAAAATATGTTCTTTAAATCTCATTTTAACAAGTTGTATCTTGTTATAACAAGAAAGTTTCTTGTTACAATGAGATACTGCTCCTGAATTTACTTCCTAGCTCTGGCAGTTAAACGCTTCTTTACATACAGAGGTAAATATATATGTATATATATGTACTTTAGCTTCAACAAGATTGTTTCAAAAAAGAGCTATTGAGGATCGATCTCTCAATTCCTGTACCAAGTCGTCGGAATCAGGAGAAAATCTAAAGAAAAACTTTGAAAGAGCTACTAATTAATTAATACCTTGATGCTTGTAACTAATTCCATCAATAAGACTTTTATTTGCATTGTCAGTGCCTTTTGGTCTCGGTCAGGTGGCAAAGAGGCTGTGAAGCTTACATTGCGGACCATTAACCTTTCTCTCTTCACACTCCCATTATCATGCTTGGCTCCAGTTTCTCTTTCCTCTCCTCCTCAGCTTATCACTTTAACACTTTCCAGAAGTGAACTGCAGACGTGTGACTTGTCCTCGTGGCAAATTGTTGAGCTGCAGTACATGTTTTCCTGTGGCACCAGAGAACAGAGGTCAACCTCTCTGTGCCGACGTTTGGCTATAAGATAATTCTAAGATGAATGCCATTGTCTGAACAAACAACACAATGTTGCATAAAAACAGAAAAATTTTAACAGTGAAGGAACTGACTTTGAAACTTTTACCCACAACCTGTTTCCACATCATGCCAGTAAAGAGTTGCAGAATAAATGATACATGGCTGAAAACACTGTTTTTCTTAGTTTCAGTTTCTCGGTCACCTTGTTCTAAGCTTAAGATGACATTGGTTTGTTGCTCTTCTTTTTTTTCAATGTTTGGCTTTAAATTTTATGCAGTATGAAGATAGATAGTAAGTACGTGAATCTTTTTGCATCTCTCAAGCCCGTGCAAACAAGTTTATGACATTAGCTGAGAGAAAATATGTATATTAATGCTGCTGTGCTTCTGGAGTTTTATTTTATGCAGTAATATAGAGAAAAAGTGTTTGTTTTTTTTCTGTTTTGCCTTTTTTTTTTCTTCAACTTAAACGTTTCAAATGATTAAACACATTTTTATATCAGACCAAGATGACCTGAGTAAATACAAAATATCTTTGTTTCACATACCTATCTTAATCTCCCCATAATTGTGTGTGCCACCCAGGGCACCAGCTGCCATTAAGTGTTTGCAGTAACTGCTTTGTTCCACTCTTCTTTGCTGAACTGTTTTAATTCAGCCACATTGGGGTGGGGGTGGGGGGGTTCCAGCA
This sequence comes from Anableps anableps, assembly GCA_014839685.1. Lineage (NCBI taxonomy): Eukaryota > Metazoa > Chordata > Actinopteri > Cyprinodontiformes > Anablepidae > Anableps > Anableps anableps. The sequence goes on from CM026074.1 coordinate 22,594,894, forward strand.
TAAACGGCCTGTTTTAAGGTCATGCCACTACACCTCAATCAAATTTAGCTCCAGACTTTGACTAGGCCATTCCAACACCTTCTTTTTGTTTTGTTGACCCACTAGTCACTGGACAGAGAACATTTTCTGCTAGAGAGCAGAATTCTTGGTTTCATCTATTGTGGGAAGTCATCCAGGTCACAAAGTAGTAAAGCTGCCCCACACCATCACACCACCACCACCATGCTTGTCTGCATGTATGACGTTCTTCTGAAATGTGTGTTTTACACCAGATGTAATGGGATACAAACCTTAAGAAGAGTTCAGCTTTAGTCTTGTCAGTCAACTAGATGATTTAGATGATAGTCTCACAGTCAGTTCATGATTTAACAAAGAGGGGAATTGTATTTCTGCATACGTCTAGATTTGCTTAGGTAGCCTTTTTCCCTCAAGAAAGGATGCTATTGTTTGAAAAGTGAAAAATTTGATACAGTCAGGTTCTCTTGGTCAGATTTAAAATTTGTTTGATGATCTGAAATGTTTTAGCATGGAAAAAAGCAAAAGCAGATTAAATCTATAAAGGGACAAACACTTTACACAGCGCTGTATACTTTCCCTATGAAATGTATTCACCCCCTTGGATATTTTACCCTTTTTTCTTGCTTTTAAAACTCATTCATGAGCAACAAAAGTACAAAACTGATGTTGACATTTAAGGTTTTTGTTTCAAAAAAGCCAAATTTTGTTGATCATGATTGATTTGTAAAAGCAATAAAAAAAGAGTAAAACATCAAAGGGAGTGAATACTTATTATAGGCACTGTATTTAGCAAAAAAGAAAGAAAGAAAGAAAACTGTCAGTGTTCTAAAGTGAAATCTAAAGATGCTTCAATGTCTTGTTTGCCTCAGAACAGTAACCCCCACGAGTGGCTGCAGGTGGATTTGGAGAAGGTCAAACGGATCACAGGAATCATCACCCAAGGCGCATGGTCGATGCTGACCAAGATGATGGTGACAGAGTTTTCAGTCACATTCAGTCAGGACAGACATTCCTGGAGCAGCGTGTTGGAGGAGAGCTCTCAGAAAGAAAAGGTATGCAGAAAACTTCACAAGTGGTTTCTTTTACAGTCAGGCCTGCGTCAAAGCTGCCAGGCAGACCCCAGCCAGACCCTACCAGGCACCTCAGCTCTTCTATTCATTCAGTTTTTCAGTGCGTCAGAGCTTAGTCACCCTTCAGGTAGATGAATCAACCCATCAACATGTCTTTGTAGTGTTAGTGTGGGTCTTGGAAAACATTGATCTACATCTATGGATGGCTTACAAAAAGAGAAATATTAATTATTTCTGCACACTGTGGTCTTTGGGATGAATTTAGTAAACAGTTTCATGTAAATGTATTCGTACCATTGGAACTTTTATGGCTTTACAATCAGAAACATGATGTATTTCATTAGGATCTTATGTGATAGACAAACACAAAGTGTGGAAGGAAAACTATTCATAGTTTTAAAGCTTTTTTTTTTTTAGCAAAAAAAATCTAAATAGTTTGGAGTTCAGTTCTTTCACCCTTTACTCTGATACTCTGAAAACTAAAATTCCCACGATGAAACATAGTGGAGGCAGAATCATGTTGTGGGGATGCTTTAATTCAATTAAATACAGGGCAGTCCTAGAAGAGAACCTGATTAGAAGCTGCAAAAGATTTGAGACTGGTGGCTCACAACGACCTTAAACATCCAGCCAGAGTTACAATGCAATTCTTCACATCAAAGCATCTTCATGTGTTAGAAGTCCAGCCCGAGATCAAATAAAGAATCTGTGGTAGAACTTGAAAAATTGATATTTAAGTACAATTTCCATCCAATCGCTCTGATCTTCAGCTATTCTGCAAAAAAGAATGGATGAACAATAGGTTTCTAGATGTGCAAAGCTGAGAGAGACACACCCTAAAAGATTTCCGCCTGTTACGGCAAAGACAAGTGTTCCAAAAATATTGACTCAGGAGGGCTGAATACAATGCACAGCTTTTCAGATTTTTATTTTTCAAAAATGTTTAAAAGCTAGCTATCATTTTCCTTCAATTTCACAATTATCTGCCGCTTTATGTTTATCTGTCACATAAATCCCAGTAAAACACACTGAAGTTTGTGTTTGTAATGAGACAAAATGTGAGAAACTTCAAGGGATGTGAGTATTTTTCTGAGGAACTGTATGTACTGTCATGATAAATGCCATCTTTCTGTGCTATTTCCTGACTTCCTTCTCTTCCCTTTCCTCATCAGCTCTTCACAGGCAACAACGATCCGGACGAGGAAGCTTTCACAGCTTTTGAGCCTCCTTTGTTCGCCCGCTACCTCCGTATCCACCCACGGGGCTGGGTCAACGACATCGCCCTCCGCCTGGAGGTGTTGGGCTGTGACACGCAGCAGGAGGTCGCACTCCCCCGGGAGAACACCCCGGCACCAGCAGCAGCTTTTCAGTAGCAGTGCTTATTTAACTGGACCGCTTTTTTTTTTTCTGTGGAGTTTGCTGGAGAATGAGATATATGGCGCACTTAAGTTAGGATTGAAGCTATTTCCTCTGTAGCCAGAGCATTGTTTACATTTTCACTTGTTTTCTTTTTGCCACTGTGATATTTGATGAAGGGCACAGTTATGCTGTCATACAGAAGTAGGTCATTTTTGGGAAGCTTGATTTTTGCTGTGCTAACAATGTTTTGAATGTAAGCAGGTGTAAATATTTTAGACTTAGGTTGCTGTTTATTGTTTAACTAGTTATATATCATTGGATAAGCTGTATTATTTGAGATATTAAACTATGAATTTATTAGAGTTTAAGTGTCATTTATTCCATGACATCTTTGACATAAAACACAAAGGAATGCCAAAGACCTTTTTTATTTTTTTTTTTATTTTCTTCTTGCCAGAAACCTCCTCATGTTTTTCCAAATGTCTTCATTCCAGAAGAATCGTGAAGTGTTGTTTTTTCTTATCCACCTCTTTGAGGCCCTCCTGGTAGAAACAATGGGATGGTCGAGCTCCAACATTGTTCTGTTATAAGTTAAACTATGCAGTTCTGTTGCCCGGAGGAAGTACAAGTTTGTTCTCAGGCAAAATAATTGGGTTGGGGTAATGGAAGGGAACTGGTAGGATCAACACAGAGTGTGAGAGTGTTTGTACCATAAGACCTGACCAAAATGTATCACCTCATTATCAGTCAGGAAGTTTTCAGGCAGGCAGGAGGTGTTGTGTTTAGTTTGGAGGTTAAGAGCGGACAGGAGCTGCGTTGGCAGGGATGTGGCAGGAGCACATTGTAGCTAGCTGTCACGCTTTATCTCTCTGAAAACACTAACTGCTTTCAAAAACACAAACAGCTTCTGTATTCATCACCAGAGGCACGATGGTTGGGACACAAGCAGGAAAGCAGATTAATCAGAGGAAAGCAGAGGCTATAGGATGTCGCCCAGATGTGATGACTTATCGGCTGCTGCGTTGGTGTTCACAGCGTGTGAAAGCAGCAGCAACAACTAACACAGACCAGTCACACATACTAACACTGGGAATTACATTATTTTCATTACACAGCGCTTTGGAAATCCATTGACACCCTTTTGCTTCCCCACATTTACCACATATGAACAGTGTGGTCTGCAGTTGCACTAAATTCAACCGACTGAACAGAATAAACAGTGTCACTGTAATGTCATCGTAAAAGCATGTTTTACCTTTATATCCAAGTGCCTCATCATAAATTACGTCTAAAGTTAATTTATTTCATTATTTCAACTTAAAAAGATAAATTTAGATTCATTACACAAAGTTTAATACATTGCAAGCCTTTGTTTATGTTAATGTTAATGATGTAGCTTATTGCTAATGAAACCCCTGAAGTTCAGGTCCTCAGAAAGTTTTAATGTTGAGTAAGGGCAGTAAAATCAAATCAAAAGGATTTTTTATTTAGTAATGCCATGGTATGGCCTAAACAACAGGACAGAAATGGGGACCACAGCTATTCTGACAGCTATCCAACAAATATTAATTGAGCCAAAAAAATGGCCATTGTTAAAGCAGCTGGCAGTTCAAAGAGAGCTGTAGTTAAGTATATCAATAGAAATTAATAAATAATTAAGAAACTGTTTTGTTTTTTTTTAATTGGCACAATCTGTGGCTGTTTGGGTTTTGTTTGAGTTTGATCATTTTAGTTGAGGGTTATTTATGTTCATAGTGTGGCCATATCTGTTCATTTCTTTGTGTTCATTATTGTTTAGAGGGTGTTATCTCAGTTCATTCCTTTGTGTTTTGTTTCTTTTATTCTTACCCTCTGTACTTTGTGCATTTGAAGTTTCCTTCAATTAGTGTTGCCCTTTTCCCCTTTGTTTAGTATTTATTAATGTACTTTTCAGCTTCCCGCCTTCCCTCAGCCTGCATTTAAGTTTAAATGAGGGTCTGTGGTTTACCAGAGAACACAATAAACCACAGATGTTTCTCAAGGAATCCAGCTTCCTCTTTCTTGTTCTTCGAATTGGCATCAGCAGAAACTGAAAACTAACACTGAGGTGTAACACTTGATGCACTCAGGTGGCAGTGAACACTTGGAAGAACATGGATTTACTAGTAAATCTTACTATTAATTTTAAAGGCAATGGTCTGAGGGAGTTAGGCCCTTTCATTATCTGTTTAGTTCTTTTTTGCTGCAACTCTTAACTTTCCAGGTATGACCAATGAGGTGATGGCTCAGGGACTCTGTGTTGTGAACTTTGACCTAATTTCCACACTTAGCTATATAACCAGAGGCTGAGGGGATTTCTTTTATGCGCTGTTTGTCATGAAATGAAAGCATGAAAAATAATGTTAGGAAACTGCTTTAAAATGCCGGACTTTTACCATTGTATCTTACATCACTTCTTCCATCAGCGATGAGGCCAGTGTCAAGTTTCATTTTAAATGCGTATTTCTGCATTTTGATATTAGCAGTTCATGCTGACATATATTAAGGAAATGAAACTATTACTAAAAAGAATGATTTTAGATTTTGCAACAAATTAAGTTTCACAGTGAAAAATAAATCATCCTTGTATTTTTTTGTGTGTGTTTTCTCAGTAAAACAACTCTGAAAAATAACTGCGCAGCAGGACAAAGTGTAACATAATCATGACACCAGCTGACCTGGAAAAACTCCTAAAAGTGGAAACCTTGCACAACTTACTGCAGTTTTACATGAAATTCACCAGAACAAAAAAAAAAAAAAAAGACGTGACAAATATGGAAACTACATTATAAGATCCTGATTATGTTTAACTGAAGTACATAATAAAAAAGTATTCATAACACTTTTAGCAAAGTACTGTTTTTGTGTGTTTATTTAAACTCTATGTTAATTTCATTGTCATGGTTTGAACGTAAGGGGGACCAATAATGAGCAGGCAAATTCCCTAATACTGTTTGTTTTTGTTCAACCCTGAATTTAGTGTTTTAAATCAGGCACCTTGTTTAGCAGCTAAGGGGGTCTTTAGGAATATATCTTTTGAGCCGTTGGCGGCTGTTATTTTTCTGTTACATTGATACCTGTTTGCGTGTGTGACAAAGCTAACAGGCAGAATCAAACACAAAAGAGAGAAGCAGTCAGAAAACAGGCTGTCCAGATGAATGTGCAGCCTTAGAACAGACTGTTGAGGCAGATTGTTCAGTATTGGACAAACTGTAAAGAATGTCGAGTGTGCTGTAGCAAAAAAAAAAAAAAAAAAATCAAGGAAGCTGTCCTCTGTACGGGCTCGCTCTCTGATCGGAGTGTCTGTGTGGATGAGGTGTTCCAGCAAATCCTCCCAAAGCAACTTTCAGTACTCGCTCTCTACAATACAAACTGTAACAAAATCCTAAAACAAAAAAGGAACACGGTGGAAAGAATCAAACCTAATTTGTTCTGAGGAAAAAGTGAATGAAAACCACTGAATAGTTTAATGGGGGAGTGGTATTACTGAATTTGGAACAGATTAACAGATGGGAAACAGGAGGACGAAGGAAATGGCCGGCAGAAAAACAAAAACACCACAAAAGTAAAACAGAAACAATGAGAATGAAACATTACTCCAATAAAACACTAATATGTACACAAGTGAACCGTAGAATCCAGTCAAAACACAAAACCAGGTAATTCACATTATAACAACCTTAAAGACAACGTTCTTTAATCTAAAGGCCTTTCTGATATTCACAATATTTATAGAAAGTGTGTGCTTCGTTTCATCCGCGGGTAGATTCTACACAGCACCTTCACTTACTGGCATCCCTGGTAAAAATGTGTGAAAAGTCTTAAAATAAATAACTTTTTGTTTTGCGGTTGCATTTCCACACACTGAAAACTGTAGACAAATGCACCCATTTTTTAAACATATATTTATGGGTGAGAAAAACGTGAAGAAATCAGTGTTATATTTTTTTTTCCACAAAATAATAATTGCCACACCTCTGAGCATTTCTAATAAATACATGTAAATGAAGTGTTTTAAAATGTATATTTTACATTTTAAGTTGATCAGTGTTTATAACTTTATGTTTCATGTGACACACAAGCTGTTTCTTTTCACTCTTCAAAATAGAAAAGACAAGAAAACATACCACATAAGTAAGATGTGTGTTGACCTTTATCAGTCAGGAAATGGCTACAAAAATAGGTACTCGTGTTTATCTTGGACAGAGAGAGAGGTGAAAGAAAATTTCCTGCTCACTATAAGAGTTCAGCAAAGAGTGGCATCTTGGAGTCACCAAGTCTCCATTCGACGCAACATTGCAACCAGATGTTTGGGAGGCATGTGTTCTACTCTCACATCGCAGAGATGAACATGTGGAACGTGTTCAATGCTACAGACACTTTAACTGAGCTCATGTGGTCTGGTCAGATGAGAATCAGAATTTTAAAAAGCACCTCATGGCTGCTGTTAAGTACAGTGGAGGATCTGTGATGCTGTGGGTCTGTTCAATTTCAAAAGGCCATTGAAGCATTGTGAGAAAGAGTTGCATTGCAAACTCTAAAATACCTGGACATTAAATAAAAAATCTGGTGGACCCTAGTGAACTGGATCATCGCTGGTTCTTTCAGTATATTGATCCAAAACATACGGTCAAACAGATGACCTGGAAAGATAGTTCTTGAGCAATGAATCGTTAAAGATCTGTGATCTTGTGAAGTTAAACAAGATATATTCTGTCCCATCTGTAAAGTTTTAACAGCAGTAGTACAAATAAGCGTGATGCCATGGATTTGCTTTTTAAGAAAATTAATCAATTTTTCTTAACATGAGATTTTTTTTCCAGTCACAGAATGAATTTACTCAAATTTAAGGTTGGGGTTTCTCTCATGTTTTTTCAGTGTGAAACTGTGCTACTTTAATAAAATATAAATATATTTTAAGGCTTTTTACACATCATTACTACATGAGTCAGAAAACTGGGAAGTAGCTGTTTAATGGAGTTAGCCTACTTTGTTATTTATTCATGTCCTGAAATGAATCTGCAGGTGCACAATTGTAATCAACAGTTTTTTATCTGGGACAAGCTGAAGTTCAAAATCTCAAAAAAAAAAAAAAAAAAAAAAATGAGAGGGAGGACCCCTACTGGACAATCTGGAGTGTTACAGAAATCTGACAACGTTTTTTTTTTTTTTTTTCACTCCTTAGAAAAAAGTGGGCGTGAAACTTAAAGAAACACACTGATAATGAGATTTAACTTTTATAATGAATATGTATATATGTGCTGATTCTGCATTTATAAATAGGACGATATCCTCTTAATATAACACAAAACCAAATACATCACAAAAACCACTGTAAAACTGTTTCTTTAGTGACAATTCTACTTTAATTTCTCTTCCTTTGACAATGGACATGCTTTCCTATTGATTTGTCAGTTAACTTGTTCAAACGTCAAATGAACCTGTGAACAAATCAGTGAGATTTGAAACTTTTTCAGAAGAGAAAACTTCACATAGAGTTTTGAATGTCCCAAGTGTAACATTTTAAACTCCACAAGTTACATTTTTAATCCTCTGTTATGTTTGGCATGTTAAACTTTAATCTGCAAAGCAGCACCAGCTGACCTGTCATTAAGTACATAACACAACAGATGCTACTTCAAAGTAGAGAAGGAAACCATGGATTACATTTACAGAGGAACAATTGCTGAACTCACTGTTTAAAAAAAGCTTCATAGATGCTGATTTTAGATATACGCTGTAAACTTCACTGTCTTTATACTATTTTCTGGGCTCCACAACAGATTTGTTCCTTGCTTGTGACTCATACACAATAGTCGCCTGTGTGTACATAAAGAGCTCTGCTTCCAGGAGCCGATCCACTGAGGCGTGCTCTTTCCGAGTCAACCTGATTGGATGCCTGGGTGTGAAACGCTGAGGGGAGCCAGGAGTCGGGGTAGGAATTAATGCCTGAATGAACTCAGCCATGGTACTGTGGTGATAATGAGCAGATTTTACATCTGAAAGCACACTCACCATGTCTCTGAAGCAGAGCAGAAATTTTATTATTTTTAAACATACGGTGAGTCCTGAAAGCAATCACAGTACTTCACTTTTAATATTTTATGCTGCACCTTTAATTCAAAAGGAATTAAATAAATTTGCCACATGCAATTTCTACACAAAAGACCTCAGACTTTTTAAAGATAGAAAACAATAATACCATGTATTGTACATATTGTAAGTTTTCACAGCCTTTGCCAATACACTAAAACACTAAAACTTGAGCTGTTTCTACTGATCATCATCAGGACTTGACTGGAGCCCACCTGTGGTAGATCTGGTTCAGATGGCTGGACATGATTTGGAAAGACTCACCTCCCTCTATAGTTGAACTGCTTCTTATCAGAGCATAAAGCAAGCCAGGCTCAAGAAATTGTCTGCAGGACATTGAGACTGGACTGTAAAGAACAGATCTAGGGAAGGGAACATTTCTGCAGCACTGAAGGTCCCAGGAAGCACAGTGGCCTTCATGGAGGAAGTTTGGAACCAGGAGTACTCTTCCTGGAGCTGGCCACCTGGTTGATCTGAGTGATCAGGGTGGAAATGCCTCAGGCAGGAAAGTGACTAAGAACCTGATGGTCATTCTGACAGCACCAGCATTATTCTGTGGAGAGAGGAGAATCTTCCAGTTGGAAAACCATTTCTGCACCAATTCAACAATGAGGCCTGAATAGCAGGATGGTCAGATGCAAGCCGCCTTCTCGGTATTAGGCGAATGACCTGGAGGTTGCCAAATGAGTCCATAACACTCAGGTCTGTATGCCAAACATCATGTCTGGACGAAAGCAGGCATTTCTCATCAGCTGGTCAATACCATTCTTACAATGAATAATGGTGGCGGCAGCATCATGATGTGGGATGTTCTGCATTAGCAGAAACTGGAAGACTAGTGGAGGGACAGATGATTTTAAGAATGTACAGAGACATCCAAAACACTCCAGACCTCAGATTTCCTACCGGAACCAATTAGGGGAACAGCCCAAAACTTGAACCTGATTGAACATTTCTGAATAGATCAGAAAATTACCCTTCGGCACTGCTATCTATACAACCTGATGAAGCTGGAGAGGTTCTCCAAAAAACAGATAGATGAACAAAGTTTGTAGCATTTTACTCAAAAACGAGGCTGTAATTGCAACTAAAGCGGCTTCAACAAAGTGTTGAGCAAAGGCTGTGAAAACCAATGTTCTTCTTTGTTTTTGTTAAGACAAATTTTCCAAAACTTCAATTTTTTTCACTTTCTCATTATGGGGTATTGTGTGTAGAATTTGGAAAAGGAAAGTAAATTCACAGAGGGGTAGGCAAAATTGACTATTTTGAGCTTTATATGATGTTATAATGTCATTCCCTCATCAAACATATACCCGCAGTGTTGCTTTGACTGATTCATGCATGTTTGAGAAATCCTCTAATCTCCCATGGCAGCCATTGTCTAAACGACTGCTCCTGCAATGTGCTGCCTATTTACCCAAAGCTCCTCCTTGGTGCTTCAGGTCCCAGTCGAGCCACAGAGCACCCCTCCCCCACACAGTGCTACCAGACTAGCGGCAGCAGCAATTAGCAAGCACCTGGTGGAACTGCGAGTCTGGGGAGCTCCTAAGAATGGAACAGCATCAGTGAGAAGTGTTGTTGTGATGATACACTAAAGGGGGAGTATCAGAAAAGGTAGGATCTTCTTAAAGAGACAGAGGCTAATTTCAAGGCATCAGACAGGGCTATGATGCAAAGACAAATTTCTTTTAATATACAGCATTTTCATAACAATTGAAGGTAAAATTGTCACTTGATAGTGACATAAAATGGCATTGTGCCTGGAAAACACAATACCCCCCTTTTAATGAAAAAGGCTGTAAGCGTGACAAAGTCAAAAAAGCTGAAGCACTGTGAATACTTTCCAGATGTATTGTAGGTAGGGCTAAACCTCCTCATCTGAATGACGCATGTAACCAAAGAAGAATTTGCAACAACAGGAGATACAATTTACACTTTATTGAAAGTTTAATAGAAAAATGTGACTCTTTTAATGAGGATTCAAAATTATAACAAAACACAAAGACAATTTTTCCTAGCAGCATGACTTAAATTCCCAATCTAATGTGCTCACTGGCCATGTTATATCATATTGTACATTGGATTAAACAAAAGGATAAAATGGTAGAGCTGGTGAGGGGCAGATGCTTGCAGCTTTAAAATGTGCAGAGAGGCAAAAGAGGTTTCAGCAACCAGCTGGAGTTGACAGAGAAAGAAAGCTTAACAGACTGAAAGTCTCTGCATATTTCAACATGTAAGGCTGTGGGAAGGCCTGGGCTTAACATTAATGTAGGAGCATGAACAACAATGACCAGCAACACCAAACGGTAACTGTGAAAACACATCTACAGTTGGAATAATGGCAACACATATTTAAAAATTTGAAAGAGTTTCCGGTACATATGAGAGACAAAGAAAGGTTCACATGGTTTTCAGAAATTCAGATTTTTACTGGCAAAAATACAACAACGTATTCTTGCTGGAAGTCTGGCAGTCTATGAGGTGCAGACATGTTGTGTATCATGGCTCAGATTTCTAACAATCGGTCCTTCAGCTATCGGTTTCAGGTGTTTGTGTGGTTTTGAAGTGAGGTAAAGCACACCAGTTAAACAGTAAGCAGACTGAGGTCAGAGGGGTCCAGAGGAATGGCCTGCTGCACGGCAGAATAACAAAGACTGGGGTGTTACAAAAAGTCTGGACTCACTTCAAGCCAGTGGGTCCAATTATGAGATGAAACTCAGAGGCCAGCTTCTCCCTTCTGACCAGTTAAATAAGAACAGATTGTTTAAACATGCAGCTTAAACACTTTTAAGTTCACCCGACCTGTTTAGCATGAGCTCCAGAGCAATGCAACAACTGAGGATTGTGCCCTAGGGAAATTTTTACCTTGTCACACGTCAGACGGAGCATAAATTATACCTCCCACATGCCTGCCTCTCTGAGGCTTTGACCTGCAGAGTGCGTCAGTAGACGATAAAGAGAGCAACTTGAGAGAAAAACACAGTTTTCTCCATGGAAAAGAAAGCAAGCCTGACAGTTTTTAATTAGAAAAACACATGTTCAAAACTATTACAATAAACTGTATTAGTGTTAGTAGCTCATTAAAGTGAAACACAAGAGGCCTTTCTGTGGGTATCTACTGCAGCCACAGCTCTAAATGATGACTAAACATTTCCAGTGCTTTGCAAAAGTATTCAGGTTCCTTCAACTTTTTCAAATTCTGTCTTCTTTCAACCACAAACTTCAATGTATTTTATTGGGATTTTATGCAACAGACCAACAGAAAATCTTTTTTTCCTTCAAACAAAATATGTGTGGTGTGAATTATTTTAAGGCCCTTTTACTCTGATACCACTAATTCAAGTCTAGTGCAACCAAATACCTTCATTAGCAAACAGAGTCCATCTGCATCTTGAGATAGTATGGCACAACTGTAAAGCCTACCAAGACCTGCCTGCCCATCAAAACTGACGAACTGAGAAGGAATGCTCTGATCTGAGAAGAACTCTCACTCTTTGGTCTACATGGAAAACGCTGTGTGGTTGAAACATCACCCTGCACACACTATGGTGTAACATGGTAGTGGCAGCATCATGCTGTGGGGATGCTATTAAGAGAGGAAAGGAGAGGGAAGCTGGTCAGCGTTGAGGATTAAATAACTGGACCTAAACAACCTACAATAGAAGGGTTAAGATCACAGCATAAACAATTGTTTCAATGTTTCAGATGCTGAACACACCCTTGCCAGTATGAAACATGGTGGAGGCAGCAACATGCTGTGGGGTACGTATCTTCAGTTGGAAACACAGAGCAACCCTGGAGGAAAACCTGTCAGAGACTGGAAAAGATTTGAGACTTCCATTTGAACAACGACTCTGAACTCATCCATTTCACTGTAGCTCTGGCTGCATGGTTAAAGCATATTCATGTGCTGGAATGGCCTAGTCAAAGGCCTGACCTAAATCCAATTGAGAATCAGTGCCAAGACTTGAAAATTGATGTTCATAGACATTCTCCATCCAATCTGACTACGCGTGAGATATTTTGCAAAGAAGAATGGACAATCATCTCAGTTAGGTGTTAAAGCTGGTAGTGACATCACAATAAACCCCTACAGCTGCACTCTGTTTATGCATCACGTTGTGTTGGTCTATCACATAAAAGCACAGTATAATACACTGATGGTTGTGGTTATGATCTGAAAAAGTGTAAGGGCATGAACACATTTTTAAGGCACTGTATCATCTGACACATACAGAATTCAGCGGTCACAGTAAGAGGACCAATGATGCTGATAGACAAAAAGACTTTGGCAAACTAAAACTCTGGCTAACACACACTCCCCCCCCACCTCCCACCATCCAAATGCTTTCTGTCACTCTACATCCATTCAGTTCCTTCGCCATTATATATTTATATATTAGCTCTAATCTTTACAAATATGCCAGCACAGCAAATCTCCTGCTAGCAGCATCAATGCAAACAGCAACGAATAATAACTCAAAAGCATTACAAATTATATCAAATCAATCAGTTTCCTCTTTTAAATCTACATTAGTTGATAAAAAGGAGCAACTAACCAGGTTCTGACCAGAAACTAGGTGAAAGGAAAGTCAACACTGAAAACTTTTATGAAAAATAATTAGTAAAAAGTCACACTGAGCAAGGACATGCAGGGATTCTTCCAAGTTAAAAGCAAATCCCGTTCTGGTGTGCAGCTTGGCTACATGCTAATGACAGTTAATACAAGGCAGATTTCCATTCAAGGGTTTTCACAGGTTAGTGCTTACATCACGACTTGGTTTTAGTCCTTCGCAAAACAAGAAAAGAGTTTTATACAAAGACAGAGGTGTAAGCTGCTGATTAACAAAGTGACGACAAAGTTGTAAAAAAAAAAAGGGGGGCAAACAATAACTGCTCAGAGTATATAAACACAATTTGTACAATCCTATTAAATGGCAGCTGGTTTTACTCCGACCTAGACATCCTCCTTTATGGCTCCCATAGGATTCAGTCCTCTGGACAACTTTTCCAAACATTTCCCACAATGAGTAACTTCAGTGACAGAGGCCCCTCCTTTACTTACGGGGATCACTAAGTGCAATGTTTGATTTACAGTTCCAACAATAATGGAATATTTCGCTTCAGTGCACGAGCTAAATATGAACATACTTCTGTTCAATGAAAATATCTCATACAATTAAAATAAAATTTTTTAAAAATCTCCAAAGGGCATTTTTTTTACTTATGCAATTTGCATGCAGCTCTGCAGCTTTAACGAGCAGCATCTTCTGCAATCCAGTTTAAGCACAAAATTTAAAAACCTACAACAAATCTTCCAGTTGACAGAAAAATATACCTTTAAGGGATATAATTAAACATAGCTATCTGAAATATCAGATGCATTGCTTAAAATGCCAGCAACTCAGTCAAAATGTAGCCCAAAGCTTAAAAATGCAGTTAAACTGGTGTCTCGGATCTTCAGTCTTTACAGTCATGCGTTTCTATTGATTAATTCAAGGATATTTGACATTTATTAAAATGCTTCTTTAACATAAGGACATGAAAAAGAGGTCTAACTTATAGACACATAGCAGGGACATTTAAACTGTGAATAGGAAGGTAAAAATTGGAAGTTAATAAAAGAAGACTCGGGAGGAAGAACAAAACCAACAACTTGGAAGCAAATGTTGGCATAGTCAATGAACGATATTTGGCAGATCTGTGGCTCACACACAGCAAAAATACACTACACAAACAGAAAAAGATGAGAAACAGAGAATGTCAGCTTGATGTTCAATGAGATCGCTGAGGAGCATTCGATTACTGAGGTATAAGTGTTCTGGAACTGTCAGTCGTATGGCAAAGCCACCAGGGAACCTCTCAGAGATGAGGTTGGTGTAACTTTCAGGCTCCAAGCTGTAATAGCACAGAAGTAGACTTAATGAGAAAAAAATCAAAGCAAATAGGGAAAGATAGCTAAGCACCACAGCTTTCCCTTTTCCCCAGTTCACCTTTTGCTGTTCCTGTTTATACCCGATCTTAATGCAGAGCACTGCAGCTTTGCTTCACATATACGTTTACAGTACAGGGGAACTCATAGTCGGAGCTTGCAGAAGCAAGTGGTCCCAGTAAAAGAAATAACTGAAAACTGCCCCGTTAGCATCACCAGGGGTGTGATGTTGTGTTTCATTACTGCCTGAACACTAATCTGTGCCCTCAAGTGAGTCTAATGAAAAGCAGAAAATTAATTCAATTATCTACGAAATGGCCCGAGCTTGGGCCGTTTGGCAGCACCATTACTGATTGTAGTTTGCAATCAGTATCAGGAGGCACTTTCTAACCAGCCTCAACTTTAAAAATGATGAATAATACTGCAATAGTCAGGAGTCTTTTGACTTCCACCACAAAGACGGACTAGATCAGAACTTTAGCATCCTGTTGTGTTTTCAGGGTTCAGCGTTTCAGAAACCACATTTAGATGTGAAATTTGAGCAAAAACTAAAAAATCTTCAACATCTTGTTACGCTCAGCCCATTTCTGCAGAGTGACGGGGTCACGTTTTAAAGGAAGGTACTTCATGTGATGTTCTTTAGATTTGATTGTCACGTAAACCAGACCATTATATGTTCTAACATGTTTCTCATTCAACATTAGCATTTACAGTATTGTGTAAGCTGGTATTTGCCCTGACATCACATCACCAGCAATTCTCTCTTTGACTGCTTAAAAGGCATATATCATCATATTTTAGAAGCATAACATCTTAAAACTTACACTAAATATATAAAACAGGAATAAATCAATAAAAAAAAAGATTATTCTGTAACAAAAACACAGGGTTTGATAACATAAAGTATGCTAGTGACAGCTGTTTGGAAAAATGGGGGTGCTGACACCTGTGGGTATCACAGTAACAATACTGGTCAGAACCAGAACAAAATTTGAAATGTATAACCCGAATCCTGACAGAATTCTAGTGTTTAAAATCACAGTCTTTGCCACAATCATTTATTCCTTACTGTTGTAAATTACGGATAGACAGGGCTCAAAAGAGGGCTTTAGAAGCCCTTCACAGGGTGACAGTTTACTAAGTATCTCAGGGTACTCTTCTGTTATCTTGGGTGGATATTGTTTGTCGCACTGCAGCCAGAGTTGGGTATTCCAGAAGTAACATCATCACTCTTTGGTAACTTTTGGCTTCCATTTGTTTTTTCTCTTCATGTCTTACTTTCCATACTGTTTCTCCATTTTGGTCAAAAAAAATAAATTTCCCCATCACAAGCTACAAGTTAAAACACGGCTGAAAAGGAGTAGTTGTAAAAATGATGATCCATCCCGTAAAATGACTCACTGTTGATGACTGACATACAGTCAGAGTTGGGTAATCTTATGTTTTTAAATGCTCTGAAAAGTCCCACTAGATAACGTTAGTGTTATTTATTGATCTATCAGTGTTAAAATATTGAAGCTCAGCTGTCTCTAGGTAATTAACTGTGCGTGCATGCACAATCACACATTAAAAACAGGAAATATTTTACCTTCAACATTCTTCTAATATACTGTATGTATTTAAAATCAGAATGAGTATTGAAAGAATCATAAAATCTCTCTTAACTACATGATTACAATTCTTTACACTAAAACAACTTGTTTCAAAGCAAAATAACGTAACAGTTGATTATTTTCAAAGCTATCAGAAACATAGCGAACGCAGATTTGTCTAGCACCTTGTTAAACTTAAAAAGGCTAACACAACTGAAGGTTTGATGATTAGGTATCAATAAGAGAAGCTCTTACGTTTACTCTTCATCAGCTCTGGCAGCAGATGCTTAACCTTTTTTAGATTTGACTGTAAAACTAAACTTGTACCCATGCACTGAGAAGGAACGGATCAAAACTGAAAAGAGAGAATCGCAAAAAAAAAAACAAAAAAAACCGTAACATACTAACAGCTGCCAGAGCTACACATCTGTCTCCTGAACGAGGAGCTCAAAGCCGCCCTGCTGACGTTTCTGACCCCACCTGTTCCTGCTACGTTAAGGTCAGGACCTAAAAGTTGTCTGCAGCTAATCTGAGGTGATTGTGTTTAGTGGCTCATCTGTGAGAGGAATAGCCTGTTTACTGATGAAGTTCAGGAAAGAAAGCAGAAGCTGCAGAATAAAGCTGAGTGCATAAAAACTATAAATCCATGAAAGTAAGACTGTTTAGGCAACAAAAACTAAATAAATTTATGTGCTCTTAGCCTATATGTATGAGGTTCTACACGTATTTTAAATGTATCTCTTGTATAGATCTTCACCTTAACAATGAATTTATTTAAAAAACTAAAAAAAAAAAATAAAAAAAAAAAAAAACTGCTTTATTTTCAGAAAAAAAACTATGATTGTAAGATAAATGGTGTAGAAAAATCTACTGCTGATCTCTCTTTTTTCTCTCCCCTTTGGAGGGTTGTGTTGCGTTTTGTTTTTTTTACACAGTTCTGATAACAAAATGCTTCTTGATGAAAATTTGTGGTGCTCATCCAGCACCCCCATCTTCTGGCCCTATGTGCAGGTTTTAACTGGCACATACTTCTGAACTTTTCTTTGCACAAAAAAATAAGCAAACAGCCAGCAGAGATTCAGAAGGGTTAGAGATTAAAGGTAAACCAGAAATGAAGTCCAAAGGAGAGACTTATGTGAAAAATACAGGCGATTCAAGGATGACAAAAGTGCTGGTGGGCTGAATCCCTGGAAAAACAAAAAGAAAACCAACGATAAGAAACAAATACTGTAAAAAAGCTTCTTATTAAACTACTAAACTATTAAATTATTACTTCCAGGTTTAAAAAAGGGGCTACCTTTCTAAGACTTGACTCAGATGTGTGTCTCTACGTCTGTATAACCAGGCAGGATGTCTCCGTTGGAGCAGCTCTTGGGTTCCCCAGTAGGCGGGGTGGTGGGCAACATGTGGGCAGTCGTGGACATCTCCTCTGGCGATGCTTGGTTTCGCTGGATCCTGCGGTGGATGAGGGGCACAAAAAACAGCACCACGCCCCCAACCATAGGAGGTACCCCAGCCAGGGAGAAAGCTACTGTATAGTCGCCAAAGTAGCCATGAAGGAGACCTGTGTAGCAGATCCACAAGCGAATATTAGACATCCACTTGAAGGTGTAAAGAAACATTTTAAAACTTTTGGGATGGGAAGGGTTGGAAGGTTTTTGTTGTATTGTTTGTTGCCAATTTTTTTCCACATATGGGGTCATGCAAATCTATTAATACCTCTTGAACATACATAACTGCGAAGTTACAAATACAAATCTGCAAAGTGTGGGAAGCATTTCTGTTAAGCCGCTTTTAATTTGATACAATCTCAGTATAAATCCAGCTGTTCTGTGAAGGTCTAAGAGGTTTGATAAAGAACAGAGATGAACAAACATCCTGAAGACCAAAGAACACAGTAGACAGGTCAGGGATAAAGTTATGGAGATGTTTAAAGTAGGGATTAGGTTAAATAACAATATCCAAAGCTTTGACCATCTCAAGGAGAACTGTTCAACCCCTCGTCAGAAAACAGAAAGAATATATCATAGCTGCAAACCAACCAAGACATGGCCTTCCACCAAAACTGAGCTAGCTAGCAGAGCATACGTCAGAAAAACAGCCGAGAAACCCGTGCTAATTGTGAAGGAGCCAGAGACGACCAGAGATATCAGAGATCCTTCTTGCCCACAGCATCACCGTCCACAACGACTCTTTGAAGACACTTGGATGATATGAGTTACGACAACATTTAATTTCCTTTTGGGATGAATAAAGTATTTTTAAACTGAACTAAACTAGGGTTTACCACAAGCCATTTATTGGACACAGCAAATATGTACAATTTTTTTTTTTTTTTTTTTTTTTTTTTTTTTAATTTGGAAGGTTATTTGGTAAGATGAGATTGAAATTAAGCTTTATTTTTGCTGTTCCTAACTTGAAATTTTAGGGAAATGTCTTATCAAAATGCTTGCTCTTATAATGCCATGTAAAACCTCAAACTTTTACCATAGCTATGCTCTCCCGGCGAATTAGGCAATCTGTCCTGTGCCGGTTGGAAGGAGAATGAAAGCAAATTGTTCTGTCCATTCGGTTTTAATTGTCAGTTTTCATTGTCCTCTATTCCTTTTGGAGCGAATTTGAAATATGTTATATTTCTTGATATCTAGGCTCTTACTGCCTAGAAGAGCCAATTACTGAACTCCAAAGGTGAAGGTAAAAAGGTGCAGCTCATGCTGCCAAATTGATTTCTGAGTAACACTGTGACAGGCTGCCAGTGTGTAGTTGGCAGGAAGATGACAGTATATGTTGCTGTATTATACAGCTGACATATTAGCATCTGGTGGGCCTACCATTATTGTGGAGACACAGCACATTCAACACCAGCCTGCCTCGATATGGAAACGAAAAAGTAAAAGAGTCACAGCTTCAGGGCCTGGTTTAGATCAAAGCATAATTATGTGTTAGAATGGCCCAGTCAAAGGCCCAAAAATAAATCCAGCTATAAATTTTAGCTATATTGCTAAGAGAAGTAGGAGGAAAATGTACCTTTAGATGTGCAAGGCACCATGCCATCAAATCAAAGTCTGCAGTTGTGCATCGTCTTGTTGAACACACAGCATGCACTTTTTTTTCCAATTGAACAATATCTTGAATATGGATTTGTCTGACAGCTTTTTAACAAGTACTGATCTGTCTCGAGTGCATCTGAGCTCAGAGAGGTACATCTAAAAAAGGTAAAAGATGGGGCCCTGTCTTTTGTCAGCAGAGTTTAAATAGCACTTCAGCAGCTTTTATTTTGTGGCTTGCTCGTCTGCACAAAAAAGGTTCAACAACTCAGCAACAAACATCAATGATGCAATTGGGCCCATGAGTGAATAGGGCCTGGGTAACCTGGACAACAGAGCTGAACAACATTTAAAGATTTCGCTGCGATAATTGTCCTCATCCAGACTAGGTCTTTGTCAAGCCAGACCTTTTGTTTAAGCAAAAAAAGGAGACACTATACGTATTTCAGCAACAGAGAAGTAGTTAAAAATGGTTCCAAGTAACTAAAATAACTAAAGAATAAAGTTCTGTCCTAATGACATATCTGCATTCAAACTGTTGTCATAGCTTTTTAGCTTTGAAGGGATTTACATTAATATTTTGCTGTAAATTACACAAAGAAATTTTACATAAAAAGGTTTGTCTGAAGTCAGACTCCCCAGATGAAGATTCTGTGGTTAAGCAGAAAGTGAAAGTTTTATCCGTGTATATAGACCTGCAACACAGAGCTAAACCCCATCTGAGTCATCAAATTAGCGTTTAGTGGTTAGTATTTCATAAACCATAAGAGAAGCATCTTATCTTATAGCAGTGAAGAGCTGACTTCCGACCTTGTGTGTGCTTTTACCTTCAACACAAATCCTTTGAGAAGCCTGCAGTTGGCTACAGTCCCACATGTCTATAAATGCAATCCATTGTATAACCTAAGCAGCAAGCCATTTGTCCCACTTTACCTTTACTTCCGATATTCTGTCTTCCCTTGTCTGGAAGTTTTCCCTGTCAACATCAGTCATCTTAGGTTTTGTAACGATGTGTTCCTTATAGAATAAATATTAGCACTAAGAAATAAGCTAAAGCATAAAATAAAGAAATCATGACTCGCACCTGCAATTGGTGGACCTGCCGTCATTGGGAGGGACATAAGGCCCAGAAGGTAACCTATGGCTTGTGAGGCCTGCATGGGACCAACCAGCTCAAAGGCGATAGGAGCCATCATGGTGAGAAAGCAACCATCACAAAGCCCCAGGAACACACACACCACCACCAGCGCTTCGAACACCGAGCACTGCGGAATCATCATGGACATCAGGCCCAGAGCCATGAAGGACGCCACCTGGAAGATGGAAAAAAAATGACGGACTAACTCTCCATTTGTAAAAGCTTTTAGGAAAATAATCTGTGATCAAGCTATATAGGTCTGAAGGCTCTGTGGTATTTATATCAGCATTTAAAGCACCATTTAGCTCAGATTCCTCCAGTTGCCTAATACCACCTAATTTAAGTAAGCTCTAAGTCTGTGACAATAATACTGTGAAGAGAGAAGGAGGGGCTGCGTGTCTTCACAGTGAGCTAAAAGTGTTAGTTTAATACCCTTCATAGTCACAAGCAAACAGCTCTAAGAAAGGTTCAGCAGTGGATAAAAACCACAACTTTAAAATATTTAAACATTAACCCGTGGTTTGTACTTTACACACTATTTCTAACCAAATTCAAATCTAATCTGACAAAATGGCTAATGATGCTAACGAGGCTTTAAAGGCGTATTTTTATTATTCACTGTGACGTTCTTTTTTCAAGGTCTTAGGATAATGCAACAAAACAACTTTAATACATTTTACAAACAACACTTGCTTTACTTATTAATTAATTGCTTAATTATCAACTTAAATCATTGTAGATTGTCTTTATTCACAGTTTCAACATTGTAAATACATGGTTAAATATCTAAATGTAGCAACATTAATGATAACAACACATCTGCTACCACCACCATGCTTGACAGTTAGTACTGTCTTATTAAGTTTTAAAGCTTCACCGTGATTCCTCCAAATGATGTGTTATTTTGGCCAAATAGCTCAATGTTTGTCTCCTCTGACCATAAGGTTTCTCCAGCAGACATTTGACTTGTTCAGGTGGGCAGCCTCAAATTTCACTCATGCTTGAAGGTGTCTATTTTAGTGCTGGCATTTCTTGCTTGTTCAGCACCCTCTAAATCAAGATTCATGTTAAACCCATTTTACTGACGACAGTGACACTGGCAACAAGTGATTTTTGGTGGTTCCTGGGCATCCTGACCAATTTCCTCCATCTGAGGATGACAATTTGGGCCAGAAGGTTATTATAACTATTGTACACTTGGGTGTACTAACAGGATATTGACGCAAAACACACAATAAAACCAGTTTTGGTATAAATAATGCAGGAAACATTAAGACCCTTAAATGGTACCAACTTCAGGCCTTTTGTAAAAATATATGGCTTATACTTGTAGGCCAAATTTGTGCAGGGAAACCAAAAAATTTAAATAAACTATACCAGAAGGGGATCAAATATCCGGTCAGACATTTTTTTTGGTCTTATTTTTTGCTGTCAAATATATAGAGACAGCAGAGAACTCCCTTAAAATAATGATATTTAAAATAAATATTTTCCAGACCGGTTTTTCTTGTGTATGTAAATGTTATCAAATGATGCCAGCTACTCATTCTCTGTCAGATCGAGCCAATCTACCAACTTTGTGCTTCTGTGTATACGCCAGGGAGAAATAAACGCTTCTTGCTTCCGCCTGTTGTGCTTTGCCCCCTCCTGTTTTCTCAGAAGTGAACAATTAGTGCCAATAAGCAGCTACGTAATTCCTTGGCAACAGTGAAGCTGCTTCTCATCTTAGAAGAGAAAGCATTTGGAAAATTAATGTGTAAATGATACATAATTGCTAATTATAAATAAATTCCTATGATAACAAATTAAAGACTGAATTTTCACATTAGTGGAAGGAAATAACATATCACACAGCAAATAAATATTATCTTAAATAACTTATCTGCAGGAAAAATCATCTTTAGAGTGCCTTAGCAAAAGCATGAATGCAGCTTGAACTTTTTCACATTTTGTCAACCGCAAACCCTAATGTATAATAGACCAACACAAAGTAGCACATAATTGTAGAGTGAAAGCAAATTGATGCATGGTTTTGAATTAAAATATTAAAATATAACAAAGCCGTTGTGCATTTATATTCAGATCCCAGGGAACACAGAAGACCGGTCAGGGATAAAATGGTGGAGAGGTTTAAAGCAGGGTTAGGTTTTAAAACAACATCCCAAGTTTGAACATCTGATCAAGCACTGTTCAACTCATCATCTGATAATGGAGAGGGTAAGAAACAAATGCAGTCTACCAAGACATGGCATCCTTTTAACCTGACAGTCTGTGCAAGGAGAGCATTAATTGGAGACTTTAGAGGAGCTGCAGAGCTCTATAGCTCAGGCGGGAGAGTCTGTCAAAATCAAAGTTATAAAGCTAGGTTTAGCATCCCGGCCCTGAGTGTTGGTCTCGCACGCTGTCGCGACGCCTGGTCGTGCACCTCCAAATTCTTGTAACTCAGCACAGATAGCGCATACCACCTTTTAGTCAAACTGGACGATTTGGAAGGTGCTCTTGTAGAGTAGGTCTGTCCACACTTGCATTTATATGAACTCTCTATGAGGGCTCATTTTCAGAGAATACTGCACCGAGGTATGCGTCAAGTATAAACAACACATCACCTGCTCAGCTTGCACGTGTTCTACGTGAACCTCTAAAACCACGACTATATCACTCAGCCTTAAGAAGTCCTGTTTGCTACAAGCCATGTAGGGTAC
This sequence comes from Anableps anableps, assembly GCA_014839685.1. NCBI lineage: Eukaryota > Metazoa > Chordata > Actinopteri > Cyprinodontiformes > Anablepidae > Anableps > Anableps anableps. The sequence continues at coordinate 22,617,863 of CM026074.1, forward strand.
ACAACAAACATGTACTGTAGAAATAGCTGTTTTGGTTGAAATGAAACGTGACTCAAATGAAACCTCAACAAAACATTTTTTCCATGCATGTAAAACACTGTGGTGCAAAAATAACAGCCTGAACACACCATCCACACAGGGACACATGGTGGTGACAACATCATGGTGTGGGGAACAGGGACAGGGAAGTGGCCAGCTATGTTGTTTTAAAGTGCTTTTGAAATAAAGTGGTATAGTATGGTATGGTATGGTGTGATATTTTAGCATATTCATGTGTTGGCATGGCCCATAGTCCAGAAATAGTTTGCCAGGAAGAATAGGCAAAGATTTCTGTCTTTAGATGTGAAAGACAAAACTTAGAAGACTGGCAGTTGTATTAAGAAATAAAATACAAGGATATATTCTCCTTTTTTCATTTCTTATTTATGCATCACTTTGAGTTGGTCTATCGCAAAAATGTTGTAGTTATAATGAGCCAAAATGTGGAATAGTTGAAGTGAATGAATACCTTTGCAATGTAGGTAATATTACAACTTTAGCTGTCAGAAAAACACAAGACTAAAATCATTCCAGGTATTTCACCACTTCCTCACCTGCATGTAGATCTTCCGTAGACCAGGAATGAGGTCTCCGATCTTTCCAAAGCCAAGTCGTCCCACCCCCGAAGAAGCCCCGATGCAAACCAGGAGCATACTCTTTTCATTCTCTTTGAACTTCTCCTTCACAAAGTTGATCTGAAATGGATCAAAACATAAAGTTAATATGTTGCACAAGCTTCTGCTCAACTTTTCACGTAAAAAAAAGTCCTTGACCTATTCTGTGGGAAGAAGAAATTGTTCATCTCAAGCCCCAAATCAAGGTCTTACAATAACAAAATGTTCTCATCAACAGATCTTTGCAACAGTTGAACAGGAAGACCCAGTACATATACATCACATTCTCTCACCCCCCTTTAACCAAGACCCCCCAAAACAGACCCAAAACATAAAACCACCCTCTGATGTCTTTCCTGTGCCTCCTGGTTCTTGTGAAATATTTGCTCTGCTTTGAAGAGCTCTGCATCCCTCGGTGGCCATAGGATAAGCATGTTTAGGGACACAGAGAGGCCATACAGGAGAGGCTTCCTGAAGTGGTCGAGCCAATACAAAGGCCGGGGCTGTGTTTACATCTGGGCCCGGGCCTGAAACAACAGGCCGGTCAGAGGGAGGCCGGAGCTGGAACATCCGACATCTGGATAGAGGGAGATCGGCTTCGAAGCTCTGTGTTGAAACTTTTTCAGTTCATTCACATCCCTCTCTGTCTCGTAATAAATTAGCTACAGTTCAAGGTCACATTTTGCAATCACGAAATCTAAACTGCTATCATCGTAAAAAGCAGAACATTTTGTTCTGGGAGTGATTCAGCTTTTTTATTATCATTACAATAACAAACTCAGTTGGACTGAATGTTTATGAACTCTCAATAAAAATGAAACACAAATAACCTCTTTTCTCACACTATAAAGTAAATTGAAAGTAAACAAGTGTGTGAAAGGGGACGGAGAATTTAGTGATTTAAGCTAATGTGGGACAAGGTAAATCAAGTAGGAATCCAGTAAAAGTCAGCAGTCAGTACCGCAATGATGGGGGCTGTATTCATCTTTAAAATCTCACTCACAAAAGACTTTTCCTATCACATAGCACATGAAGCATAAAGAAATGCTAAAAAAATACATTTTAGCAATGCACAACAGCCATCTATAGAGATATTTTTTCCCATTACAAGCACAAATGTTATTGTTTGTTATTGGGATGTTATGTAATAGAGCAACAGTCGGTGGAAGGATAAATTACACATGTATTTAAAAATATGAATAAAATTTTGGAAAGTGGTGGTGTGAATTTGTATTCAGTTCCCTTTTATTGGATACTGCTAAATAAGATCTCGTGCAACTAATGGTTTTTACCCGCACCTAATTAAGAAAGCCCACACAAGTATAATTTAACCTCAGGATAAACTGAGCTGTTCTGTGAAAGACTCAGAGATTTGTTTGAGAACATCAGAGAACAAACAGCATCATGAAGACCAAGGAACAAACCACAAGTCTGGGATCAATTTGTGGACAAGTTTAAAGCAGGGTTAGGTTGTAAAACAACACTCCAAGCTTTGAGCTTCTCATGCAGGGCTGTTTAGCACACCATCTGATCATGGAAAGTATATGGTGGGAAAAAAAAAAAAACCTATCAAGATATAACAATCAGCCTTAGCAATGAGAGCAGAGCATTAGTCAAAGAAGCAGCCAAGAGGCCCATCTTGACTCTGGAGGAGCTGCAAAGATCCACAGTCTAGGTGTGAGAATTCGTTAGTAGTGCACTCCACAAATCCGGCCTTCATGAAAGTGACAGAGTGAAAGCCATTGTTCAAATATATACAGTATATATGAAGTTGGCCACAAGTTCTGGCCAGATGAGACCAAAATTGTATTTTTAAGCGTACATGCATAGCACTGTCTGATGGAAAAGTAACATTTTCAACCACCTTAAAGACACCATCCCCATGGTAAAACAAAGTGGTGGCAGCATAATGCTGTGGAGATGCGTTTCTTTATCAGAGACAGGGAAGCTGGTCAGTGCAGGGCTGAAAACCACTGGTTTATATAACGAATATCCATATGTTAAAACAGGTGACTCAAAGCCCAAACTGAACGGTGAAATCCAATTGCCAGTCTGTGGCAAGACTTGTGTTTTTAAGGTGTTTTGTAAAAAAGAACGGGAACAATTTTCAGTCTCTAGATGTCCAAACCAGGTAGAAACACATACAAAAAGGCTTGCAGCTGTAAAACCAACAAAAAGATGGGTCTTTAAAATACTGACTCGGGGCTGAACACAAATGCACACCACACTTTTCAGATTTTCATTTGTAAATTGTTTTAAAAACAATGCACCCCTACTCTTTGTGTTGGTCTATCAAATAAAATCCCAATAAAATGTATTTATGTTTGTGGTTGTAACATGACGAAGTGGAGAAAAAGACACTGTATTTTACTAACCCATGTTAGGTTAGGATATTAAAAGAGGCAAAGCTGGTGTTTTACTGTTCAGTCTTGAAAGTACCAGATCACAATGCTGAGAAGAGATTTTCTTACCAGATAGACATATGGCACAAAGTATCCCAGCACAGCTGTTGCTACTCCAAACGCCCACACCCGGTACGTCACAATGTGAAACACACGCAGGTTGAAGTACTTCCTAACCCCAGCAACGGCCTTGCTCCACTTGCTCATCCCCTGAGCCGTGGCCTGGGTCTGGGTTTCAGCAGGACCAGGGCCCATCCCTGGTGGGCCCATGCCTCCCCCGATGGGAAGTAAAGGTTTGAATGTTAATGCCAGCAGGGCCTGGACCAGCATGAAGAGGCTGAGAATCTGGAAGGTTCTGCTAAGACCCAGAGGTCCGCTCAATTTGTCCAGAAACACTGGCAGTCCCATGGAAAAGAGGCTGGCACCGGCCGTCACCATGCCGTTGGCCAGGCCCAGTCGCTGCCGGAAGTAGTGCCCGAGGATCACTAATGACGGCTGGAAGGCAAAGGAGGAGCCACAACCGAACAATATCCCGTACGTGAAGTAGCGAAGAATTAGGGAGCTGCAAATATAAAGACAAAATGATTAGACAAAAATAAGAAAAGCTGCTAAGTATTCTACAAAATGTTTTCTACGACAAATAAAATGGTGTTTTCTAGCTGCAGGGATGGTAGGAAGGATTCATAAACATTGCAACAGCAACAACTATGTAGCCAAAAGTCTGTGACTGAAAAAAGTCAATTGTAAAACTGTCAGCTTGCATCAAGTTAATGTTTTCATTGTGACTTATAAAGAGCATAGTTTGTCCCACTTGCTGGCTGATTGAGTAGACTTTCCAACTGAACCTCCGCTGTAGTTTACCAATCAAATAAAACTCTGCATATATCTTTTGGGGAACCAGAACCTGGTTCCAAAACCTGCAGCTTTTCTGATCAACCGCCACACTCACATCTCATTTCAGTTTTGAGCTAGCAGTCTAATACAACTTTAAGCTGGATAATGATATCAGTGGTCATCAACTTGTAAAAAAATAAGTTTGACGTGGTTTGATTATGAATGGGAAACATTTTTTTTATTTTATTTTATTTTCCATTCTGGATAGTCTAAATTCAAAAAGTGTACGTGGCTATCCTTTTACCAGACATTAACACTGATAACAACAGTTTTGGGACAAGGAAACATTTTTGTTTTTTGCAACACATCATATATAGAAACAATTAAAGTCATCCTATGTTAGTTCATGTCTTCATGGTTTTATCTGAAAAGGATTACAAAGGGGAACCTACATCTGAGCTACACCTTTACTATCAGAACTCAGACTTACTCCTCTGCGATGATCAACTGAACATAATTGGCTAAGGTTTATGTGAGGATACTTGCAAACTATATTCCATCAAAGCGGGTGTTTTCAGAAGCGGGACATGTAAAAAGACAATATTCACCACAATACTTAATTCATACGACGCACAGGTTGGTTACCGGTATCAAGGTGCTGGAAATAAAATGGAACATTAAATAGTGATAATGATAATGTTAAGTGTTCTTTACAAAACTAAAGTTTATTGTTCTTTGAGGGGGCAAACTTGCATTCTGATGCCATTGTCAATATATCACTTGAAAATGGTCTCCAAACAACAATATTATAATTTATCACAGTAATTTTTGGGACAATATATCGTCCAGCAAAATTTATCACGATATGCCTACCTATAATGATCAAATTAACAGAAATAAACTCTTGAAATATATAACTGTGTGAAATCTATATTCCATAAACCAGAATATGTGTTGCAATGAGGCTTGTTTGTCAGACTGGGAGCACATTTTTAAAGTAATAACCTTTAAGCAGGTATAACACGTACTTTTCATTTAATCCACATTTCTATTTAAAAAAATTTTTTAATTGCTCTGATGTAATATTTTAATTTTAAATCCTGTGTTTTCATTAGCTTTAAGTAGAAACTCATAATTAACAGAAATAAAGGCTTGAATACATCAGTGTGTGTAATCAATCTATGTAATGTGTTTCACTTTGTAAATTGAGTTACTGAAATAAATTAACTTTTTAATTTTCTAATTTATTAAATAAATTAGAATATGATTTTTACTTTTTGAATTCATGTATTTGAATTCAATAAATTAACTTACAATCATATTCTAAGCTACTGAGATGCACCAACAAAGAAAACCGTGAGTGTATTGTCGTGTCTCAGAAATGAATTTCTCTTTAAAATTATTCATGGGTTAAAATGTATGAATACAGGGTAAAATAAAGCAGCATTATTAATCATTACATTTTTTATCCTTTATTGAGTTTTGACAAAATTAAAGTGCAATCAGTCTTGGGATAGTATGTGTCAGTGCTAAAAAGTGTAAAAATACATTTACTATGATTTTTTTCACAGACTGAGTTGCACGTGTGTGTGGTTCATGAGATACTTGCAAGTGTCTCTGTCACCATAAGTGTCTTACTTTGCAAATGATGTAGTGAGAAGCCCTATAAAAGCCACTGCCGCCCCACTGACAGCAGTCTTTCTGCAGCCGAAGTGGTCTGTGAACATGCTGACTATAGGAGAGCAGAAGAAGATCATGCCCATGGCCAGGGCCCCAACCCAGGCTGTAGAAATAGAGCAGAGAGAACCATCATTAGAAACATGTGGAAACTGCATGTGGAAATCACCAAAAGTAAATATGACCCAGTTTGAACATATAACAAACATCAGAGTCCTTGCACCATGAAATTTTTGTTTTCATTTCATAATTAAATGCCTGCAGGCTACTGTTTTGCATAACTATGGATCAAAGACCACATTTTAAAAGAGCACATACTGCTTTAAATCCTTCATATATTGCTTAGACTTGAAGAAATTTACACTAAATGGCTTTCTGAACAGTTAAACAGCTTTAGTGAAACTGGTGGGAAAAAAACCTGAAAATCCTGCATAATTATAATCCTTTCTGTATGTGCCAGTCATTTCATCACCATATGAAACGCATCAGTGAAAAAACAGTATTGCATCAATTTCTTTACGTTTTTAGAACATTTGTGTTTGCCTTACTTTTTTATTCTTTTATAAGCTGTTTGAACAAGTAAAACCTGTGATCTCAGTGAAAGCTGCAGACAAAGGAAGACACAGGCCTCATGTGTGATTATGTACTTCAGCTGCATCAGAGGCAATGTTTAATTTGAATAACATGAATAACTCAGTGTTATACAAATTTGAAGATTTCTAGAAAGTTATAAAAAAAATGAATTTTCAGCAACTCATTTGGTTTTCTATTAATAATTTTATTTTATTCTGCTTAAAGAGCCTGCACAGTGAGTGTTTAAGCCCTAAAATGTCAAGTCAGCTAACAGTACATCACAGAAATGTATAAATAACAACTTGATTGTTTTATAATTAATGAGGTTCGATGTATCGAAAAAGCTAGGATCAAGAAGAGCACCAACTAGGTTTAAGATGAAGTCAAACTCCCAGTTGGTGGTGGCAGATGGCTGCTCGTACTGAGCCAGGTTCTTCCTGTTAAAAGGGAAGTTTTTCCCCCCACTATCACTACATGCATGCTCGGTAAGAGGGATTGATGCCAAGTCAACGACACAACGCAAGCAATTTTCTGCTGTCGCTACGTGTTCGTCCAGCAGGAGTGAATGCTGCAGATCAATGACTCAATGCAATCTGCTGGATTTCCTTAGACAGAAACTTTTTATCCTAATTTGAATAATAAACTGAGCTTAACGCACTGTTTGATGACTAGGATCAATTGGAATGCATGTGTGATGGACTTGAAATCACTTGTTTTTGTAAAGTGCCTCGACACATTTGTTGTAACAATAATAATCTGAACTGAACTGAATGAATTTTACAAATTCAGATTTAAAATAATAAAAAACATTGTAATATTTAAATTTTGTATATATTTTAGAGCTTAACAACAATGTGTTTTTAGTGTCTAAATAGATCAAAAGTGAATCAAAGTGCTTTTGTTAAGTATTAAGAGAGTGTCCAAGCATAACAAGCCAAATGGCTCTGACAGAGACACAGCGTGCCCTGCAGAGCAAACAAAAACACATGCCTGAGTCAAGTCTCCAAGGGAGCAAAGGTAGCTTGAATGTCTACCAAGCTGTCCTTGTTGTAGGTCAAACTGATGCAAGAGTTCAGTGGAAAAAGGTGATTGCCTCGTCTGACTTCTTACACATAAGTGAAACGTGAGCTTGGGAGATGTGAAGCTTGACGTAAACATCCTACACTATACTGCATGTTTCTGCTGGGCTTCAGAACCATTTCTGAAATTATCTTCATGTTTTTAGGATGGAAAATTTCAGATCACCATGCAGCTCCACAAATTCTACATCAAACACGAGTTTATCCTCTTTTACTCTTCTCCGTCAACTATTTCTGACACTTTTGGCTCTGCATTTTTAATAACATCCTTGATGACTTCATATAGTCTAAGCCTCTTCTGCAAGCTGTCTGATAGTTAACCTGCAATAATCTTGGTACTGTTGGTAGGTGGTAGAGACCACCTAATATGGCCAATATGAATAGGAACCCAGTGCAGCTCTAATACTTGCTCCGTCTAATGGCTGGTGTCATTTCAGCAGAAACATTAAAGCTGTTCAATCAAAGCTCGCTGGGATGCCAACAGTGTTGAAGGGGTCTGCTACGGACGTTATTTTAACAGTTTCTCAAATTTTCTCAAAAGGCTACTCAGTTTACAAGCATCAACACATTCTGGCAGGAAAGACCACAGGTATCTCTCCTCCTGAAACACCCATTGTGTTTTCTTCAGTGTGGGCAAACACCATTCATTTTCAGAATTCCCCATATCTGACACAAAGCTTCAACATATTTTACAGCAGTGGTTTTATTTTTGCATTTACAGCTCTGGTCAGAAGTATAAATACGCCCATCAAGGCTGTGAATTTCACATTGATTTTGACTGAACAGTTGTTTTTTCCAGGGTGAAATAATTGCATGTCACACAGCTGCAATGAGTTTTAAAAAGAATAATTGAATACATAAGCCTGAAGTTAGTGTGGATCAAACATTCAGGATAAAACATGGGGATAGATGACTTGGACTTTGTTGTGGTATTCATTGTGATGACAATAAAAGTGAGGATAAAAAAGTGTTTACAACTTTCTTGCAGTCTTTTTGAGGCAGCTGTATGCCTGTGACCCACAAACACAAATACTGCTTTTAAAAAGCATCCCATCCATTTTTATTATAGGGTTCTTCAGGACACCAGCCACATAAAGAAATGTGATTTGTATCACTAAACTATACACAGCAACTGCATTTAATTATATTTGTGGATTTATTTATTCTAATTGATGCTGTCATGGAACTAACGGTGGACCCCCAGTATTTGTGCAGGTTAGGGACTGGAGCTAAAATCCACCAATACTTGAAATTCCCTCTAAAAACCCTTATAAATGCCTATTTTTATCGTGCAAACACCAAATATATGTTAATATGCATTCATATGCACAGTGGAAACGGTCTTAGCGCTACCGCAGAAGCTAATCTCCACAGTCATCCTTAGCTCTACTCTTGGGATCACAACCAATCAGTGCCAAGGAAAATGAATGCTGCTCTTGGATTGGCTGCTTTGCAAACACCAGCCAACGGTGTGTCAAGAAGCATTGCACAAAAGTATCTGAGCTTCCCAAACTGCATTTTCTTTCAAATATTTAAAAATAATCAGCAAATAGGCAAATTTCCAACAATATTGCAAGAAGAATCTTCGGAATAGTAACAGCGGGACTTAAAAAAAATAAGACCACTGTACCAGGTGCTAAGCATCATGGTGCCCATATCGAGCTTAGGGACTGTTTTACTTCCAGTGGTAGAAGTATATTTAGTGGCGGTTCTCTAAACCGCCACTAAATGGCACCAATGGCACCTTGGGTGACTTAAATAAAATGCAGTGCAGTCCTGCACAAAGCACGTAAACTAGTCTTCCAACTCTCAGCAGCAAGAAGGGGACACCTCCTAAACATAGGGGGCGCCAACTTCCCATCAGCTGCACATGACTAAAAGCAATAGTAAACTTGTTCAGAACTTAAACAAAGTGGGGAAAAAATTATGAAAATCATGTACTACTTCCAAATCCATCAACTTTTTCTCAAAATAACGGTAAAATGGTGGGACTGTGTGTTCGAAAAGGAAAACAATCCAAAAAACAAAGTAGTACTGGCTGTGGATAAAAAAGGATAGAATTAAGGTGTTTTGCATGGCCCCGACCTGAACTCTTTTTTGAAAAACAGACTGAAGCAGCAGAGTCTATTTTCAGAATACAGCATGTTATGCATTTCAGTGGCTGGAGACAGAGATTATAAAAAAGACAGACTAAAGAGGCTAAAGAAGAAAATAGCTAAACTCAGTCTCCCCCACCCAAAAAAAAAATTCTAAGGGGTTTGTGACGAAGGCAACACTCACTTAAGTTTAAAACCACAAAGCTATGTTTCAGTGCTTATGTGCTGGTCAAGCACAAAATCAAACTCACCCTGTCAACTCCCAAACAAAACAAAACAAAAAAAATCCTGTCTGACCCAAGCAAAAGTTTGGGAATAAATGTAGTGCGGCGTTCTTATTAGAGAGGATTAGGTCAACACACTACGAGACAAAAGGAAAAAGAACACACTGAACTGAACTTGCAGCAAAATAGAGAGGTGTGTGTTTCTGTACGCGTGTCACAAGCTTTTCTTTCTGCTGAGATGCATTCTGACAGCAAGACTTTACAGACTTCCTCTGTACAAGCACTTTCTAGCACAGGAACTCTACGATATTCAAAGAGACTGTCTATTATGTACCCTGAAAAGTGTAAAAGCTTGTGTGCATTTAAACAGGATTACAGTAAATGTTTTCAAGTTCACTTTTAAAACAGAGCCAAACAATCTCAACAGTGTTTATATCTGTGAATGAATGTGACTTCTTTGATCTATGCAATGCAAGCGGTTCCACAGTTGTGCCTTCATAAACATCCTGCATGCCAAACCAATCAACACTTTTTCAAGCTGTAAGCAATGCGCAGTCTGTCAGAGCGTACACCCAGAGTCATTAATTCTTCTGACCTCTTTTTTGAAACGGTCTGATGACGAAACTTGCATTTACATAACCTCAGCACTGCTTTCACAAAATAATCAAGTTCACAAAAAGAAATGCACTTGTTGGGATTCAACCTCAGCTCAAGCCAAGGAACTGGAACTGAAATATTTAAATGAGCCTAAACAGCCTGTTTTTAGCATTGTCAGAGAATAAACTCTGAAGAGTGGCACAAATAAATTAAAATACAGAAGCAACTGTAGAGCATGTAAAATAATATTATCCCCTTTGCACACACTAATTAAAAGTTTAATTTCATGCGCAAGGTGCTGGCAAACAATCACAAACAGCTCATTGTACAAATGCTCTCAGACATCATTGTTTGTGGCTTACACAGACATAAGAGGAAATATTCAGTCAATGAAACAATGCAGCGGACTGTGGCTGGCATTGTGTGGAGTTCTCACTGTAAGACAGAAACAATAGCCATGCATATTTTTGCACTATTAATGGAAACGTGGATTTACAGGAATATAATGTTGATATGGAAAACATTTTTCTCAAGGTCACATAAAATGTCCTTAGCAGGTGCTGAGATGGAACATGTACCGATATATGACATGCAAGCTATTTTGGTCTTGAACTGCAGATAGAAAACAGTTACCATGTAGAAATCTAACAAAATGAATAGCAAGTTATTTAATGCAACGATTTACCCACGTGGAAGTGGAATATTTAAAAATTAATGTGATGCACTGTTGGCTTAAACATATGCTATGAAAAATTAAGCTTAGGCAGAAATTTCCAGCTGTCTTTGAAGTTCTACCTACTGAATTTATTGTACAAAATATAAAAGAGGAAAAACTGAGCTGCAGGTTCTTTGATAGACAAAATGAAGAAATTATAAAACATGAATGCATCAAAGCATACAGTGGCTCACAGATATGTACACATACCAGTTAATATGCTTAGGTTTATGATGCAAAAAAAAAAAAGACCATAAAAATCTTTTTAAAATCTTTTCCAGGTATAATGTGACATTTACTCTGCTATATTTAACTAAAAATACAAATCAGTTTGAAGGAAAAACCATTAAAAATAGAAAGGTGCAATAACCCAGGAGCATAAGTGTGGCTGTGTGCTTGGGCTGGAGATGATGCAAAAAAACCTAAATCTTTCTTCTTCTGGGTTCAAGCTTTTGGGTCAAATCTACTTAAAACTGTTTATAATTTCATCCAGTTCCATCTCAAAAAATGTAACCCCACATCATAATGCTGCTACTACCATGTTTTACAGTATCCATGGTGTTCTTTTGATGTGTTTTTATTACTGCCCAAAAAGTCCAGTTTCATCAGACCGTATCACATTCATCAACAAGGTTCTGGGAGATTTTACCCATGTCTGGATGTTTTCTGTGATAACAAAAGGCTTCTGCTTGTAACCCCATTCCTTAGCAGATTGCTGACATATGTAGAAAACGGTCTGGTGTTAGTGTCAGCATCTTGACAGCTTCCAAGATCAGTTTCCAGCTTGTCTTTTCAATAACTTTGGAGAAGTGTCCAGCTTGATGAGTTGATGACTGTCCTTACTGTGCCACATGACATAAATAATGCTGTGAAACTGAGGATCTTTCTCCTGATGGACAACCTTGTACAATGAGATCTACAAACTATGACTTCAGCTAAAAGATGCAAATAAGGAAAATTCAACCTGGAGAGACTCACATGGAGAGAGACAATTAGAGAGTTTTACTGACTTAAAGTTGTTTGGCGCTCGGACCCCGGCAGAAGATTTGTGTTCTGAGAATCGCCATAAGATTGAATGAACAACATAGTGATGATTTAGGGTCGTCTTCCTCCCGGGGGCCCGGACCTGGTGGTGGAGTAGAGGTGGAGGAAAGGGAGCCCAGACGAGCCCGAGAGGGCGAGGGTGGAGACGGGGTGGCCGTGGGACGAAGCTTAGCTGGCGAGCAGGCGGAACCATGAGCCTTATATCCAGAATCCTGGATGATAATTGGCAGCAGCGGAGGCGTGGCCTGGAGATGGATAATGCAGGTAGGCTGGAGAGAGTCTGCCAGGTTGAATTTACGGCGAGCCTTCATCTCAGAAAAACCGAAATGAACTTTATTTTACTGAAACCAGATACAACAAAATTGATGGCAGGTGTGAATTTAAGCACAAGGATTGCTTAAAAAGAACTTAGAGGTGCTTCACACCAGGGTTTATATTTCAATGGAGCATTTTCAGTTCAAGTTGTCATGAGGCATTAAAATATATATAATGTGTTGCTGTTTCAGAAATGTATAAATCTGCCAGAATAGGAAGGTTAGAGCTTTCCAAAAACTTAAAATCAGAATTGGCCGAGAAAGCTGAAGTTATGTAATCTTCAGAGTTACGTAAAACATTCTTTGTGTTTTGGTAATTGTTATCCCCCTCATACGAGCCCCTTGAAAATAACATACACACCTAAAGGGACTACTTTTTCCATTAATTCAACTCCACTCTTATCAGTAGGTCATACTGAGCAATTCACTGGGCTGTTAAACAATACTACTCCCTTTGTGGGTAAGGAATAAGAACAACGTAAGATGCAGGTTGTTTGAGAACAATATGATAAAAGAAACAGGCTAAAATAGCTGCTTGCAGATAAGCAGCAGGTGTAAAAAACTGTGAAAAGCTAAAAAGAGGTCAAAGGCCTTAACAAATTACTGGAAACTCCAACATCAGATGTTTTTTCTATCAGTTTCAAGTTACGAAGCAAGCCCTGCAAAACTTTCTCCAGCTGAACAGAAACAAAACTGAAATCATTATTTTTGGACCTAAAGAGGAACAATCTAGAGTCAGCGCACAGCTTCAGTTATTACAGCTAGAATATAGTGATCAGGCCCGAAATCTGGGTGTAGTGATGAACTCAGACCTGAACCTTCAGAGACATAAGAAAAGTTACAAAGTCAGCCTTCTATCACCTGAAGAACATTTTCAGGATTAAAGCACTGATGTCCCAATGAGATCCAGAGAAACTCATGCATGTGTTTATTTTTGGCTGCATTGATTACTGCAACAGTGTCTTGACAGGTTTGCCTAAAAAGTCAATCAGACAGCTGCAGCTGATCCAGAACGTTACTGCTCGCGTTCTCACTAAAACCAGGAAACTAGAGCACATCACTCTAGTTCTGAAGTCCTTCCACTGGCTCCCTGTAGCTCAAAGAACAGACTTTAAAATACTTCTGCTAGTTTATAAATCACTAAATGGCTTAGCACCAAAATACATTATAGATCTGTTGTCATTGCATCAACCTTCCAGACCTCTCAGGTCTTCTGGTTCTAGTCTGCTCTGCATCCTTATGCTCCACAAATCTGGAACAAACTCCCAGAAAACTGCAAAACAGCCGAAACATTAAGTTCCTTTAAATCAAGGCTAAAAACCCACCTGTTCAGAGCCGCCTTTGACCCATAATAACAGGAACATTGAACAACATATTTGATGTATATTGATGCTTTTTTTTTGTTTTGTTTTTTAAGATGGCACTTGACAAAATGTAATGTTTGTTACTGGTTTCAGAACAGGTGACCACTTGATGTGCTTATGATGTTTTTATTTTTTCATGGTGTAAAGCACCTTGAACTGCCTTGTTGCTGAAATGTGCTATACAAATAAATTTGACTTGACTAAACTTCACTACCTTGATGTGATGATTCTTCAGAGCAATTCGTCTAAAGTTCATGTGTAAGAAATTAAAAGTCTTGAACAAAACATTTGCAAAAATATCCGGAACAGATAAGAGAAGAGTATAATCAAAGGGCCTCAGTTCAAAAATTAGTTTTGACAGTGGTAATCGTTGGATGCTTCTTGACTTGTTTATTTGGTACCACTTTCTGAATGTTCTTAAAATCCTTCTGATGATTAAATATGTTTAGTTACTCTAAGCTGTGAGTTGCTGAAAGCTACTTGTTTAGATATCAATATTAATGCAAACCCAGATGAGATATATGTGTGTTTGCAACATGGGTTCAGGTTCTATTTTATTTTCTATGTTATTTATTAATATAAATCAATTTATTCAGAGATTTTTTGATAAACCAAAATTTATGGTCAAGTGGGCGTTTGCTAAATGCCTTTCCTTCTGCTCTTTGTTCAACCTTATTAAGGTTCCAAAAAAAAGACTAATCAAACACACGCTCATAAAAAAGCAAATCTCTACCATCTGTATCTATGTGCTCATATAACCCTGTGAAGGCTCATGAGACCATGATCCCACCTGAACCCATTCCCCTGCGTTCTGGAATGCCAGAGAGCCAGCCGTGCCTTCGGTCCTGCCAACTTGGGATTCCAAGCTGCCAGCAGAGATGCTGGAGAAATCTCAGACAGCAAAGAGACAATTCGGCACTAAGGTGGACAATATGGCAGAGGCTGGACAGGTAATAATGAAACTCTTTTTGCTCTTGGAGAGTGCTCTCATTGAATATCTCCCTCTGCTAAAAAACAAACAAACAAACAAACAAACAAACAAACAAACAAAAAAACAGATAACATACTGATCGTGACAGATGATGCTTGAAAATGTCCTCTAATATTTTGGGTGAATGGTGAACCAACAACTTAAGGGTGCCTCTCTGCCTCAATACAGAAAATAAAATTCTAACGGTCCCCTAAACTTATAAGGAGAAAAAAAAGTTATTAGTCCAGTTCTTTGGTGCAAAATTTCTGTGAACTCCTGATTATTTATTCCAGCTAACAGCAAGCTATAAATTGGCAAGAAGCAGTTTTTAAAACAATTTATTTAGGAATAACACTTAGATTCCCGAGGTTTGATAAACTTGAGGGAAAATACGTTTGTTAATGTATCATGATATTTACACATATATGCATGAAACTAAACTGATTTATCAGACTCCCAAGACTAATCATTTAAAAAAATACCTTAAACCCCCAAGTGAGGATATGTGGAACAAGAAATTATTCAAGCAACAGTTTCTATTGATTTTAAAAATTATACTTTTTTTAGTTTAACTCGTGTTAAACTACATAAGGTGAACTCAAAAACACATTATCAAACAGAGCGTCTCACTGCATGCATAATTATTCCTACTGCTACCAAAATAATCCAGGATAATAACACAAATAGAATAATGATATGTTGTTATTTTAATTTTATACATTGAATTAACCATAAATATTGCATAAACTAAATGTATCTGTCTTTTAAACAAGGTAAAACTGTATTTGTCTTATTTCTGCCAGCTGCCTGGAAATGTGCAGAAACAGGTATGGGAGGGGCAGAGTCACTCTCCTCTATTCTCCATAGAGATGAGACAAAACATAGATCACAGCAGCACTCTCTCTACCCTCCTATTAAAATACATTTAAACCCAAAGAACAAAATGACAAACAAATAACCGCAACATTTAAAACCTTGATAGAACAGTTTCATCATCCTCCTTAATTTCACATGGCCTTTAAAAGTTGCTTCTTACCCCACTATTAACCAGAGCCGAGCCAAATAACGCAGAGCAAGCTGGCCACACAATGACAACAGTGGTGTAATTAGACGTACTTGGGCAGTGTTAGAACCGTTTTAGGAGTACATCTCAAGCTAGTCTGACTAGTTTCTACTTGCTTGGTAACAACTCTGCCTCGAATCATTCATGGCTATTTTAAACAGATAATTTGTTAATCCTAACTTTACCAATGAAACTTCTAATGAGGTCTTCCTAAAACTTTCCAGCTTCCTCACTTTCAAACGAGATAACAAATTAAGATGAAAAGAGGAAGGAATGTGCGTTTTGTTCAGTGCAATCCTCCTTCTGCTCTGTTTCATATCAGTAGCACAAAAATCAAAATTACTTTAGGCATTGATAAAAAATTAATCCCCCGCTCCTGTCGAGCCTTTCTTCTGCCCACGTCTCACACATTCCCCTGATTCGCAAACTGTGCAGCCGGTGCAGCGAGCTGTATTTTGAAATTTTTTCCCTTGTCAGGCAACACCCGTGTTGAGTCGCCTCGCCAGGGGCTCGCTCCCCACTGATCATGAAAGCAGCACGATTTTTTAACTTTCATTTTCAAAAACATCAGCCTCTCGTGGTACGTGTGAACAGAAAGGGAATGAAACTGTGACTTGCTGTAATCACTGGGCAAAAACAACACAATCTGTGTTTCGCACCTCACCCACCTCACCACCATTTTACTGTTAAAAGAAGAAAAGTGTTTATGCACACCCTCTTGTGGCATTTCAAGTTTTCCTTTTGTATTCCTGAAGGTCTGGTAAAATAAATAACTGAGGTGAAGCATAAAGGTGAAACAGATCTTTGACAACCTGTACAGAATAATGAATTATTCTGGCTTCAAACGCTATGAGAAAGTGAACAACTTCCATCCCTCCATTTCAAGGAAATGATTTTCAATTTCTGCAATCCAGAACCTACATCTAATACAGTCAGTCTAGTCTAAACAATCCCCTCCATGCAGAGTAAAAAAATATCAGGATGCTAAACCAACTCCCATTTATATTTAGAAAAATAATAAAACATGAAAAGTGTTTCATTAATGTTTTTCACACTCATTTGTAATAATTTGCTCCAGGCAGCCGTTTAATCCCCTCCCACACACTGCCCGTAACCTTAGCTGGTGATTGTGAAAAAAGGAAAGAACTTCTGAAAAATACCCTCTTGTGTTATTGTACGGTGAGAACAGGAAAGAATGAAAGGAGAAACCCACTGCCAACAATAATACCCACAACAGAAATAATTCACGAAGCAGCAGGTAACACACACAAGCACTTTCAACATTACAGTTAGTGACATAATTGCAGCTGGATTCATTTCAGTGGAATCAGTGCTAATATTTTGATCATGGACACTATAACCATTGTTCAACAGCAGTTTCACTGTGACACATGGAGGAAGCTATTAGTGTTTGGTACATGATGCAAATATAAGATGTATATGTTATCACAGACTAGAATTTATTCCACTTTTCAATCTGTAAAAAGTAAACTTAAAATGGTCTGTTTCTGTTTTTTAATGCAGATTCATTGAAAAATCTCACTTTGTTTAATTACGCTTGCTATAATTTGAAACCTTAAAGTGAAAAATTGATTAAAGATAATAATAATCATATTTATTGCCCATAGATGTGGACATTTTCATTTGGCTTCATGTGGTGGTTAAAAAACACTCTCAATACATAATAGAAAACATCAACACAAAACATAAAGATGTTCCCTGTTCACAAATTACAGCAGCAGATCTTTTACTGCAGTGTTGTTACGAAATCAATAACACATGCACTTAGTCATTTAAAGGCATTCTACACATTAGGTTTATTGTTGATGCTTGGAAAGTCATATGATTACACCAAGTGCTAAACAGCATCACTGGAATAACTTCACACCACAGGAAGTCTAAAATATTTTAGTACTTTGAATAATCTGATGATACGCATGGGTCTAGATCAGAGCAACGCCAAGTTTAGAAAAAGTTACAGGATTAAAAACTGCCAAATTTTCCATCATAATAGTACTACAGTTTAAAGTACATTTAAGTAGATGAAAGAGAAAGGGTCAGAGTGACTGGAGTTTTCTCTGGCTGTTTGACACATGAAGTAATGCTGAGCACTGCCAGACAGCTCCCTGAAAGAAGGCTACTTCAGATCTCCCTCACTGACAAGATGGACATATTTGGCTGTTTATCACGTTTTTTTTTATGCAAAATCAAAATATCAAATAATTGTTATAACATTATAACTATAAAAAAATCTATGTAAGGAGCAGAAGGAAGAACCATTGTATTTTTTTTTTTTTTTTTTTTTTTTTTTTTTTTTTTTTTTTTTTTTTTACACAGCAGCAAATACACTGTGTTACAAATTGTTTATTTTAACATTTTCTGTGAATACAGAAATACTTTAAAGTCATCATAAGAATCTCATCCCAGCTCATGCTCAAGTGATACACTTAATAAATGTACTTAAAAGAGAAAATAAATGTGGAGCAAGTTCTTTGGGAGAGGTAAAAGTTTTAGATTCAACAGAAAATGAGAAATTTACTAGACTGTCCCCATTTAAGCATCAACACTTAAACTTGACCATTAAACTAAAAAAAGTGCATAAAAATACATGGAGGTGCGTTTATATACTGAAAATAGATGGAATTCTCCGTTTTAATTTAATTTATTTTTTATTTAACGAGTAGGGGATACAAAGTTTTCAGTAGTTGAAGGAAAATTGGCTGGTTTCGACCTATTTTAGAGTTACTGGTGCATGTCTAAGATAAAGTGCACCTCAGTCCACTTGTTGATGTTTTTTGGTACTCACCCACTTTGAACTGGGAGGTTTGGTCCTCCGGGTCTGTGTGCTCTTTCACCAGCATCGTATGAAGGATGCCAAAAGAGTTCTGAATCCCGAAGATGGACCCGTTGCACCAGGTTGCAGCAACAACCACAAGCCAGCCCCAGCCTCCTTCTGGCGGGACAAATCCGGGTCCCTGGCCGTGCATCTCCAGCTGCACCCCAGCTTCAACATCAGGATAGACGGAGAAACTAGGCTTGGACTCTCCGTCGATTAGCTGCACTGCACTATCCTCCTTCGCGATTTTACACTCGCTTCCCCCCGGCTGTCCATCCTTGCTGCCATCCGCCTCCGGAGGAGCATCTCTCGGCTCCATCTGAGGCTGTGCACCCGGCTGCTCCGTCCGGGACTCCTCGGTGGGCGGCTTCGCTTCACTCTCTAACCCGTTGGTCCCCATGCTGTCTGGACTGGAGGGAAGGTTACTGGTGGATTTTGGCGTTCATGCCTGGGATATAGGTCACTGACATAAGAGCAGCGATTTGAATAACAGATTTGATTGGCTATCTGTCAAACGTGCAAGACGGATGATGGTTCACTGGCACACAAGCCTCCTACACGCCGCCCGAAGCCGAAGTCTGAGCGTCAACTTCTGGGAATAAACTCCCGCCTGCAAGCGCTACATTTCCCATTCTGGACTCCGTGTTTCCAGGAATTCACCGACCTAATCTTCCTTTCTACTATAATTTCTGTTTCCAGGAACTGCCTGTAGAGAGTTAACCCATATATTTATTTACTTGTACTACTGGTTCCGCTCGGTGCGTCAGCTCCGCTTCGACACCGCGCCGTGTTGTCACGCAGTCCGCACCCGGTCCGTAACATCTCGCAGGCGGTACAACCATAAGCGATGTCGCTCGCTCCCTCTCTTTCTCTTAACACATTCACGCTGTTTCAGATATAGCTAGGCCCGTGTGAGTCCCAGCTGTGGGCTGTGTCGGCTCAACTGTCAACACGGATTCTGCCGTCACTGAGCTGCTGCTCGCCCCCGCCTCCTTTCCCTTTTCCGCGGCGGGCAGACTGTTGGAGCCAATGGCAAAACTTCGTGAGCGTGACGGAAACAGACGAGTTTTGGCGAATGGACTGGCTCAACAACTAGCATACTGTAGCTAAACTGAACAATTGTAGCTTCTAAGCAGCTGTAGCACTTTGTTCTGTGCAATTTATCCGCCAATCTTTACTTAAATTTATTAAATATAGACCTAAGTATAAAGTAGACTTTAGCATTCTAAAGCCATAGTTCTACATACAACATATTAATGATTTTTATCTCTAAAAAGTAGACTAGCCTCACAAAAGTGTTAGTTTTAACATGAAATTAATGACTACAGAAATTAATGACCCTCTTTTGCTACATGTGTCTCAGTAAATTACATTATCATTGAAAAAACATTTATTTTAATGATTCAGCCTACACAATCCTCACTATTAGGATATGCACCAAAGGGCATTGCTACAGTAGCTGGCTGTGTACTGTTTCCAAGTATATTAATAGAAAGTTAACTGGAAGGAAGAAGTGTGAAAGAAAAACTTGCACAAATAACAGGATAAACATAACCTTAAAACTGTATATATCATTATGTATAATGAAAGTAATACAATGAATATAATGAATGCATATAATAGTTTCACTTTTTAAATTTAATCTTATGGAAAAAGCCACTTTAAATGATGCACCTATATCTGTACACTTTTTTATGATTTCCCTAGGCAAGGGATAGGCATTTATTTAAGAAAATCAGTTGTGATACAAATACAGTGAGGTAAAAGTGGCATACCTTTGGAATAAAAGGATTATTTACATAAATACAAGTTTTTATGGTTACCAGTCAGACCTTTCTGTAAAATCAGTCTAAGTTACTCAGGACATAAGTTGTCAATGATACAAGTCCGTTTTACTATTTGTCTTACTATTTATTTTTAAGACAACTGTTCTAAGAAACTGTTCAAGATGAAATAAACTGTGCCCTTAACAGGATTTGTCTCTAGTGACATCAGCCAAAACATAAGGCAACTACATGGTTTTAAGTATGGACATTTTAAGTTTTCTTGTTTTTCCTCTTTATTTCTGTGTTTTTAATAACATTTTTTCCTTTAGATTTGTTTATTTGCATTCTATACATCTGCAGCAAAGTGTTTAACCCCTAAACTGTCACTCTCAAAATGCTTTCATATAAGTCAATGGGTCCATGAGGACACCAGTATCATGACAGTTAAGGGGTTAATCAATATTTGAGAACATTGCATGGATTTTAGGAACTTTTAGCAACAAATAAAGACACATGGAAGTGGTTTTTGAAAAACATCAGGGTAGACTGGAATGGAACTGGAATCCTTCAGAGTCTTCGTCGAAATCTGTCACGTGTCACTCAGCCAAGGTGATGCATGGTGTAGAGGTAGGGCAGGCATCCCATAATGCAGAGTATTCACTTTTGACCTGCAAACCCTTACTACAAGCCTTACTATAAGCCTTCCCCATTTTATCTCTGCCCATCTCCTGTCTAAGAACCTTCAACTAAGGCCAGTAGAACTATATATATATATATATATATATATATATATATATATATATATATATATATATATATATATATATATATATATATATATATATTTGAGGCGTATTGATCCACTTGATCAATACGGCTCTTGTGAAATCATTGACTCAGACAGAAAGCAAAATTAGCAGCATTTTTCCTTTAGTCCACTTTTTAAAGAACCCAGCAGTATTAATCCATAATTAAATACTATCTGCATTTCTGTTGCCCATTTCTTAGTGACAAAACCCCATTACTGATAGAAGTGATGTTTTTCTCACCATTTTTCCACAGAAAACATGTGAATACTTTTTGTTCTGCTGTCAAATTGTTTCATTAATTTAGACTGAAATAAAGGATTGATAGAAATTTCCTTTGACTATTTAGGTCAATGCATTCAAACAAAAGCAGCTTTGTCTCTCCTAATCCATCCATATGAACTGAAAGACTTGGAGAAGAGAGTGTGCAGACAGAGATCAACAGAGTGAATTTCACACATAAGCAGGAATTTCAAATTAGTAAGCACCATAAACACTCTTTTCAGCAGAAGAGCTATCATAATCATCCATTGTAAGAATGGAATAGAAAGCAGAGAACTCACATCAAATAATAAGTGAAGAAGAAGGGTGCTTTGTCACAACATGACACAACTGCACTGTATCTTGGCATTGAATATACAAACCACTAAAACTCCCCTGGAACAACAAGAAACCTTAATTCCAACATGTTTACTTTTTACATCTTGACAAATAGGGTATTCAGATGTGTTGACTGACTGCCAAGACTATATGTTTACTCATTAAATCACCCAGTGACACATTGTTTTCTATGGGTCAGGGGCATAAAGAAAAAAAAAACTTATTTTGTGGCCATTATGTGAATGCTCCAATTTGTATACATCAGTGTGGGTTCTTTACGCTGTAGCCCTCCTATCGTCTCCTGTCTTGTAATGTCAATGGTCTTCTGTTGCCAACAATCTGATTGCGGCCTCTTAAAAACATTTCTAGTAACTGAGGAAGAGTTGTTCTTTTTTTTTTTTTTTTTTTTACACACTGTAGGGATAAATATGGAGCATAGATAAATAGTTATACATACAGGCTTAAATATACAGATATATCCCTATTAATTTTTGGTCAAACATCTTTAAATAAGTTGCACTTTGACCCAACATTTTTGTGGCTATCAACAACTTTCTTGTAGAATTCTGGTCGGATATTTAAACAATCTGCTTGGTAGAAACGGTTGAGTTAAATTTAAATTGACTGGTTTTTGGTTTGGACCTGCCTTTTAAGCTTATTCCATTAATGTTCTTGATGGTTGAGGTCACAGCTTTTAAAAGCTTGATGAGTGTTTGAGTTTATTGTCCTGCTGGAACAATTTACGATGTCCAAGGTTTCAACTATCTGATCCAAACTGTTACCCTCAAATGAAAGGAAATTGGTAACAATGTTCAAAGACAACCCAGCCAAGGCTCATATCATAAACCACAATTTGCAGGAACTGAAATGTCACTGTCTACAATCCAGCTAGTTTTACACTGTCACAAACAAAGAGAGCCAAAAGAAAAAGAAGCTGCAAAGTCGACACCTTCAAAAAGGACTGAAAGTTGTTGGTACCGCATGAATATGCCAAACGGCACCTGGAGAAAAGTTTTATAGTTTGAGATTGAGGTTTTTAATCACAATATGAGGATTTAAAGTTGAGCTTTCAAACCTAAGAACCACATCCCAACATCCAAGCATGGTGGTGGTAGCGTGATGCTAAGGGTCTGTGTCAGTGTGACTGAAATAATGTGGAATAATGAAGGAGGAGGACTATCTTCGAATTCTTCAAATTCATCTCAGCTCAACAGCTGGACCGTAGAAACTTGAGTTTCTACAGGAGAATGATCTCAAACACACCTTAAAACTAGTTTTGGAGTATCAGTTACTAGAAAAAGCATTAATTTTTCTGCAGTTTGCAAATATAATTTTTTTAAACCTGTGTGGTTTACAGAAAATCCACAAAAAATTCAAACAGCTTTTCAAAAGCTATTGAAGTTGCATATTCCATATATTATTCCACCATTACAAACAAGTGGTCACCATATCTGGTTCAGCATCAGTCACTGCAGTACCTCAGTGGTGAGACTTTCTTCAAGTTCGAGATCTTTTCCTTTTGCCATCCTGATCCAAATAAGTTTCAGTTGGAACTTTGCACCATTTCTAAAAAGACTAACAATTTTATTGCTTTATCCTGTTTTTCTTGCACTCCACTCCATTAAGGCAAAAAGCTTCTCACCCAGAGAAAAATCCCTCTGTCACAGTTTGACCTTTGGTTTTTTTTTTTTTTTTTTTTTTCTTTCAAGCCAAAACCCTTAAACAAAGTTAAACAAGTGGGGGCAAATGTGAGACACAGCATATTCTGTGGATGTCTAATTTGAACGTTTGTGATTAAATAAAGTTATACTCCATATCATGCACATATGTAAGAGCATTTGTATTTACTGTCTTTTTTTCCCCCTCAGTTTGTTTTGGGCGCCAGTGGCCTTTTTCCAGACAGTAAGTTGACAGGAAAGGGGCAGAGAGCATGTGGCAAGGGTTCCGAAGTCGGGAGTCAAACTGATGACAACCGCGACGAGGACTATGGCCTCCGCACGCGGGGCACCTGCCACGCCACGCGACGCCCTATTTATTGTCTTTTTTACTTACTTGAACCAGGAAACCTCAAATGACAAGAAAAGCATACTGATATCTTTAAATAATTGCAGCACGCATTATATTGTATTTTTATTATAGCACGCATTGACCACTGAGGGGCAATACAACCATATGTAAAATGTCCCGGACTGGAGAGCTGAAGCACGGAAAAGAAGTCAACTTTTATCACCTTAAGTAGGTCAGAGCTGACTATAAGAACCACTGTTACAGTTTTAAGCTTTATAGGGTATGCTGTATTAGTTTTGCAAATCTAGAAACTGGCATTTGTTTGTTCCTCAAACAAAGTAGCTCAAGTTGAATCAGATCAAACAGAGAATCTGGGGATATCAGTCTTGCCAGATATTCTCAGAGGGATGTGGATCTGGACTTTGATTGGGCTATTCACACATTAATATCCTTTGGTCTAAGTTATTCCATCCTAGCTCTGCCAGAATATTTAAGGTCTTAGTCCTGCTGAAATGAACCTCCTCCCAATGGTAAAATTTTTTGGTTGTCTTCCGGTATTGCCCTGTGCTTAGCTTCATTCCACTCCCCAAAAACTCAAATACCAGATTTTCAGACACTTCTGGAAAAAAAAGGTACACTACAGCACAATACTGCCACCACCGTGTTTCACTGATGTGCTGGGGTGTTCAGGGTGTTGTTCAGTGTTAGTTTTTCAGAACACTTTATTTCATATGTTTGCTGTTTCCCCTCTATGACCTGTGGCAAAAAGTAATCAGGACTGAAATCTGTCTTTCGACAATGACTTTCTTCCTTCCACTCTTCCATAAAGACTGAACTTGTGGCAATTAAGACTTGTCAACAGATTCTCTCTCCAGAGCTGCAGGTTCTCCAGCTGCACAGTACATTTTCTTAATTTAAAAAACGTTTTAAAACAATGTATTCCTTTTCCTCCACTTTACAAATATGCTCTACTATATGTTTCTCCACCACATTAACATAGGAATTTGTGAGCCAATTCCAGTGCTGTACTTTTTGCATTATACTGGATTGCAAATAATGATCAAACATCATGTTGTCCACTTTTCACCTACAGTTTGGTTTCGGTGACAGAATAGAGTGAGCAATTTATTTGTTGTTAAGGCTAATATCGTAACCACAGAGATCTAACTCTGCTGTGAGGGCGTTAAACTCCTCCATGTTCTTAAAGGTTGCCTGTGATACAAAGGGAGCAATTAAATATATTAAACACTGTAACAACCTGCATAACTGTCAGAAATAAACGTCGAAGCTATTAGGTGAAGAACATACTTTCTATCACTATAATTGTAAAGAAATGCAAGATGATAAGAAATGTGGGTCCACATTATCATACGGAACTGCTTTATCATCAGACGTGTGTTTCCTATTATCCTCCTGAGGACTGGGAAGACAGTGTGGGCCACTGTGGCTCCACTGTGGCTCCACTGGGTTCAAATTGGCTGTGTACTTAGCTTCTCAGTGTCTAGATATACAACTACCCCAGGATTCCTTTTGAATGAAGTGGTGAGAAGTCAAAGGTGGCAGGGATCCAGCCCATAGTAGTGCTTCCTGTTTAAAACGAAATAGTTTAAATCCTCAGAGAGGTGTGTGGTTAGGTGGGGGAATGAAGCCCACACATTTCTGTGTTTCATCAAGTCAGCTGGGGCTTGACTCAGTGACTGAATGTGAAAACAAAACCATGTGATAAGATTATTAGAAATAATCTGTTGAGAGGAATTACTGCCTTATATGGCTCTTAGTTTACTACAAAGAAATAGAAGTATTCTGTGAAGATTTGACAAAATAAATTAGATTATATTATTATTCTGAGAGCTGGTAGTGATACATTTAATTTGTCTTGAAACATGTCTAATGTCTTGCTCTAACTTGTAGAGGGTTGGAGGAATTTGCATAGGTAGGCAGGTCATTATCTTAAGTGCTATGACTCAGTGCATGGCTTTCTTTATTCCTTGAGGTCTTTGGTATCACATCGGAAAACCTTAACACACTGGCATAGCCATGGCAACAGAAAACCATAAACTATCTCTGCAACACAGAAATCAATGGGTTTTTTTTTTGTTTTTTTTTTAAAGAGTTTACGCCTTGTTTTGTGAATGTTCAAGCCAAAACACTGAGGATTATCACAGGTGAAATCTGCACGCAGGTATGTGTCTGCACACTGTGTTCTGGTTGGTTTCACCTCAAAGATGACTTAGGTAATTCATCTTGGAATAAGCATGAGTGTTACACAGCAACTTTACTTACTGACTCTGTAACATTGTAACAGTTGTCTGGGATTACGGTTACAAACTGTGTGTCATAAAACATGTTTCCTCTCATGTTTCTCACTCTTTCTTCAATATTGCACGTCTGAACTTGAGAGATGGTTTGTCATTCATTGAGGTTACCTACACAACTATTAGTTCAAGCAAACAAGCTCCTTGGTGTCTACAAATCATGACATGCTCACAGTAAAATAATGATTTCTTCTCTTCAGTTTTTCTCTTCATTCAATGTAGTTTAACTCTTACTTATTTCAAATCATCAAACAAATTCACTTATCAGACAAAGATAACCTGAGTAAATACAAACTGCAGTTTTTAAATGACAACTTAATTTGTGAAAAAAGTTATCCAAGTCAACCTGACCCTATTTGGAAAAGAAATTGCCCCCTAAGCCTACAAACTGTTTGTGGCACCTTTGGCAGCAACAATAGACGTCATGTGTTTAAATAGCTATGAGACTTTTACTTCCCTGTGGAAGATTTATGACCTAATCTTGAATTGTTTTTTTCAGCCACACTGCAGGGGCTTCAAGCCTGAACCACACGTTTAAGGTCATAACACAGCACCTCAATCAAATTTAAGTCTGGACTTTGACTAGGGCACTTCAAAACCTTGATGGGGTTTTTTTCTGAGCCATTCAGAGGTGAACTTGCTGCTGTTCTTCAGATCGCTGCATAAACCAAGAGCGCAGAAAATCTCTACCAGATTTTCTGGTGGAGAGGAGAATTCATGGTTCCATAATTTACAATCATGATTTACAATTTACAAGATGTCCAGGTCAAAGATCATCACTCTACCACCACCAAGTTTGAATTTTGGTTTCATTTTTTGTTTTTACTAAAATTCTCAGTTTTACGCCTTAAGAAATGAAATGCAAAAATTCCAGAAATTTCCCATAAGTCTTGGGGATTGTCAGGATGCTTTTGGGCAAATGTAAAACAGGCCTTTGTTCAGCAATGATTTTCACATTGGAACTCTCCCATGGATGCCCTTTTTACCCAGTCTCCATGAACTGTGACCTTAACTGAGGCAACTGAGGCCTACAGGGCATTAAATGTGGTTCTGGTGTTTTTTTTAGTGATCGACCTGGGTGAGCTGTTGATGCACTCAGAGTAATTTTGGCAGGAATAGTTGGGAAGTTTACTATTGTATTGGGTTCACATTGCAACTCTATCTGGACTGATAGATGTAAATGAATTTGTTTCTCATTCAGTCATAAATTTCTGTAGATTACAGCATGTATTGCTTTTTGAGGTCTTCTAGCCAACTTTGTGTTTTCAGACAGATTCTGTTTAAGTGCTTTTTTTCTTCCCTTAACATCTGGATTAGGTGTAGCTTGTGAAACTGAAGGGTTTTTTATTGTTGTTTTGTTTTGTTTTGTTTTTTACAAAGGAGCTGGAAAAAAACAGATTTGGGCAGGTTGTTAAAATTTGGGCTGCATTTCACAACATTTGGTGGGTTTTAAGAAAGCATTCATAGGAAAGTTCTATTAAATTAGGTGTCCTTGTGTGGCAGAAAAGTAAAAAAAAACTTATACAATTTCATAAAATGCCATGTCCTTGCACTCATTTTATAAGTTCATTTATTTTGAAATGTCTAGAATCTGTTGAACATGACAATGATTAATCAATGATTAATAGTCTTTGGTTAATCAAGTATCACTTTGGAAAGGTATTGCTCAAGTTAAGATGATGTGTTCTTTATCATGTGTGTAATAGTTCTACCCTTTTTGCATGAGTTTCAACAAAGGCTGAGATGTGGGATAGATTTTCTTTTTAGCTGCGTGGGTTTTTGTTGTGTTTGAGCTGGAAACAATCAGTCATATCTGGCAACCCGGTTTGGATAGTTTTTTGTTTTTCATTGTCCTTGAATAAAAGATTTCTCTCAAAGGGGTCAAATATATTTTCATAGCACTTTATCTGCTTTTTAAGATGTCACCAGTTTTTAAAAAAAAAAAAAAAAAAATTTAAGCAAACACAAATTAAAAAACGGGTTTCAGGAATTTAATAAGGTTTAGTTATGAGAAAAAGCCATATGACAGAGTTCTTTGAAAAATACTGTCTCAGTTAACAGTGAATGATGGAATGAATGACTAATTCTTGTGATGCATCACTGCAACCTGAGCCAGATCAAAGGAAGCTGTTGAATCTTATCAGCTTCCACTGTTAAAAAAAAGCAGGGGGACAGACAGGGGATATGGAGGAGATAATTGTCTCATGTAGCCAAAACATTAAACTACAGATCTTAAAGCTGAAAAAGCACTGGTTGTGGGGGAAAGCTGTAGGAGGAACAGTAGAAAATTACAGAATTTTCCACTGTGGTTTGTTGCACCACCACCGAATGACTAAACAGAGTGGCACTTTGAACTAAAAGCTAAGCGTGCTAACATATCCTAATCAGTACAAAACAAACCACATTTGAGGTTAAATGAAGAATGTTGCCAATTATACCAAGCCTTGATCATGAATTAAAGTTTTGAGGAACACAATGTTTGTATTTACCACTGATTGATTTCATGTGTTTACTGTTACACGAAGCAATCATAATGAGACCTGTCAGCATTTAGCACACACTGATAAAAATGACTTTTGGGGGTAGTAAAGTATACGAGATCAACTGTCATATTTGCTAAATGCTAAATATACACAGACTAAATAATGGAACCTACTACTCTTGGAGACAGCATTGCTTTTTTGTTGTTGTTGTTTTTATCAGCTCATTATTTTTATCAGATAGTGTTTATTTCAGTTCCTGTAATTTAAAATGATATATAGGTCAAAAATATGTTGTAATGTTTCTTATCACTAAAGTAATACATATTGTGTAAAGATGCTTGGGAGATGCCAGTAACTAAGCTTCTGTCCATGAGATCTGTTGTTTTGTTTGGTTATTTTTGTGCCTTTTTGTTTTACATTCAACAGATGACTATCTTAACATATTCGAACTGGTCTAACATGTTTCAAAAGAAAAAAATAATAGCATTTTCTTACTTTAGTAGATCCCCCAACAACCCCAAAACATGGAAAACCAAAAAGAATGTCCTTTTAAATAGAAAATGCTGTTCAAGTTCATTATGATTAAATATTACATTTTATGTTTTAGTGTTTTTTATCATGACTTCTTCTAGACAGGAATGCCAAGAACCCCAAACTGAAGAGATTTGTGCTTCAGTCCTTAACTTTTATTCATATATCTGGTCTGCATGTTCAAAGCATCAGTCGTCTGAGAATCAGGCATGTTTCATCTAGCCTGAGGTAGCGTGATAAACTTCATCAAAATAACTCTGTGTAACATTGCACAACAAGAAGTAAAGAGTACATGCAGTTACTGAGGTTTTACTCTTTTGGCGTCACCTTTTCTGAGCACTAATCCAAGCTAGATGCCAAACCCCTTACACTTCTTTTCCAGAACTTAGTTTTACAAAGAACATTTAATGAGAGCTTATCATTTTGGCACCCGTAACTTGCTTAGGCTTACAGTTAATAAGTGTGTGGTCCTGGTAAAAACAATAGAAAGGATCATAGAGTGCTTCTTGAGTCTGAAGACTTTTTCCTATTTAAACTGTCGGGTTAGTTTATAAACATGCATACACATAACTGTAACTATTGTTTATGTGTATTTAAGAGCCATGCACAAAGTGCCTTTTAATAGGTCACATTTTCTCACGTTACAACCACAAGCTTAGGCGCATTTTATTGGGATTTTTTTGATTAACCAAAAGTAATGCATAATTGCAAAGGGAATGTACAAAGATACATTCTTTTCAAATGTTTTTACAAATGAAAATCTGAAAAGTGTGGTGTGCTGTTTAATTCAGCCCCTTTCTATGTGGTAACATCCATCCATATTAATGATAATCATATTATTAACAATTAAGCCTTTATTCATTCAGGATTGTCCTATTAAAGCTGCAGTAGGTAACTTTTATAAAAACATGTTTTTTATATATTTGTTAAAACGGTCACTATGTCCTGATAGTATAATATGAGACAGATAATCTGTGAAAAAATCAAGCTCCTCTGAATTTATTTTCAAGCTCTGGCAGTTAAACCCCACAGTAGTGGTCCTACTGCCATCTGCAGAAACAGCCAATCAGAACCAGGAGGAAAGTCTCAGCAGTGTCAATGATGTACGTGCTGTTCACACCCGCTCCTGCACAGTGCATAGAAGTTCAAGACTGTCGGTTTTCTGCAGCTGTGCTATAGCAATGGCCATGCTTACTAGCCTGTACATTCACGGCAGGCTCCGCTGTGGGGGAGGAGCAGCAGTGCAGCAGAGAGCAAAGGAGAGGGTGTGAGCAGTGTGTGCATGATTGACAGCGCAAAGACCCTCCTCCTGCCTCTGACTGGTTGTTTCTGACCAGGAGTAGTGTATTTCTGCTGATGGCAGTAGGACCGCAGGGAGGAGGCAGAGGAGCTTGATATTTTTCACAGTACACAGTGACAGTTTTACCAAATATCTAAAAAAAATTATTTTTATAAAAGTTACTAACTGCAGCTTTAAGATACAGCATCTCTTTTTTCAGGTAGTCCTTTCAATCAATCCATCCATCCATACCTGTTTATCCTTACAGGGTCAAGGCAGAGCATGTTGCTGTATCCAGACGTCATTGGGTTACGGCTGGACACAAAAAATGAAAAAAAATCACGATTGTATAGGATTTATCCCAGCAAAATGATTAGTAAACTACTTTCAGGGGTTGTTCTCCAGATAACTGACTCTTAAACTTATTAATCCATTCACCAGCCTGAAACAACTCCAGACATGTCAGACATGTCTCAGTATTTTCAGTTAAGGTTGGTTAAGGTTGTGTAAATCCCAAAAGACAGAAAAGAATTCTCTTCCCTGGTACTTTTCTTCTCTTTGGTACCACAGTGCCACTCGGGAGAAAAAAAAATAAACAATTTAAGAGAAAAAAACAAAAAGCTTAGCCAGTTTTACTCCATAAAAGGATTAAAAAAGAGAAGGCCTCCATCCTTTCATTCCTTTGTCACAATGGGGTCACATGAGAAGTGGTGGGAGTCTGTGATAAACATGCACATTCCTCACTCCCCACTCTCAAAGGCACTCATAAACATACACTAAAATGACCTTATGTCCCACTCTGTTCCACGAGATCACCTGCAGAGTATGCAGGAACTTCATCTTTAAAACAAGTGATCAAAAACAGACATATTCACCTCCGGTTCAAACAAACGCACTCAATAAGCACAAGTAAGCCTCCTGCTGCTGTCGAGCCAATTAACATGCAGAACAACACTCAGCTTTGTGGTAACTAACCCCCACCTCACATCCCCTGCTAGCCAGCTTTAAAAAACAGTTTAAAAAAAGGAATACTGATGGTTAGTTGGAAGACTGCTTGAGAAAGAGAAGGCACTGTGAAAAAAACCGGAGTATGACGATGAAAAGAAGGGAGGGAGAAGCAGCCACTCAGGGGAGAAACAAAGGGGGTGTTGAGGAGGAGGAGAGAGTCTGAGAAACCACTTAAAACAGTGAGAACTGCAGACATTTGTGAGCACATGGAAAGAGCCAAAGCAGGAACAAAGAACTTTAAAGAGTACAGGCTAAACAGCATCAGAAGGTACAGTACTTTCAGATTTTTTTATTCATTTTATTATAAATATCTTGTTAACCAGCTGCAAAATAATTGCATGTTTTGTTTTTTTTTAAAGTTCAGCCATCAGAAATTGTTTTTAAGAACACATGAAGAACTTTTATGTCTGTTACAATTAATTTTAATTTAACCAAGTCAAAAAATATTGGTAGTGGTTTGCTCTTTAAGGTTTGGGCTCCCACAGACCCTTTCTGGCTTCCTGCCACAAGTAAATGGAAGAGCTGATCTGGGTCACCCCAATAGCTTCCAGCAGTCAGATTTATTTATCTTACGGTGTTTACAGGATGGAGACCAGAACATTGCAGATGTCTGAGCGTATTCAAAGGCATCTCTGAGCTGAAAAGTAGGCTTGAAGAAAAAAATACAATAAAATATAAGTGTTGTTTTGGACTCAAAATGTGGTCAAGGAAGAAGAACAAGGATTGGTGCTAAAGTCTTTACTCTTATATCAAAGTAGCAGAAAAAGGCACAACTTAAATGGTTCATATCATAAGTATTACAACTTTTTCCTTTCCAGCTGTGTTCAAGGTTGCAGCTCATGGTAGTTATATTCATTTTTCATGTTTGAAATGTGTAAAAACAAAAATTATAATACCAATAAATGCAGCCAAAACTTGCTGAAAAGTATGTTTAGATTGCTAAATTCCGGCATCAATGCATAAAACCACGAACACCCAAGAAGAAAGTCGCAAAGTCTGCAGCAAAAAAAATATAGTTTATAAAGTCAAGATCAGTATGGTGAATTATCCAGTCCGGCAAAATGTTATCCAGAAGTAATAGAGTGAACACCAAACAAACCATCAACCAGTGAGGGATTTAAAGGAGACTATAATCCAAAACCCTAAAATCCCAGCTCCGTTTAGGTAGATATTGCAATTTCTGCTCTAGTTCAAACCCACATTGGTAACTGAATTGTCCACACATGTCAGCTATCTCAGTTCTCCAAACAACTGTATCACCTGAGCGCTTTATATCAGTGAGCCATGCAAAAGTTCTTCAAGTTTCACTTTTCTCTACATAATCACTTTATGTTTTACTCGTCACAGGGTTTAACTGCTCTGTCATGTAACTCAAACTCTACAAGTCCATTGACAGATAGTTTTTTCAGAACCACATGTCAGCTTGTCCTTAAAGAAGTTTCTTCAAGCTAAATTTATACAGGTGGCAGCTGGAAGGGCAAATGCAAAAGTTGAAATACTTTGATGGCAACATCCAATGTTTAAAAGCACTGATCTATTGGTCAGCATAAACTATGGTGCATCCTAATCCCCCAATTTTGGATTGTTGCTTCCCTTAAGCCCAAGGTTTCACCTGTTTAACAATCCTGGGACAAAGTAGTGTTTCAAATGGAAATAATTGGAACTGTGTCCTCCCTATTCGTTTTTACTTCCATGGAGCTCACACACGTTTCCTACGTAGATTATCTTTGAAGCAAAAGTCTGAATAGAAAAAGATTTTTCTGATCAGCATCACTGAGAGAGATTTCCTTGTGGTACCATTGCAGACATTACATGATGTAATGTCATGTATAGTATAGTATTATACTACCATATAGTACTATACTATATGGTAGTATAGTACTATATGGTAGTATACTACCATATAGTAGCTCCTTCCTGTTTTTACAGGACAAATTCAATCAGTTCTTTTTATTTCAGAAAAACTTCAAATTTGTTATCTATAAAAACCACCTGAAAGGCCAATTGTAATTTATTTTGCTCTTATATCCAGAATTTCAGGTTTCCATTCCAAAAACCATGAAATAAGGCATATGACTTTTTTGTTACTTTTTCCTTAAAATGGCTGATTCCACAGATTTTATGGACTATGGTTTAGTTTCTAGAATTTAGCCTTTCTGTGACTTGATTTGTGACTTTACTGTTCTTTATTCCTTGTTTTTACAAACTAGTTATTATATCAGTATTGACATTTTGTATTGATGTGATATGGATATCTTTATGTTTAGTCATAACCGTATGACTGATCTATTTTTGGTTTTTTTCTCCACAGAGATGGGATCACTTTGTGGGAACCTGGCTGTACTTCTCTTTTTTGCCTCATCTCTAATGCACTCCCCCCTCTTTGCTCATGCCAATACATCTTCCCCACCCATTACTCGTAAACGGATCACATTCCTGACTGGCTTGGGCTTAGAGAACGTCAACAGCAATTATGATGACTACAGCAATGCTCCTGAAATAGTGCCCTCTGCTAAAAGTCCCCATTTGTACAGTGAAGTTGTCTGTGACTATGACCCCTGCTTGGAAAATCAGGAGCCCTGTGACAACATCAGAGCTAGAACTGGGTGCCTCTGCCCCGGGAGGAGTGGTGGGGACATACCTCCTCATGCTCCACGCATCCAAGCACTGCTGCCAATCACTGCAGGGGAAAACACAGGAAAGATAGAGGTGCAGTGGTGTGCTCCCCACTCAGTTGTTGACTCCTACAAGGTGATTGTAGAGGGAAATGACAACGATATGCAGTTTGGGGATGGTCTCCGACGAGGTTTGTTGGGATCTTTAGAGGTGGGGACGAAGGTTTGCGTGGAAGCAGTAAACAACGCAGGACACAGCAGTCCCACAGACTTCTCCTGTAAGAGGTTCGAACGTCTTGAATCTTCTGACCACACACTGCTGGCTGGGGTCATAGGAGGAGGAGTCGCCTTCATTCTGCTTCTTGTTATAGTAGTGGTGGTCCTCTGCAGAAGGCAAATGTGTCAAAAAGCAAGGCAGGAATCTGTCAGTGGACTGGGAAATCCCTCTTACAAATCAGAAAGAACATCATGATCCAAACAAATTTAATGTGGACAGTCCAATGCAGTCAAGCTCATTAATAACAAAAGATTAATAGTTCTTTATGGTATGTCTAATACAAAAATGCATTGTTTAAACTCCTGTTTCAAGGAGTCTGCACATAATCATGCAAAAAATCAGTGAAATAAGACTAACATTTGTTGTTTTACTGTTAGTTTTACAGGTTTGTTTGCAGGCAAATTAACCTTTGTAGATTAATTTTACAGCATTTTGTTGTTTTACGGCTAAACTTACATATTAATTGTGTTTTTCTAGAGTGCTGACCGAAACTGTTTTAATAAAATTATTTTTTATAAAAACTCAGAATGACTTTTTGTTTTTTGTTTTAATTTCACTGAAAATGGTATTGCGGTGTTTGTTTCTCTGTTTATATACATTATAATGGTACATAAAAGACAGCCTTTAAATTGACATTGAAAATGAATTTATTTCAGTAATTCATTTGTTGGTTGTCAGTCAGATGTTAAATTAATTAGAGATTATAAACATTATAAACTCAACATTGCACCAACCATTAGTGTAAATTCAGGTATGATGCTAATCAGATACACTAGGCACTTAGGAATGAAACAAACTTTTCAGTCTTGGTACGTTGATTATTTTATAAATACTGCTAATACTCAAACAAGACTTGGAAACTAAGTCAAAATATATGACAGCCATTGCTTTTTCACCATTACAGTATTTCAAATACAGCTAAATACTGCAAAATTCCATCGCTGCACAGTCCAATTAGCTCCTAGCCCGTTTTCTGCTATATGAAATCAGTGTTACAAATTCAATTTCAAAACATATTTTTGAACAGTACTTGGTATTTATTCTGCAGTGTTTCACATACAGATAAATAATCCCTCTGCTGTACTGTCCTAGAAGCTTTTCTTCCCTGTTTCACAAAAAAAAATATTGTAATAGGGGATGTACTTATGTAAATAATTACTTATTCATCTTTATTTATATGTCATTTTTTTTGTAATCTGAAGTAATCCTTTGATTAAAAGTTGCATAAGCAAAATACGTACACAGAATTTACTATTTCTACAATTATACCTAAATTTTATATAGTGCCTATTAATAATAGAATTACTCATTTCCATTCCTTAGTTTCCTGGTGTCACCAAAAAGCATCAAATCCAAAATTAGAAATAAATTTTAGAATTTTGGTAACATGTTGTCTATTTTAGATATCAGATGTGGAAGATATTAAGAAGCCTAAATATAAATATTTTTATTGTACAACCTAGATCAGACTTAGGAGTTTATCTGAGTTTTGCTGAGTGTATCAGCAAAAATCCATGCAGTCAACCCATTGGGCATATCTACTTCCTATGAACCATGTGTAAAAAATGGCAAAATGGCCTGACCCCAAAGTGTTTCAGATTACATTCAGTCATTCACCCAGTCAGTCATACACACACTGATGGTGGCAAGCTACTACATTGTAGCCACAGCTGCCCTGGGGTAGTCTGACAGCAGAAGTAAACCTCCCATGCACTGGCTGGCACCACCATGCCCTTTGACCACCACCAAAAGGCAAGGCAGGAGAAGCGAGACAAGACTTGAACTAGCAACCCACCAACTACAGGATAAACTCCTACCATCGCCACGTGTGTAGGTTGCACTTTGATGACTAAATAAGTGTCAAAGCACTTCTAGTAGTATTTGTAGTATGAGAGGCATATGTTGCAACTAAGATTTGCAGTATTCATACACCAACTTGGCTACATTCACCAGGAAACAGGTATGTGGCTAATTAGCCTCACTAGTCCATAACATCAAATATTACCTGGGATTCTTACATGCAGAGTGAAATGAAAACCCAAAATTCAGTTTTTAAGAAAAATATAATATTATGAAACATCAATAAAAAGCATTTTTACTACAAAAATATTATATTATGGTTATGGTCTACACAATCGTGAGGAAAATTATTGACTTAACATTGTCTTTCAAACAGCCATTAAACACCCTCCACAAAGCAGGTATGCCAAAAAAAGTATTTGCAAAAGCAGCTGGTTAATCACCAAGTGCTGTACCCAAGATAGTTATGTAAAATTAAATGGAAGAAAAAGTGAGGTAGCAAATATCCACAACTAACAAGAATAACAACAGTTTTGAGAGGACTGTGAAGCAAAGCTTTTCAAAAGTTCGGGAAAGAGTCAGAAGTGTATATGGCTGGAGTCAGTGGTTTAAGAGCCGCCCCACAGACATTTTAATAATGGTGATATTATAATTTATTAAACATGCACCTATAGCTATTAAGGCTGGATGTACTTTAAATGTGCAGTTAAATGTTAATATGGTTCACATTTTGGTCTGTCTGCTTCTAGTTTTTTATCTTTGTATGTGGATTAAGCTTCAGGGCCCTTTCAGA
This sequence comes from Anableps anableps, assembly GCA_014839685.1. Lineage (NCBI taxonomy): Eukaryota > Metazoa > Chordata > Actinopteri > Cyprinodontiformes > Anablepidae > Anableps > Anableps anableps. The sequence goes on from CM026074.1 coordinate 22,654,584, forward strand.
CACGCCTCTTTTCTCACTTTTTTAAGGGGTTTTTTTTACTTGACTTTTTTTTGGGGAGGGAACGCCATTGTACTTTTTATGGGTTTTGATTCCCTTTACAATGTATTAGCATTTGCAGTTGTTTTCTAATTGTTCTATTTTATAATTTTTTTCCAGCCCTTTTCAATGAAACTTTTACAAAAAAAATAATAATAATAATAATTTTTTTTGGTTTGTTTTTTTATAGCACCATTCTGACCAGAACAATATAAAAATAGACCTTGTTCAATGGTACCTAACTAAACATCACAAACAAATAAAGGTTGGTTTTATTTTGAAAGTCTTCTCAAGGTAAACTCGAGAGTAGTTCGCTAAGTCCCACCCACTTTCTGAATACGAGCCAATAATGAGTCAGTAAACAAAATGAGGAAGAAGGCGACATTACAGCTCATTTTGACAGCTTCACCCTTTGACCAGGATGGCAAACACAAGTAGGCCTAAATCTATTTTATTTATTGTAACAGATATATTGCATATTCAAATTAACACTGAATTTAAAAAACCTGTCGATTTTAATGTACTTTCAGATTATTTCCTCATAAAAATCACAAAATTACTTAAAATTTGTTCTGAATATACTTTCATGAAAAAAATGGAAGCTGTCAAAACTGGTTGTCAAAACTTTTACAAGTTGTTAATATTGATGTCCATCATAAATGTTACCTAAAGGAGCAGCTAAATGTTTGGATAATGCTACTGTCATCCTTTATGGAGTGACTCAGCATTTTAGGTAAAATACAACCTGAAGCCATCTGGATCCAGTGGGAGTACAGCTGGTTGCCAGAGCATCAAAACAAAGCACTTAAAATGTTTTTGAAACAGGTTGTGTGATAAACAGAAGCATGCCATGAATGCTGGCGTTATGTATTTTCACAGACTTCTTGTCATCTTCACCTTAATCTTTCATTGTTTTCAGCAGTTCAGGCACAGGATGTGTAAAACATAACCCTTCAAGTATTTTGTCTGTAGACATGGAGTCAGCGGAGTGAACTTGGACACACAGAGGAACAGTTGATACCTGACGCCCTCATTGTGAGGTGGTTGCCATCTATAAGGCAGCTTTTATGTACAGCCGTGAGCAACAAAGTGGGCTGTAGCTCGTGTCAGATTACATGTTCTGCTACCCATCGCACGAAGAGCCGGTCCCTTCACAGAAAATACAGTCTTGTGTCAGGCTGATTTTACACTTGAACTTGTGTTTTGAAAATGTGGCTGATGCAGTTTTCTCAAAGCCTTGACATGTTTTGTTTCTTACCTCTCTCTTTTTACTAGTCAGCTACGACGAATTGAAAGCTCTTCTAGCAAACAACAAGGATCTGATTCTGATTGATGTCCGCTCTGATGGGGAGGTGATTGGAGGACGTATCCCTCGTTCCATTCATATTCCCAGTAAGACCTAATTAATTACAATTTAATATACAAGGAGTGGTAGAAAAATATATTACTGTCCATTCAAACAGATGTATTACAAGGTGTGTTGTTTCACATAAAATGTATGAAGTGGTGGGTGAGGATAGCTGTTCTGGTTTTTCAGGTTCGGTATATTTTGCATGAGTTGCTCATCTTCATACTGCAGTAAGTGACTAATAGGCTGTTGTCTTCTCCTTCTTTTATCTCAACAGTCCACCAAGTAGAAGCTGCTCTTAGCATGAACCCACATGACTTTCAAGCCAAGTATGGAGTAGTAAAGCCAGCGCTGAATGCTCCTGAGATGGTGTTTTACTGCCAGTCAGGCGGGCGATCGGCGGCAGCAACAAAAAAGGCGCTGCAGCAAGGATATATTAAGTAAATTAGTTATTCTTGTCATGTTTTTGTTCATCATAATGTCTCTAGCTTCTATTTAAGATCAGGGGATAGAGGTTTGTCCTGGAAACCGGTGGGTTGCCAATTAAAACCCCGACTCCCTCTGTCTCAGTCGTTGTGTCACTTCTCCTGCTTTGCCTGTGGTGGTGGTGGTCAATGGTGCAGACTGAATGACATCCTTGCTTCTGTCAGTCTGCCGCAGAGCAGCTGGAGCTACAATGCAGCTTCAGCTCATCACCATCAGTGTGTGAATGGGTGAATGGCTGATTGTTGTGTAAAGTGCTTTAGAGTCCTCAGACTTGCAGCCCATTTACCATATTACTTAATTCAAGGTTCTTCCTGCCTCAAAATATTTATTGACCTTCAGGAGACAAAATTGTGATCAAATTAATTTTGGGTGTTTATTATTTATGTAATTATGTCAACTCTTGATTCTGTGCTTCTTTTTTTTTTGTCCTATACAGTGCACGTAATTATGCCGGAGCCTACAGCGAATGGTCAAGAAGAGAAAGGAAGTGATTCCTTTTTAAGAGGAAGCCTCGCACTGTCCATTATATTTATATACACTACTCAAGTTTTACAAAGAAAATGGATACAGATTTAGAGTTTGATGGCACAGAAACTGCAAAGTTTGAATTCCTAACGCACAAGCAGTTAAGATTAAATAAATTGTTGTTTACTCTTAAAAGTCTCCATGTGAGATTATTGAAGTAGTTTAATTTTTTTTTAAAGTTTCAATTTTGCTTGATGTATAAATAAGCTTATTAGTCCACCAAATGTACCATCTAAAAGCTTTTTTTTTAGTTATATATTCATATCTGGAACTATATAGTGGGCAAAGAGGATCACATTAGGCTCTGCCAGTGCTCATAAATGCTGACTTTCAGGAAATATAGTAGGTTGATATTTTGGGAATTGAGTCCTCTGTGATGTGAAGAGATAAAATAAATTGATGATGCTTTGCAGTCCATGACCATGAGAATCTATCTATCTATCTATCTATCTGTCTATCTATCTATCTATCTATCTATCTATCTATCTCTCTGTATATATATATATATATATATATATATATATATATATATATATATATATATATATATATATATATATATATATATATATATATATATATATATTCTCTGCTTAAAAAAATAAAGGGAACACCTAAACAAAACAATGTAACTTCAAGTCGGTCACACCTTTGTCGAATCATTGTCACCAGTTAGGTAGTAACACTTATTGTGAATCAATCTCACCTGCTGCTGTGCAAATGGAACATACAACAGGTGGAAATGAGAGGCAATTAGCAAGACAACCCCTTGAGAAGAGTGATTCTGCAGGTGGTGACCACAGATCATTTCTCTGTCCTCGTCTTTTCTGGTTGAACTTTTAGTCACTTTTTCATTTTGTCAGTGCTGTCACGCCCAGAGGCATCATGAGGCGTTTTTTTTTACAGCCCACTGAAGTTGCTCAAGTAGAGCAGCTAATCCAAGATGGAACATCAATGTGAGTGGTGGCAAGAAGATTTGCTGTGTCTCTCAGCACAGTGTCCAAAGCATGGAATAGGCACCAGGAGATAGGCCAGTACACCAGCAGACATAGAGGGGGATGTAGGAGGCTACAACCCAGCAGCAGGAACGCTACCTCGTCCTTTGTACAAGGAGGAACAGGAGGTCCACTGCCAGGACCCTACAAAATGACCTCCAGCAGGCCACTAATGTGCATGTTTCTACTCAAACTGTCAGAAACAGACTCCATGAGGGTGCCTGTGCTTACAGCCCAACACCGTGCAGGACAACTGACGTTTGCTAGAGAACACCAAAATTGGCAGATACACCATTGGCGCCCTGTGCTCTTCACGGATGAAAGCAGGTTCACACTGAGCACATGTGACAGATGTGACAGAGTCTGGAGACACCGTGGAGAATGTTATGCTGCCTGCAACATCATGACCGCATGACCAGTTTGGTGGTGGGTCAGTCATGATGTGGGGAGGCATTTCTTTGGATGGCCACACAGCCCTCCATGTGCTAGCCAGAGGTGCCCTGACTGACATAAGGTACCGGGATGAGATCCGCAAACCCACTGTGAGTCCATATGCTGGTGCAGTGGGCCCTGGGTTCCTTCTTATTCATAACAATGCTAGGCCTCATGTGACTGAAGTGTGCCAGCAGTTCCTGCATGATGAGGGCATTGATGTTATGGACTGGCCTCCCCGTTCCCCAGACCTGAATCCAATTGAGCACATCTGGGACATCATGTTTCAGTCAATCCACCAACACCATGTCGCACCACAGACTGTTCAGGAGCTAACTGATGCTCTAATCCAGGTCTGAGAAGAGATACCTCAGGAGAACATCTGCTGTCTCATCAGGAGCATGCCCAGGCGATGTCGGGAGGTTATACAGGCATGTGGAGGCCACACACACTACTGAGCCTCATTTAGACTTGTCTTGAGGAATATTCACTGAATCAGCCTGTCAAGTTATTTTCCACTTTCATATTGAGTATGAATCCAGATCTCCATGGTGTAATAATTTTGATTTTCATTGATAATTTTTGTGTTATTTTCTTCTCAATCAATTCCACTGTGTTAATAATAAAGTTTTTCAATGCTGGGTGACGAAAACCTGCGTCATTCCTTCATGTTTGATCATTGATGAAAGGTGGCTCTATACGCCTGTGCTGTTTTTGAGAGCTAATTGTTTAAAATTCAACTTCTGAATTAAAAATGTTGAGAGAAATACGGCAGGTTATTACTTGAATAAGTTTATTCTAACTATAAATGTTTATATGTTAATTCGATTTTTTTTTTTTCTGTAAACGTTTTTTTTAACACGTAAATTGCTAATTATTGAAGCTAATCTTGATGTTAGCATGATGTTAGCTTGTTAATCTGCTCAGGTGCTGAGGCTAATCAAGCTGATGGGAAAACAAAAGGAATCTAGTTTTAAAAATGCTGGAGGACTTCTTGTGCTTTTATGGACTGAAAAAGGCTCATCCCCTCAAAGGTTAATCTGCACTGGTAAGATCAAGATGTATTTTTGATAGTCTAATATGCTGAATTAAGATATGTAAGATATGCTAAGTCGTCAGTTTTAAATATAAATTCGTACAAATTTTAACTATTAAACAGCGCTATTCTTTGTTCAAGTTAAATAAAAATAATATATTTGAACTCTTAAGTTCATCTAATGTGGACAAGGGCATTAAAATACGCCCATTATTATGTAGTTTTTAAATACATTTTTACAGTAACAATAAAAACAACAACCACGGAGATTATTTGAACAGCAAGAGTTTTGCACTGTCACTTTTTGATTATATAAAATATGTGGTTAAAAAAAAAACTGGCTGAATATTGTATAACTTTAGTAGGAATTTGATTTTATTTCATTTTCCATCTCTGGATAAGTATGGGTTTAAAGAAAACGGTATGGAAATGTTTGAGCTTCCAGACTAGTTTTTTTGTTTGTTTGGTTGGTTGGTTGGTTGGTTTTTTTTTTGTCTAACAGATAAAAAAAAAAAATCTTAATTACTGAAGAAAAAAGTCTTCTTATCTATGTCAAATTCACACCCATTATCTTTAAATTGTCACATCCCAACCAAATGATCAGTTTGGTTTAACAGGGTTCTATGAAATCTATTAATTTATTTAATTTTTTTTAGATACAAAATTTCTCCTTAAATTATATATTTTTTTCCCTTAATTCTTTTCTTTAGGCTGTTAACAAATTCACAAAACAATAATAATAAGAATGTGAAAAAGTAAGTAGAAAAACAGTCTGAAAGAGTTTTTAGTCTTGTCCTGTGTGTGATTTTAAAAACCATGTCTGGTTTAGGTGACAAACAAAGTACTAAAACTCCTCCTATTTCTTAACTTAATAAAAGTACTCAACATTGTTAAGTATTTTACAGACTGCCTCATATACTGGACAAAAACTCACCCTAATGGTCATTTTATGCTCCAGTTGCAACTGCTGGTCCCTGGTGTGTTGGAATTGAGATGCAAACCCTTCAACCTGGTATGTAAACATAACAACAAACACAATGAGTCAAAGAGTATATGTACAGCATCTGTTTTGTGTTGCGTCGATGTGCACAGATCTGAAAAAGATCCTGTTTCCCGGTGTGTGGCCTTGTCCTGAGCCTGATCCCGAGGAGCTGAGCGCCTTCACAGATCTGTGTGGATCACTCAAATTCCTGCTGAATTTTCAGGTAATTCTGCTCTTGCAAAGTATAATAAGCAGTAAGTGACCTAAAAATATTCATTTGTGAAGTAACTTTGTAATATGTGGACATATATTTGTTATTTTTCTTGTTTTAATGAATGCTAAGCTAAAGATAAAGACATGTCATTCTTGCAGATGAAAGATCCAGGACACTACTCGTCCAAATGGCAGGCTCATATTAAAGCATTTCTTCACACTTTCAGTCTGACCAATGCTGGGGTATGAAACACCTCCCTCTCTTTTAAATCATATGCTAGAAAGGTGAGAAAAATTAAATGATTGTTTGTTTGTTTGTTTTTTATTTGCACAGATAAGAATCCAGCTAAAATTTAAACTCCACGAACAGAAATCACAACATGACTTTGGGTAAGACGTCAACATCACAGACTGCCTTAGTTCTCTGTTTTAGAGCCTCTGAGCCTCATTAGGTGAAATAACAGATTCAGTCGAGTTCAAATGGTTTTATTTCTGTTGTGCCAAATCACAACAAATGTCATCTCAAAGCACAAGACGAACAAATCCAAATAACATCCAGAAATATATAATCAAATCAATGTAGTACAATCAAATCATTATAGTAGATTCAAATTCAGTTACATATATTCCACTTGGATTGTTAATGTAATAAAAAGCACAAAAAAAATCAGATTTGGACTCATTTAAAAATATTTCTTGCAGCTTTGTTGTTTCATTCATGTTTATTAATTTTTTTTATCTGTTTATTAGATCCTATTTTATTACATGAACTTCATAAAAAGGCTGTTAAAATGCATAGAGTTTAATAACTACTCTTGTTATATCCCAACAGAGCTTTCCTCAAAAGGAAAGTTGCCCTTGCAGTCCAACCACCTCTGATCTTGGACGTCACTTGTTCCACACAGTCAGTAATGCGAGCTTAGTACTGTTTTATGTAGAATAACAGATATAACAGTTTTCTTTTATGTCTGTTAAAAGGTTTGTTGAAAGTATGGCTGCTCATGCAGGCCCAGTGAGGACACAGCTGTGTATAAACAGGGATTTTCTCTCCTTTAAAGAGCTCCATGGTGCGGTCACAGGGGATCGTGGTGTCAGAAAGGACATCCTGCCGTCGGAGAAAGGTTCCCACTCAGCATCCCACCCAAAGCCATGGATCAAGGCCTGTTCGGAGAGCTCAGTGTCCAGCTTGTTACGCTGCTGAGCCCCTGTGTGCTGCAGTACCCCAATTTGCCTACAGAGCTATCTCACATGCAAATATCCTTTTGGCTGATTTAATCACATTCTGTCCTGATCTCTTTGTAAAAGCAAGTATACGAGAGTGTCTGAAACAGCAGATTCATCACAAATTCTGCCTTCAGTCACGTGGTGACATCCAGTGTATTGATTTGTGCCTTAAGTGGGAAACAGAGACAAGAGATGTCACCTAGTAGCCTAAAGGCCATGGTACTCTGCCAGCTCATAAAGAACAGCTCCCTTCGGATTCAGTCTCGTGACAAGGGCTTCAACTGTGCTGGTGCACGACCATGATTCAGGGAAGTTGCTTAGTTGAGCATTAGTGGAGCTAGCTTGCCAAACATCCCATCCAGCTTCCCTGTTAATCAGGTGTGCTTATAGAAACGTCTTCCCATTTAAATGTCACAGCTAAACATAAAGACAGGTTATTTTAGATGTGTTATACCCAATATGAACACAGAACAAGGGTCACAAGATTGTGTAGAACCTCTAGTATTTCTTTTGTACTAAAAACTTCCCAGTCGCAGCATGAAATGGGTTTTCAGTGTCATAAAGTCCGTGGGACAGGAAGTAGTCACATCTCTAGCATTACTGTTGCACATGGCACACACAAAACAACCAGTAACCTAAATAGGACATGAATTCCTCACTGTTTTCAGATGTCCTAATGATAAAGGACAGACATAGTGTTCGAGACCTCCCTTGTTAATGGGAAAATGTCTATTTGATGGCGACCAGTTGCATTAGTTGTGAGATGCTTCGCTCCTCTCCAGCGATCCCTTCTGGGAATTTGTCTTATTTCCGATCAGTCCTACTGCCCCTCTCCTCATTACGCCAAATTTAATGGAAAAGTTTATGTTGCCTTTGAGAGGTGGTTGAAAAGTGAAATGTTAGAAGATGTGGACATCAGGGGGATTACTGATGTCTGATATTGATAAAAATCTTGTGGAAGTTTACCAAATGATCTAAACAACAATTTGACTAGACCCATAAGCTACAAAATGTGTTTTATTGCCTTTAATAAAGACTGGTTGACCTTAAATGGCAATAAAAAAGACATCTGGCTTCTGATGTTTGGAGGAATAGCTGTGAACCTCAGTGCAAAGTCAATGTCAGTAACCCCTGAAGTGCGTCATTAAAGTATGAGAGAGAGCGTACCGTGTCTCACCTTAGAGATAAAACTTGGGCCAAAATCTCTTGACTTGCATATTTATTCACAAGTACTTAAGTTTTCTTCAGTTGGTGCAGATCTTTCTTTAGTGGCAGGATCTGAGCTGGGCCAGGTTGGGTGGGGGGGATACCACACAGCTGATGGGAGCTGAAGTAACATCATGACCAGTTGACTGGTAGAAAATCACAAACGCTGCAATGGCTCAGCAAACTGGGGACTTAATTGTTTGACCTTTTCCCTGTTTTTTGTCTCAGTATTTAGGGATTTGATTTATGGCAGATATTAAGATGCTTTATTTTCTACTATACAAGACATTCAATAAATTACCTAGAGAACATTCTTAATTGATGTTTTTAAGTGAACTATACGGCAGAAGGTGATCATTTAGCCTTCTTTCTAAAGCACGGTCATTGTTAAAAAGTATATTTATATTTTATTTGGGGGTTTTACAGATCAGGTCATGATTTAAAAAAAAAAAAAAAAAAGATCCTTGGGACGCCACATGGCTCAGTGGTAGAGCACTCTCACCATATGCAGAGGCTACCGTCCTGAACGCAGCTGTCCCTGGTTCGATTCCTGGCCACAAGCCATTTTCTGCATGTCCTCCCCTTCTCTCGCTTCCCTTCTTCCTGTGCAGCTGAATCAATAAAGGCCACTGGAGCCACAAAATCCCTTAAAAACCAGAGTTTTGGTCTTTACCAGGCTCTAACTTCACAACCCATCACACAGCAGATTCCACTCTGCCTTTATTTAGTAAACAAAAAAGGCCTTGTTTGTGCAGTGTTGCCTCAGTTTATTTAAGGTTTGCAGACACTAATTCACAGATCTCTTAAGATCCACAGCATTTTGATTGTATGGACTGACTGGACTTGATTCTTTTTTCAGCCGTTTTCAGCTGTTTTGTGAAACCCTAGAATTTAAAAGTGGCCCACTTAGTTTTTATAAATTAATTTAAGCACACATAGAAACTGAAGCTGGATAGAAAATGAAATAAGAAAGCCAAGAGCTTCTACTTTAGGATTTGTGGTTTATGGCTTTGCTTCGCCTGCACATCTGCCCTGTTTACTTAAGCTGTTTTTCAAATGAGATGGCAAAAGACGAAGTGACAGTTTTATATCTTGTTTTTGTGTCGATGGGGACTTCCGCTACCCTTATTATTCTCTCATATGTCCCTTTTTTTGTAGAAGCAACCTACCACTAAGATTGCTTTTAGTGTCTTAAATAACGTCATCAGAATTAAAACGACCAGGAAAGGAACAACATGTGCTTTAGGGCTGCACCATATTAGGGACACATGGATATGCAATTATTGTAGTGACTATTGCAATAATATGACGTACAATAAATAAACAACTATAAAGTGTTGGTCTTTCTTCAAACATAGATACCAGATAATGAGTAGTCTATCCCGTCTCTGGAAAAGGAAACAAAAATGTGTTTATCTTTACAACAAGGTTTTATTGAAAAAGTTGCTTTAGGTCGATGTTTTGCTGTTTTGGAATTGAAGCAACTTAGTTGTTTCTTAGTGTCTCCACCCTTTTGTCTGTTTACCCTCTAAAACATTTATGCTACATAAACAAACACAAGTGTCGCCAAATATATTACAGGCATAGACATCCTGATTTCATTTAAGGGTGGGCGATATGGACGTAAAGTTTTATCCCGATATTTTGAGGAACTATAGGGATAACGATAAAAGTGACGATAAGAACTATTTATTGCTTCTTTTTTAGGTAACTGTATGGCTCTTGAAAAACATGCCCATTTGTAATCTGCTTCTTTAAGACAACAATCAAATAAAGAAGTGTGATTTGTGTCATTTAAATGCATGCACCACCTGCATTTAATCATATATTCAATTTTATATATATATATATATATATATATATATTTTGATACACCTTTATTGAACAAACTGGAGAAAAATGGTAAATATAACAATCCCGACAATACCGATAGTTATAGGAGTTTCATTAATTGGAAGTTATGACAATGATAAATCAAAATCTCATCGTGATAAGGAATTTATCACAATAAATAAACAATACTATAAATGCCCATCCCTAATTGCATTGTACTTAAATAATCTAAAATTTATTGCAGCCCGGCTAGTTCTTCTCAGCCTTCATACTGCCTACAGTGATATTGCCATAACTATCAATTTGTGCTATCTTGTGCAGGCCTATGTTTAGACATGTAGTGGTATATTTTTATGGTGAGCCTTTTCATTCAAAATTAAATAAATAAATACTGTTATTAATACATTATTAATAAATAGTCCATGAAATAAAACAAAATAAATATTTAAAACAGAAATGTTTACATTATTTATTTTTTATTCCAAGATTTATTTATGTATTTCTTTCATGGTTTATTCATTTCATAATGGTGTTTTATTTTGTGAGACTTTTTTTTTTTTGTAAAGCTGCTTTACGTATTTCATGGACTTTTATTTTTTAGCTCCGTTTTTATTTCAGGCTTTCGTATATTCAACCCGAACTTCAATACGTCTGCATAACACGATTATTAAATGAATAAATAATGAAATAAATAAATCTTAAAATAAAAAAAACAGGTAAAAATCTCTTTTTGTTTAATTTCATGTAGACATTTGTTTATTTCATGGAATATTTATTGGTAATGTATTAATAATAGTATTTATTGATTTAATTTTGAATGAAACGGCTCTCCATGTAGTTTGCGATAGGCTTGGTGTTTTTCTCTGTTTCCCTTCAGATGTCTGATTTGAATGAATCATCCTTGACTCACCATGTTTTCAGGTGCTGGTTTACAGCCCCAGCAACATCCCCGTTTCAGCTCCATCTGGCTTCCTCCGAACCCTTCCTGGTGCTTTGGACTACCAGCAGCTGGGACTGGACAGAATCCACTGCTGCTCCTCTAAAGGTAAACAACCACCACTGCTGGGAGAACAACATGTTCTCACTGCTAGGATGCAGTGTGGGTCTTTACCTGGAGGGGCTAGTTTTCCATTAAAAATCTGGAAATTGAGGGTTGGGAATTTGAACGTATAATCCCATCTAGTAAAGACTCTCAAAAACAGTTAAAACCCAGATTTATTTTTCTCTTGATTTCAGGGAATTGCATATAAAAAACACATGTTTAGCTGCGAGAGAACAAGAAAAAAAAGCTGTAATTGATTCCAGAAGTTGATAATTCAAATCAAATGAGAGAAAACAAAACTTTTGAAGCAGCAACAGCAGCAGAGAGAATCAACTATGCTTTTTGTTTTGTGTTATTGCTTCAAATCTACTCCACTTAATTGAGATGTGCAAAATAGTCTCTTGTAAAACATGTTTATGTGCACTTTAAGTGTTATATTCTTTAATTATTCTTCTTCAGGAGAGAAAAGGTGTGTGAACAGTACTGTAACTGTGATGAGCTCCCTACAGTGTTGTTAAAATTAGTTTTCAGAGGAGCTGGGTTTCATTTCCCGAAACTGTTTTAGTGCTACTACAACATTGCAATAAAAATACTTCTGCTGATGTTTAGCAACATTTACTGTCTTAGGGAGTAATTCATGAAGTTTAATGTGATGTAATAAAGGATGGAGGAAGGATGTTTAAGGCATAGCTAGCATCATCCCAGCGCTGATTTCTAATGTTGCATCCGGTAATAAAAATACGGTCATATTTAATGATGATTAAGGAAACTAGGACTGACCAAAGTCATTACATTCCTCATCTGGTTAGTCATGTTGTTGTGAAACCAAATACATCCTTCCTCTAATACTCATGGTCATCTGTAGCTGATTAGGAATGAAAAGGTTGACACATTTTTGATAAAAAAAATATTCATTATCTAATTATTAACAGCAAATCTGGGTGGGTTTTTTTCTACAGTCGATGCTGACCGTAGGAAAATCCCATGACCAATAAACCAGGCTACATTGTTTTTGCTTTGTTTTGCTAGTGTTTTTTACTTTTCTAAATTTGCCAGTTTCTTTGACCTCTGGTTTAAAGTGGAGTGGCTGTAGCAACAGCCTCGTTTTTTAATGTCATTTTATTTCAGTAAGTCAGCTTAAAAAATGGAAAGTCATTTAGATTTACACACTCAGTGAAATATTTTCTGTATATTTTTCTGTTTTGATGATAATGACATACAGCTGATGAAAACCCAGAATTCAGGTTTTCAGAAACTTTATGTAATGGGCTCCACAGTCATGGAGAAGACTGCTGACTGGACCGCTACCAGCACACTCCTCCAGAAGGAGGGTAGACCACAACAGGTCGTTTTTAATTATCTTTTTTACCGTATTACCTAATTAGCCAAAATAAAAAATATAGAGGTCCAGAGTGATGTATGAAAACACATTAATAGAAAATTAAGTGAAAGGAAAAAGTGTATTAGGAAAAATTTCACCCACAGCAGACAGTTGTGAAGCAAAGTGCATTAAAGAGTTTGGGCGAGTTTCAGACGTCTTGCTGCTTAAAGAGCCACCACACACAACCTTTTTCATGACACAGGCTGAAACTGTCGATTAACCTATAGTCTACCGTAAAATCCCTAATTCGGATGAAGGTAAATTGTTTCACTGGTAAATCAAGGTCTCAGATTATGGAGTAAGAGTGGAGTTATCTCTGCTTAATCCATTTCAGTGTTTTTAAATCTGATTCATCTTGCTGTTTTGTCCTAATGAGACCACTTGATGGCGCTGTTGCACTGTTTATACAGTGGCATCAACTGATGTTTTGCATTTTTCATATCAGTGAAATGAGACGACACAAATGAATGAGTGATAAATACTATATATGTACATTTTAGTGAACATTATTGTGTATTTTGATGAAGTTCAGATGTAATTTCTTTTATGCAGAAAAGACCGTTTTAATGTGTGTGTGGGGGGGGAGGGGGTCGGCATCTGTGCATCATTTAAATGAGGTTTGTGAGGTTGTCGCCGGTTCACTGCTTCCCATTTCCTATTAATCTCAAGCTGTAGAAGAGCGAGCCGCAGCTTATTTCCCAAGATAGTCATCTTTCACACATCGTGAAGTTCACAGATCTGCCTCCATCAGCTAAGGAGGCTCAGATGTAACTAACAGGCAAAGTTGTGAATTATTCTCATATCATGACAAGAAATAGACTAGTTGCTCCTAAATGATGTTTTTTTAAATGTTATTCTTGTTTTGTAAATGTACATGATGATGTGGAAAACAAACCCGTTCTTTGGATGCTGGGAGGGGGATTTTGTGTTACTTTTATATAATAAAAACCAAAGGATGCAACTCTTCACTCTATAAAACACATACTAAGTGCTCTTAGTCATTTTTTGTACATATGTGTTTCTATGTTGTGTTTAAATGTTCCAGCATCCCCTGATGATCTTGTGCACAGTGGTGGTGTTCTGTACACTGTGGAGCAGGAAAACTGGGACGATCCGGAGCAGGAATCCAGTCACCTCCCAGTTCAGCAGAGTCTCCTAGTCTTCCTCTTCTTACAGCATAGTGACCCCTTCACCTCTGAGCTCGCAGATATGATGTGTGAGAAAACATCATCCTCGCAGCAGATGTGAACACAAAACACTGAGCTGAAGACACGCAACTGTTTGTTTTTCCCTACAGCCGGTGAGTTGTTGTTAGAGCACCACCTGGAGGACATTCTGTGCAACAACAGGCAGGCTGTCACATCAGCTCTGCAGGCTGAACTTTTCAACACAATGAAGGCTTCAAAACAAATAAAAAAGGCAAGACAGACATTGTTCTTTATTTGATTTCACACTTGGAGATTTTTGTGTCATACCATAAAGTTTAGCGGTGTAAAACTAATTTGACTAATTGATCAAATAAATCTAGTAAAAAAATAGGACACAGTGCCTCATCCCTCTCCAGCTTTTTCTGGTTTTGTCATGTAACAGCGCTGTAAACTGCAGTGTATTGTATGTGATACATTTTTATTTGGTAGACCAGCACAAAGTAGCACATAATTAGGATGTGTGATTTAAAATATTTTCAAATATGTTGAGAAAAAAAGGCCTGAAAATTGTTGCATGTATTTGTATTCAGTCCCTTGAATCTGATTTAAAGAACCAGCTTCCGTCACAGTTACAGCTTTCTTTCTTTCTTTTTATGATTTTTTTTTTTTGTTGGTTGATTCCTTAAAATCCCAATGAAATACATTGAAGTGTTCGGCTTTAACGTGACAAAACAATGTATTTTTGTGTTTTCTATCAAAAAAGAAGATATTCACAAATCATCTTGAATAATCATCATATGTGTTTGTGTTGTAAGAAACGAGAGAAGCTGCAGTCAGCTGCTGAGGTGATCCTCACTTCCACCATCAGCATAGTGAGCTGCAGCAGCAACATGGACTTCAGAAATGCCTGCTTGCAACACATGAAGGTGCTTTCATTTCCTTCTCTTTATACATGATGTTAATTTTTAAAATTAAAGGTTAAAAGCATACACGTGCAATCGATGTGTTTGTCAGGTAGGTGACACTCATGAGTTATCAGCCTCCCTCAGAGAGTCCCTGTGGAGGGTGACGTCATTGAAGTTTGTCCCTAAAGTCGGGTGCTGTTCTGCTCAGGTGAGCGTGCTATTTGATTTCCACCACAATCGGGAATATTTAAGCTTTATTCAACGTCACATTATTCCAACAGGTCAAGGATCAAGCTGAGAGCGATGAGCCCATCAGAGCTGAAATCTGAATGGTGTTTTTTTTTTTTTTTTTTTTTTTTTGCACTCCTGGCCAGAAATGGAAATATTTTTGCTGGTTAAAGAGTCGTGTTTATGCTGTGATAACTTTGTGTTTCTAGTACTCTGTTAAAAATAGAGAATTTACACCGCAGTGACTTTTTCTTTACAGTTTTACAATAGATCAAAATTTTAGGTTAAGGATCTAATTCATCGCAATAAGTCTTGAATTAGACCAACTCGTCTGTGATGGTTGTTGCTTTAATAAATGTGTACAAAATATAATATGCAGTTTCATTTATTTTAGTATAAAAGAGGAGAGGAAAAAGTATCAACACACCTGAATAAACTGTTGACCTTAAACAAAGTAATTCAGCAGAGAAAGGATCCGTGATGGAGGGTAATCAGAATATGCCTGTTGCCACTGATTTCTACTTATTGTAGCTTTTGTTGAGTAAATCCCATGTCAAACTTGATTTTTAATCAGAAAATGGAAAACATAATTGATCTTGATCAGACTGCATCAAACAGCCAGCATATAATCATCTGGGCTAAATAGGATAGCGTTAGTATTAGAACTCCAAACTTGGATAATTAAGTGATTAAACTTCTGGAGAAATGCAGTCGGAGCTGTATATGGTCGACATTTCTTCTTTTCGATTTTTAGACTGTGCAATTTCTTAATGAAACACCACAGAGCACTGTCACAAGTTGAAGGGAGTAATAATTTAGACCCACTGATGGACTGAGACGCACCGGAGAACGTCATGATCCAGAACCGTGGGACCCTGACTGCTCACTCCTTCCAGGATAAAACGGCAGAGCTGCCCTGATCACTGATCTATTTTTTAGTTTTTCTTTTTTGATTATAAAAACAAAGAAATTGTTTCAATGAGTCTTTAAAGATGAAAATAAATGTTTGTCATGAATTATTTTATGCACCATGTCGGGGGTTTTTTTCCATGCTTGATTTGGTTTCATTGAATTTCCTCTGCACATAGATCTAAAAATTAGATGTAATCTTTTAAGGGATTACTTATTTCTTTGAACGTTGATCGAGAACATAATGATCTAAAGCCCAGTTGTATTTTGAACGTCTCCTCAACAATGATGCTCTTATGTAATTATTGGCTCCTTACCTGAGTCTTCAAGGTCAGGCCCGGCCCAATTCCTGAACCTGAGCCAGTTATTTGCCACCAAACGACATAAAAGCAGAGGTGTGGAAGAAGAGAAGGAAGCAGAGATCAGTCATTCATCTCCACAGCTTCACTCATACACCAATATGACAAACCCAGGTGAGTGTTTCACACTAATGGTGGTACAGTAAGAACCTCAACTTTAAAATAAAACTGAGACGTTCTGTTGCATTGATTTAAAATGTATTTTGTTCGTTTGATTATTTTTAATTTTTTGGGTTTTTTTTACAAATTGGAATGCAAAATAATTTTTTTTGTTTTTAGTATAATTTAGATCTTAGATGTTAAGACTTTCATGATTTGCAACTGTTAATATGTCAAATGTTACAGATAAATGAGTAGATAATGGTTTATGACTGTAGCTCTTTACGCATATTTCACAGTGACGCAGCAGCGTAAATAGGGTCAAGCTGATAACTTCCTGCCCCCATTAGAAGCTGGAGCTTTACAAAAACATTTAAAACAGAGTTTTACTCATAGGTCCTAGAAAACAGTAACATATCTGCTCAGGCATGCTTTTTACATTTTGTTCCACAAACTGTTTGTAATTACCAATTTTGAAAGAAAAAAAATCATAATTGGAGTTTAATGGCAGGGTTTTTTAAACCATGGCTCTCCAGACTTTTGTCTTTAACATTTGTCCCCAGTTTGAGCAAATATGAGCTCAGAATGTCTCCAAACACAAGCTAAAAAAATAAGTACAACAACAGAACTTTAAAAATTGGTACACAGTTTTCTCTGGGTGTCTCTCAAAATGTGTCTTTTCTTTTTTCTAGTCACCTACGAGGAACTGAAGGCTCTTCTGGGCAGGAGCAAAGATCTGATTCTGATTGATGTTCGTGAGAACGACGAGGTGAACAGAGGACGTATCCCCAGGTCCACTCACATTCCCCGTAAGAGTTCATTTCTTATACTTCTGTTAAATATCTGTATCTTATGCATTCAGATGGCCCTTCTAGTTTCACTGGACTGTGTGAGTGATCTGCTGTTGTTGCTTTCTCCTCTGTTTTGATCAGTTGGCACCATCGAGGCTGCTTTCAAAATGAATCCAGAGGACTTCCAGGCCACATACGGGATCCCCAAACCTGCCCTGGATGCACCCGAGCTGGTGTTTTACTGCCGATCAGGGAAGCGGTCAGCAGAGGCCATAGGCAAAGCCAGAGAACTCGGATATGTGACGTACGTAAATGAGTTTTAGTTGGCTGTTCTGATGTTCCCTTAGTTATTCCTGAAGATGACTCCTCTTACCTTCAATGGTTCTGTTTTCTTTTTCAGAGCGCGTAATTACACCGGCTCTTACCTTGACTGGTCCAGGCGGGAGGGATAAAGATTCATGTTGGAGAAGAGCCTCACACTGTACATTATATTTATATAATTATATCAACTGTAAAAAACTTCTATAAATTGATTTATTTGTTTCTTATAGAACATGTCTTTGAATGTTATATGTGTGAATAAGTAACTTGCAATAAAATAAGCTATCCTTTTTGTTCTTAAAAGTGTGTCTGGGTTATTTTGGACATCTCAGATCTTGGATTAACTATGCAAGAATTTGTATAATTTGGACAAAATCTCTTAAAATATTAAATGACAGGTAGCCTTATCAGGTGCAACATATTTACCTCATTCAGTTCATTAATAGGCAAAAACAGAGACGACTCCACTGTAGTCATATGCATTCTTCCAAATAGTTTCAAATGTGTCTGTTATAATAAACCATGCAGGTATGAACAGGCCACCTCACACTTCATTTATTCATAAACAAACATCTGACATTTACCCTCAAACAAGCATTTAAAAGGTTTCATTTTATATAGTTTAAGGTCCAGAAAGAAGCTGTATTAAGAGATGCTTGACATATTCAGCAGATGAAACATTAGATATTTATGTTAATGAATCAGGGATGATTATTTTTAAGCCCTGGTTCCCAAAGTTAAGCTCAGGAGCCTGTTGTCAGTGTCAAAACGCAAAATAGGCGGTCTGGAAAGATTATCAGGAAGTTAAAATACATTTTTTTAAAAACCATAATAATATGTGCCAAATCTGGAAACATACACTGATAAAACATAACATGAAGACTAATTGGTCTTCGTTTTGCTTCCAAAACCGTCCTGATCCATCGACGCACGAATCAACCAGACTGAGGACCAAACTTGTGCTCTTCGAAAGTTTTCCTGCAACTTTCTGGTTTGTGACAGGACTTGTTATCCTACTAAAATAGTTCATCAGGGAATAACATTTTAATGAAAGGAAAGGGGATACATGGCTCCCATCGGGGTATAGGTAGGTGGGACATGTCATAAAGGTTTCGCTGCAAAACATTTCTTAGAGCAGGGGTGTCAAACTCATTTTCATTTTGGGCCACCTAAAGGTTAATTAATGTCCTTAAAGGGCCGGTTGTGGTAGAATATATTGATAAAACTACTTGTTACCAAACTGTTAAAAATATTATAGCTTTCTATGCATTCAGTGAATACTTCTTAAAAATAAATATTTAACATCTTTTCACACTGATGTAATTTGGCACTATACAAATAAAAAATGATTTTATTTGATAAAATAATATTTACGCACAATTATTATCTTGAAGTTCTAGTTAAAAAGTTATGGCAGGCCTTGAGTTTCTTAGAGTTTCACATTGTCTCAGCTGGCTTGTCATCGTACTTCCTTTATTACAGACCCTCATGTGCCCATTGTTGGTGCTTTTGGATCATGGGCGGCCGGACTGACGACATGCAGCTCAAACTGATGCACGTTTCTATCAGTGTTAGCAACAACTTCTTCTGAGCTAGAGTACCTTGTATGTTGGACCACACAGGCCGACCTGTTAGACAGTCTGTTCACTGCAGACCAGAAACACCCTACTCGAGCTGCAGTTCTGAAGACGCTCTAATCCATTTATCTAGCATTTATCATGCGTTTATCTTTAGTTGCATTGATTACAGCAGCAGTGTTTTCACAGGTCTGCCTAAAAAGTCAATCAGAGCGCTGCAGCTGATCCAGAACGCTGCCGCTCGTGTTCTCACTAAGACCAGGAAACTGCCTTGCTGCATCACCCCAGTTCTAAAGTCTGGCTCTCTGTAGCTCAGAAAACAGACCTTAAAATACTTCTGTTAGTTTATAAATCACTAAATGGCTCAGCACCAAAATACATTAAAGACCTGTTGTCATTGTATCAACCTACCAGACCACTGCAGAGCAGACCAGAACCAGAACCAAACATAGAGAAGTAGCATTCAGTTATTATGCACCACAAATCTGGAACAAACTTCCAGAAAACTGCAAAACAGCCGAAACACTGAGTCCCTTTAAATCAAGGCTAAAAACCCACCTGTTTAGAGTTGCCTTTGATTAGTAGCAAGCGAACATTGATCAATATACTTGATGTGTTTTTATCATGTAAACTACTTTGAACTGCCTTGCTGCTGAAATGTGCTCTACAAATAGACTTAACTTGACTTAACTTAGCAACTCGGTCAATTCCTTACTCTCCATTTTTCCTGCTTCTACATCAACTTTGAGATCAAAATGTTCATTTGCTGCCTCATATATCCCACTTATTAACAGGTGCCATGAAGAGATCATCAGTGTTACTGCAGCTGTCAGTGGTCATAATGCAATGCATGATTGGTGAAGAGAAAATTTTGTCACAAATGGAATAAAATACGATACTGGTCTAGGGTTTTTTATGCAGCTCTGTTTGTTAAATTGTATAAAGAGATCCCAAACCTCATTTGACTTTATTTGAGACTCAAAATTAGATAGATAGATAGATAGATAGATAGATAGATAGATAGATCTTCCTTTATTAAATAGTTTTTAATTATATCCATGAAAACTAGAGCTGTCAGTACCTGCTCATGTACTCAGTTTTTGACTGCTTCTCTATAGCAGAGCAGTTGAAGGAATTAAGTTTAAAAACTACAATTTCA
The DNA here is from genome assembly GCA_014839685.1 of Anableps anableps. Classification (NCBI taxonomy): domain Eukaryota; kingdom Metazoa; phylum Chordata; class Actinopteri; order Cyprinodontiformes; family Anablepidae; genus Anableps; species Anableps anableps. The sequence continues at coordinate 22,674,819 of CM026074.1, forward strand.
TCTCTTATTTATTTGAAAACGTTAAAATACAGTCTAATAGTTCATGGAAATTTTAACATTAGCGTCCCTAATTTTTTCAGGTTCTGTAGATAATCATATCAATAAGATTAAAGCAAAGAAAATTGGGCTGGTTCTGTTCTGCATTTCTGTTCAAAGGTTAACAAGCACTGCTGTCATATAACTGCAGAGCTGTTCCCTCCCTCATATCTGTTCATTCAGGAGGGTTTATATAAGAAATATGATTGGAAATTAGTGTGACGCATATTTGTCTGGTCAAAATGTTCATCAAAATTAAAATTAGAGCTTTAGTGTAACTTGTTCTTAGAATATATTTTGAATGTGTTTAAAAGGCATTAAAATACAGCTTTGTACATTATTTAGTGATAGGTTTGATTCTTTAAATAAATTACGTAAGCAGGATCTCTTCCTCAGTGCATCGACCCGTGATCAAAAAAAAAAAAAACCCATGTTGTCCTGGGGGGAAGTCAATGTTTTGGGTTGGACCCTGATAATATTTCACTTTTGCATTAAAATAAGTTATAAATATAAAGAATTTGGGAGGTTTGCATAACAATTACACAAATGCCAACTCATCATTGGGGTGTTCTCTTAATTAATGATAGGATCAGCCTGTTAAATAACATCTTATCTTTTTTGCAGATAAAAGTTACAAAACTTCACCTGCCCTGCAAGTCCATATTAAGGTCATTGTTCCGACTTGCAGTTTGCTGGGACGGGAAAGATCTCTGTCAATTAATGAGCTAAAAACTGAGAAAAAAATTGGATTTTGTTCTGTTTACACATAAAAAGCTGTGTTATGTCACATTCAATGAGTAGGCACCACAGCATAGATTTAGGTCAGATGTCATCAGCTTTGCAGACAGTGACATATTTTAGATTTGATTGTTACATAATATCAAGCGATAACAACATCATACAGCTAATTCCTTTCTTCCTGCTTTTTATAACACTTTAATATGCACTCATAACATTAATCTCCCACAAAAACAGTAGATTAAAGTTGTTGGAGATACTTGCATAATTTTGCACATAATTATGAATGTAAAACTGCTGACTAAGTGAAACTTCCTGAGGTGAGGAGCATAAACTTTAACAGCTACTGAAAATATCAGTGATTGTTTTTATTAAGTCTTTCTTTTATGATAAGATGAATTTAGCCGGCTGCACCAAAATTCTCTGAGTGGTGGATGATGCACAGGATAGATGCTAATCGTCATGTGCAAGCAGTGAGCCTGTTTAAATGTAGGTTTATGTAGACTAACACGTTATAAATTTGCTTGCAAACTAGATTTATAAATTATATTGCAAAAAATACACTCATTTGGCCACTTTATTTGGCACACCTTTGTTGCATAGATGCGACAAAGGTCCCTCAGAGTTTTTGTCCATATAAACATGACAGCATCACAAAGTCACTGCAGATTTGTCAGCTGCACAGCTGTGATTTGAGTCTCCAGTTTCACCATGTTCCAAAGGTGCTCTGTTAGGTTGAAATCTGGATACTGTGGAGCCCATTTGATGGAACCAGCTAGAGATCATTTGAGTCAGAAAGGGCTCAGCATTGTCAGCAACAATGTTAATGTCGGCTGTGGTGCTTAAACAACCCATAACTGGTACAGAAAGCTCCTGAGTGTGCCATGAAAATATCCCCCACACTGATTCTGGATTCGCACCAAATTTGGAACCATACCAGCTGAATGTCGCTGAAGAGCAGCACTCACTGGACCAAGTGACATTTCCAAGCTGTTATTGTCCAGTTTTGTAGTCTCAGTTTCTTGCTCTTAGCTGACAGAATTGGCACCAGCCTACCTTTTCTGCTTTGACCTCTGACATCATCTTCATCTGCATTTTGTGTCTACTCTCCTGCCACTCGCCGGATATATTCTCTTTGTTGGACCATTCTCTGTAAACCTGAAAGATGATTGCAGGTGACAGTCCTTGGAGATGAGCAGTTTCTGGAAAAAATCTGGCACCAACAACCAGAACATGTTTGAAGTCTCTTAAATACCCTTTCTTCGCCATTCTTAGCCCGGTTTGAACTTCAGCAAGTTGTCTTCATCACATAGATGCCGAAATGTGTTGAGCTGCTGGAATGTGACTGGCTAATTTGTGTTACCAAATAATAAGCAGGTGGCCGGTAAATATGTTTATAGCTGATAGCACATTCCTTATTTAAAGCCAAAGATCAGACAGAAGGAAAACATTTTCACACAAGTTAGCACATTTTTCTGATGTCTTAATGAGACGTCCTTGACGTGCCTTGCCTTAATTGAAATAACACATAGTTTCTGTACAACTCCTCTCTTAGCTGATATTAGGAGTGGTGTGTGGTGCTTCATTCCTCTCTTCTGTGGGTGGGCCTTACCCCCCCGTCCCCATGCAAATGTAAATCAATAACCCCAAAAGTGAATTATTGTACATGACTTTAGAGATAATACCGCCAAACTGATAGAAAACGATTGAACTTGCAGTTTTATGGTCATAGAGCTTACATCTTCTTCATCTGCTGATTGACTATGAACAGTTGGTGCCTTTCCATCTGGCTCATGTTATGTACAGATAGCACACTGCAGATAGGGGCAGTACAGTGATGTAACAACCAGCAGGTTGTTAATAGCTAAACACAATCACCTTGTAAGAATGATTTTCTAGTGTGGAAATCATCAATCTCCATGTTTTTGGTACCAACCACAAGATGTATGAAAAGCTTTATAATAAATTCATATTCTCACACTTAAATATTTTTTAAAAATCCTAATTTATTTTGATTACATTTATTCTGTAAGGGGGGGTTGGGATCAATGTTCTGGGTTTTTTTTTTTAAGTGTTCTGGCAACTTAGGAAATTGTGGTGGGTCTGGTTCCCTTATAGTGTCAGAGGCAGATTTGCTCTGCAAAAAAGGGGAAATTGAGAACATTCTTTTTCTTGCACCAGGTGACTTTATTAAATTAATGGCCTGACACACTATATCTGGTTCAGGCCATGACATTTATAATGAGATAGAGAAAAATAAAAGAAAGGGAATGGGGGGAACAAGAAAAATAAAAATATTTTTAAAAAGTTGCAAACAAAATAAACAACAATAGTAAAAATATTTCCACCTTATACTGAGATGTAATTGATAAAAAACAAAACAAAACATAATTTGACAAACTAAATGGATCCACTGCACCCTAAGCCATACCAGTAGCAGATATATTTTCATCACAGAATAGGTGTGCTTAAAAAGATTTTTTAATTACATTCAGCAATAAAAGAGGAATTTATTTTAAGGCTTTTAAAACACCCTTACCAAGGGAACGGATAAATATGTTGATGAAACCTTTAACAAGGTACTGGTAGAACAATATCTGCTCATGTCTTTGTTTTTTATTTAACCCCTTAATTAACCACGTAGGCCAGATCAAGAACAATCTCTTATTTACAACTGTGCAGCTGAACTTCTGAGAATTTGCTATTTACTATCATCAATGATGAAATCATGCTAACAAAGTTTTAAAGACTTGGGAACGTCCCTCAAATTTATAGAAGATCTTTGGATATTCATTCAGCTGATTTATTAAATGCCTCAATTATTATAGGCCAGTCGTTCTTCCTTATTGGTTTTGCTCTAAGAGTTTAGACATGTAGTTTCACAGTGGGTTTTTTTTTTTGTTGTTTTTTTTTTGTGCCTTGAGTTGACTGAAACGCCTCATTTTAGCTCATTGTTTATTTCAATGTGACACATCTTTCAGCTCCAGTAACATCCCAGTGCCAGATACACCCTGCTTCTCCCAAATCCTTCCAGCTAGCAGCTGGATCTTGACAGAATCCACTGGTAAACAACAACCACTGCTAGGAAAACAACATTCTCTGATCGCTAAGATGCATTGGAGGTCTTTACCTAGAGGGGCCTAGTTTTCAAATCAAAATCAGAAAATGAGGCTTAAGTTGTTTGGGCGTCCACAACATTTATTCCTATGTTGTAAAAACTCTTTGAGACAATTAAAAACAAAACTTTATTCTCTAGAGTGGAAAGAAATTCACGTAAAAACACCATGTTTATCTGTGAGAGACTTTCTATGAACCTGAGGCTGCAGAAATGCTCACTTAGTTGATCCAGAAGGAGATTATTAAAATCAAGATTAAAACAACACCATATGATGAAATGGGAGTAAAAACAAAATCCTTAAAGTGACAGTAGTAGAAAGAATAGACAGTACTATAACGTTTTAGCTGTACTTAAAATCTACCAATTTGAATCAATTGGAGATGATTGCTCACAAACATTTCAGGGGGGAAAAAATGTGTGTGTGTGTTTCCAGTTAAGCTCAAAGGTTTTCACACCTCTGGCAGATTTAGTTTTGAAATTATTTTCATTCAATCAAGAAGCTTGTTTTTGTTGGAAAATAGCATCTTTCAAAAGATGATTAAACTATATAAAGAAATAAACTGTTTTTATCTGTTTTTAATGTACATTTTATTTTAAAATTCTATGTTATTCATTTTTACAAATGCTCACTAATCTTTTGAAGAATCTTTATTTGTAATCAAACTCGTCTTTGAAATTCTGTTTTTGTATGTTTCCACTGGTATTTATCTTTGGTAATAAGCTCCAAGTCTTTGAGTTTGGAAGGCCCCCTTACCATCACCCTAATCTTGAGCTCCCTCCACAGATTCTTTATCAGATTCACGTCAGGATTCTATCTGGGCCACTCCAAAACATTAATATTACTTCCAGTCAGAGGTTGGTCAAACTAAAAGATTACTTTAAATCTAGGTCTGCCAGCGGTATTTATAAAATTGAACCTAACTGTCCCATCAGTCTTGTTAGCTCCATAAGTTTAGGAGGAGCTGTGTTTGACTTAGCTAAATAACTTAATCATCACAATAAATATATCGGGATGCTGATGTTGAGCTAAGCATACAGTCTTACTTTAGGTTTATTTTTTTTATTATTTGTTTAGTAAGTGGAGCACTTTTTTCAGTTTAAAGGGTACTATGATGAAGAAAAATCTGTTACATAAAGGTTATTCAGGCCATTTCAGGGTTGTTAATTAATTTTGTTGCAGTGGTTATCCAGTTTTTTTCAACATACAGTCATTTGAAAGGAAAGAAAAAAAGCAAAGAAAAAAAATCTGACTCATCTTGACATGCAAAACAAACAAAATTAAATTTCTACAAGTTCTGGCTGCATTTCTGAACCCTCCTAATCACCCTGCTGATTGTATTTATGACAGCTGATTAGAGATTAAAAGTGAACGGATACTTTAGATGGAAACCTTATGTTAATGATTCCCTAATAATCAGACTTGCACATGAAGAGGGATATGGCTCGGAGCAGATAAATAATGAGTTGCATCACAAAGTGACAGCAAACTTTTAAATCTGATCTTTATGTGCAGCCCAAAACTGTTAACTCATGAAGTGACATCTCAGTGAATTTCTTGTCTATTCCAATTCCCATGTTTTTATTGTTTCAGATTCTTGTGGAGATTTTATGCACAGCTGTGATGTTGTGTAAACGTTTGAGAAAGAAGACAGCGCTGTTCAGTTTAGCATATTTAGCCATTAAGTTTTGCAGTAAAGATTAGCTATTTACTTTAATTTCAATTTGCCATGAGTACTTTATTTTAATACAGGATAGCCAATATAATAATTAAAAAAAAACAAAAAAAAACAAAACAGAACGACTGTGTTAAGGAAATATAACTGCCTTTACCTTTATAAACCTCCGAGTCAATCAGTTTCAGGGGCTTTGTTAGAGCACCACCTAGAGGATCTTCTTTGCAACAACAAACAGGCGATCACAGCAGCTCTTTCCAACACACTGAAACTGAAAAACAAAAAACAACATAGATATAAGGAAAGAGACAAATACAAATATATAAACAATCTTACAGCTTTTCTACTTTTAAATGATCACCTTTAAGATTGTAAATGTATTCGGCATTATTCACAAATATTTTTTTTTTTTAAAGTTTAACTAATGTGTGAAGTTGATATTTGTTCTTCACCTAACAAGCTACTTCATAAATTAACTTTATTTTTGGGGTAATGTAATCAAAGCAAACAATAATTGCTTTTTGGAAAAAATGCAGAGTACCATATTTTCACAGTTATTGATAATTATTATGTTTACGTGTTTAATAGGTGTGCATGTGTATTCAGTTTCCTTTATTCTGAAACCCCTAAATAAAATCCAGTACAACCAGTTACCTTTATAAGTTGCTTAATTAGTAAACAGAGTCCAAAGGTATATTATTTAAATTTTGTCTAAATCGAGCTGGTCTGTGAAGGTCTCAGAGGTTTGTTGGAGAAGATTCTTGAACAAACAGGAACACAAAGACTAAGAAACACAACAGACAGGTCCGAGCTAAAGTTGTGGAAACAACATCCCAAGTTTTGAACATCTCAAGGAGCTCTGTTCCATGGATTATCTGAAAATGGATAGAGCATCGCAGCTGCTAGCATTAAAACAGCCAGGAAGTCCATGGTAACTCTGGTGGAGCTGCAATGATTCGCAGCACCACTGAAAGAAGCTGCTGACACAATAACTATTAAATGGGCACTCCTAAAATCCAGTTTGTATGTAAAAGTGGCAAATGGAAGGCAATTGTTGAAAATAAGTCAGAAGAAGTGGTGTTTGCAGTTTGGCACAAGCCATTAAAGGACAGCAAACATGTGAAAAGAGGTACTCCAGGAAGATGAAGCAAAATTAAACTTTCTGGTTTGTGTAATAAAGCTAACTTTGTGTGGAAAAACTACCATTGTATCTTCTTCCTATCACACCATCGGCACTATGAATGATGGTAGTGGCAGCATCATGTTGTGGGGTTGTTTGACTTCAGGAGGGACAAGGCAGTTGGTCAGAATTAAAGAGAAGATGGATGGAGATAAATTCAGGGCAATACTGGAAGAAAACGTGTCAGAGGCTGCAAAAGACTCAAGACCACAGTGATTCTGCTTCTAGAAGGTTAACAGCCCTAAACATACAGCCAGAACTACAATGCAGTGTCTTAGATCAAAGTATATTTGTGTTCCAGCTGCCCAAAAGTCCAAAAATCAAGAAGCAACAAAATTTCCTTCTACTTCACAATTATTATCTCCTTTCTGTTGGCCTATCACATCAAATTTCAATAAAATATACTGGTTCTCTGTGACTGTAAGGTGACATGTGGAAAAATTAAAGAGCAATGAATGCTTCTGGAAATCTGCAAATCAGTTCTAACATTAAAGTAAAAAAAAAAAAAAAGACATTATTTTTTGTGAGGTACATCGCATGATGTCATGGGAAAAGTTCCCAGTGACGGGGGCCGATCTGCTCAGGTTAGTGAACGTTTTGCTTTCCAAAATGACGGGGATTCTCACACAATTACAAACCTCTAAATAAATACAAATAAAAAGTACACAAGACAGTGTGTAAAGTAAAAAACAAACAAACAATACAACAGAGATCAGAAATGTAAAAGTTTTTGTAAAAATTTGAAGGACCTGCTTGTTCTTTCCAGTGGCTTGTTCTTTAACAATGTATGTAAACAAAAATCGTAGTTTTAGCATGTTTCGTGATTTCTTTATCATTTCTTTGAGCCTAAAGAGGTTTTTATTTCGACATTAAAGTGAAAGTTAGAAAAAAAAATCTATTATTTTTTATTACAACTAGCAGGGAACGATACGGACTTTTACTTTGGCGGCGCCACAACGTTCCGCCAGTTTGCTGTGACGTAAGTTCCGGCCGCCAACACTGACGGGCTTTTTTTCGCGGTAAAATGAAACGAGCATGTTTATGTTGATCAGACGGATTCTGTGTTCTTGTATCTAATAAAGACCGTATAGTTGGGGTTATCAGGTGACTTGACATTAATCGGGGTGCTGGTTTTGTTATGAAGCGGGCTTATTAGCTAACCTTTAGCTAATAAGGGGCCATCGCTACATTTGGGTCGACTGAAGCCAGAACAGAGCTTTAAACGAACATTTGATTAAACACCTGAAACAATGGCGCTTGTAAGCACAGACAGCTTCAAGACGGAGCTGAGGACCTTCGAGATTACCTGCGAAGACGAGTCTGTCCTCGACAAGTGTGAGTGTTTTACTTTCTGTCGTCCTTTATTAAGTCACAGTTCTGTGTTCGCCTGGGATTTTGTGTTATAGTGCATCATACTTCCTTTTCGGGCTTCTTTTCTGCTGTTTATGAATTAAAAATCAACATTTTACCTCCATTTAAGATTATGTGTCTGTCTCTTATGCCAATTTGAAAAGATATTCAGCCATGCAGTCCTTGCATATCTGTACCGATTGAACATTTTCTCATTTGGTAATGTTACAACCATAAACCTCAGTGTGTTTCTCTGGGGTTTTATGGTAGAACAACACAAAGAAGTGCTTGATCGTAATCCTCCGTCTTTGGTCGTTTGCAGCCTCCATCCAGCTTTTTTCCAGGATCACGCTGTGTTTGAACTTACCAGCTTCCCTGTTCCTCCTGATAAAAATCACCTCCACAGCATGATCCTGCCACCACCATGTTTCAAGATAGGGACGTGTGTTCAGGGTGATGTGCAGTGTTAGTTTTCTGCTGCATATTTTCTGAGTCTTTCACATGGTTTGTGGCAACAATCATCGATGGCTTTCTTCTTTCCACTCTTCCATGAAGGCCAGATTTGTTGAGTGCACAACTGTTAATGTTCCTGTCAAGATCTTGCTTTAAACAGATTGGTTCACTAATGTTCTCTGACAAACCCATGAGTCCTTTGAAGAAATCCCGGATTAATACTGTAAATAAATTACTCACTCATGGGTTTTGTTTGCTGATTATGTTACTTCTGAAGGCGTTTCATTTTCTTTCCCAGTCTTATCACAGTTATGCACTAATATGTGTTGGTCTACCTCTTAAAATAAAAAGTAACACACTGAAGTTTGTGGCTGTAAGTTGAAAAAAGTAGAAAAGTTAAAGGGGTGCAAATAGTTTTGCATAGAGTTGCAACTCTTGGACCTTACCTATTTGGTTCTGTCTGGCCCACAGTGGTTGAGCTCTGCTTCTGCAACAGGACATCTGCAGATCAGATGGTGTGTGAGTGGGTTGCCTACAGTGCCACAAAAGGCGGTCTCGACCTCACCCTGGAGAACCTGGAGCACTTTGAGCATGAGGTAACAAAAACATTGGTGCTAAATGGACTAAACTTATATTGAGCATTTCTAGTCATAATCTAGGGGCTTTTTACACTCGAGTCATATGCAGCCGGCTGAGCTCAGCTTCGTTCACCAAGTCATCTTGCAACTTGGGGTTCAATTCAAAAATACTATATCTATGCCAAAGGAAAATTAAATGATGTCTTAACTTAATAGCATCCAAGTATATTCAATCAACTTTCGATTGGTTTTGATCTATTCTGACGCGCCGGTCTGTGATTTTGTGTGTTCATACTGTTTTAGATTACTTTACTTTTCTTTTCAGAGCCTAAACAAGAAGAACAAATCCAAATCAAGCTCGAGGAAAGAGGAGAGTTATAACCGAACCATGGACATTCATTCATTGCAGGACCTGTATCCTTTAAAGCGATCGCTCAAAATGAAAAAGAAAAACTTGGATTCACAACGTTTTGGTAATGACTGCAGACCTTGACAAACTTGTTTTCGCCAGAATAAAAGCTGAAGAAGAAGAGGAGAATCTCTTAGACTCTTACTCCACTCCTGGGAAGGTAAGCCATCAATGCTTTGCTGTTTAAACAACTGAAACATTTTGAGGAATGAGCTCAGTTGTGTTGGTTTATGTCATACGGGGCTCTCAGAAACGAGCGCTCTCCACTCCAGAGCATCCTCAGTCCAAACGGGCCTCCTCTCTGCTGACCAGCCCGGGCCTGCTGCTGTCTCCAGCTAACTTTTCACCCAGGTATTAATCTGCAACACACACCACATCACTTGATATTTCACACTGCGTACAAGTTACTTTTTGTTTTTTCTTGCAAACTGCATCTTTTATTTACTTATTAAACACATGCAATTCAATTTGAAGAAAGCTTTGAAATAAAACAGCGAACAAGAGGATATTTTTGAAAAAATATATGTTTTCTTCCAAAGTGCAACCCCTTCACAGAAGTACAGCCAGCGAGGAAGCAAAGGGGAGGTGGTGGTTTCATTCGGAGCCGTGCAGGGCGCCCGTTGGATGGGCAGGAAGGATCCGGGCGCAGGCGTCCAGGTGGATCTTCTAGGGGGGCCTGATGAGTCCCTCCGCAGCAGCTACAAATACATGTTCCAAAGGCTGCGAGATGTTCGAAATGGTACACAAATTTATTTATTATTCTGTTTTTTTTTTTCAGGCCAGTTCTGAGGTTCTTGACGTCATTTCTTGGACAAAATGTATAACTGGTTCTGAGAGCCTGTCTTATTCCCTTCTCACACTCCTGTTGAGGCGATCTACCACTCTTGTAGGGCCAGTCAAACCAGTATTCTGAGCAGATTATATGAAGAACGTAAGTTAGTTGTCTGGAAATGTCCTCATCAAAAATCCACCTGCTTTTCAGTGCTTAGCTGATACCAGGTTCCCTCAAAGAGTCTTGCTCTTCTGTGTTTCTAATTATAAATCTATTTTAATTCGTCCCAATCTGCATCATTCAGTCAAACAACCATCAACGTTTTTCCTTTCATGCCTGTTTTTTTGTTTTTTGTTTTTTCCCTCCAGTCTTGGCAGAGAAGATTGAAGAGTTGGGAGAAAACCTGAGGTCTCACTTCAGCATTGAAGAGTTCTCCGCCGCCTCTCTGCCCGCTCAGGTTCAGAGCCATTCGTTTAAAACCTGCTTTTCATTGTTCTTAAACCCACCAGTCAACAAAACGTTATTTATAGAGCACTTTTCATACAGTCAGGTGAAAATCCAAGTGGTTTACAGAGGTTAAAAACAGAATGACAGCCCTAAAACCACAAGAGATTGATGGATGGATTTGATTAAAATTTAAATAACTGTACAAAAGTTGCTCGGCGCAGTGGTTCAGTAAACATACGGCACCAAATACTGATGTTTTAAGCTCATTGCCAGGCGCATCCGTTCAGACGTGTAGGATACCCTGAAATCCCACAGCCAGTCTCAGATCGAATGCACGGGTTTATATCCATGTAAACTTGCTGTGCAGGAATCATGTCTGAGTTTTATTTAATTAAGGATTTTTGTCTTTTATTAATTAACTCTGAAGATTAGAAAGGTTGGTTGCGTAAACATGCTAAAGGTTAAGCAAAGTCTGTCATTGCAGTAACCGAAATATTGTCAGATTGAAGCAGAAAATAATAAGATTGTATTACTGGGCAACTTTTATCTTCTGAAATAGTTGTTGTAAAGTTATTCTGAATGTATGATGAAGATATTTAATTGGTTTATATGTAATGCACGTATTCTACTGTTGGACTGTTTCTGTCCACATTTTAAACAGCAAAGGACTAACTCCTCCATTGCAGCCGAACATCTGCTAGCTGTGCTTCAAAGCCCTGACGAGCTGACTGACTGCTTCGTTGTTTCTGCTCGTCTCTCCCTCCAGGACAGCATAACCGTGCTGGGTCAGGTTTGCTGCGACAGTAACGGCAAGCTGAATGCACACTCGGTTCTCCTGGAGGCAGGACCAGAGCAGGGTGGCCAGCAGGTGCCTGTTGACCTGTCTGAGCTCAAAGAATATTCTCTCTTTCCTGGTCAGGTGAGCTGAGCGTTTATTCTCGAATATCATTCGGTAGCAGCATTCTCACCTCTCAGTTTCCATTAATAGTGAAGGGCAGACACAGTGAGCGGTGGTCTCTCCTTTGCCTCTGCGCTGAGGTCAGTGTGCAGCAGGTTATACGGCCACCAAGAGAAACAGAGCATGCCAAGGAGGCGGGCTGGAGGCAGACCCACCGTCTGACCGAGAACTCTGACAGTCATCTCTCACTCCTTCATCATGAACATCTGCCTCCACGTGTCCTGGCATCCATCAAGCTGGAAAAGTCCCGAACTTGATTTACGTTTTTCCCCCCCAAGTCTGGAGAAACAAAATGGAGTAGCAACATCTACTTGTATTCCCATCCATTCATCCATATGTAAATCCGTTTGTCCGTTCATCTGTTTCTCCATCCGTCCGCGTCTGGTATTTGTGTGTCCATTCCTATTTTTGTACTTCCATCCGTCTGTAGATCCGTTTGCTGGTCATCACTTCATGTCTCCATGCATCCGTGTGTCCGTCTGTCCATCCATCCATTTGTTCAGTCGTCTCTTTATTCTCCGATATACTGAGTTGGCAAAAGTAGATCATTGGGACATAAAGACTGTGTGGGACCCAGAGACGGATGAGCTGCGTCCGTTCATCCTGGACACCCTTCTCTCTTTCAGGTGGTGGTGATGGAGGGGATGAACACAACAGGAAGAAAACTTATGGCCTCCAAACTTTATGAGGTCAGATGCTCCTTTTGCTCTTTCCTCTCTGTGTTGTTGTGAGCCGTTAGCGGATCTTGCATTAACCCTGTGTGTGTTTAGGGAGTCCCTCTTCCTTTTTACTCCGCCAGTGTAAAGATGGAGACCGATGAAGGTAGCTAGTGCTGTTCTGTAGAAAGCTATAAATCCCTGTTTATTCATTACCTGTGAGAAAAAGCGGTTTTCCTCACTACTCCTTATCTTGCTCAGTGGCGGAGCCGCTGAATGTTCTTGTGGCCTGTGGACCGTACACACCCTCTGACAGCCTGACCTTTGACCCTCTGATAGACCTGATCAGCATCATTGTCAGGGATCGTCCTGATGTCTGCCTGCTGGTAAATCTGCTAAATCCTAACTCGCAAACTCTCATCAGGGTGAAAGAAAAGCTTATAAATGTGTCTTGTACGGTCTTGATGTTTGGCGAGTATATCCTTTCTGCTTCTTCTTCTCCTCTTCTCTAGTTGGGGCCTTTTGTGGATTCCAAGCATGAACAGATCGAGGTACGATTCATTTTCACTCCCATGTTTAAAGCCGGTAAGACGCAAGGTTCATTAGTTTGACGTCCATCTGTTTGTCTCACAGAAAGCCAAGGTGACCGAGACCTTTGAGACGATTTTCTACCGCTGTATCGACAGCATTGTGGATGGAACCAGAAGGTACGTCACATCTCCGCTCCCTTCACGTGAAAGGGTTTTATTGAAACGCTGCGTGGATCATTGTGCAAGAATAAGCCAATAAAACAACCCACATTTGTTAGGACTACAATCTCCAGATGTCAGATTTTCTTTTCTTTGAATTTCTTTTGGCTTTTAAACAGACTTTTTAAGGTTTTGACTTTGGTCTATCAAGCACCTTGGGCTTGAAATCGATTTCAGAGCCGCTTGTCAGGGAAGAATGACGTAGACCGAACCAGAGCCTCTTACTGTACTGTGCAGGGTCTGCATGTGAATGTGCTCATTTACTGTTCGAATCTTGAATGGAGAGAAGTAGTTGCATGTTGTGGGCTTGTGTTGCTCATTACTGGTTGTCCATGTTGCAATTAGATTTTGCTCAACTCAATTATGATGTTATCTCCAGACCAGAGTTGTGGCTTCAAACTGAATGGAGCGTAATTATCGTAACAAGCCATTCCTCTGCACAGAAAATGATGGAAAAATCAGTAAAGAGCCAAAGAAAACCTTCAGAAAGCCAGCAGAACTACTATTTTAGTAATTACCAGAAGTTTGACTTGTTGGAAGGAAAATGTGGCTTTCGTGGAGAGACCAGTAGTCCAGACTGGATCTGATTCCACTGCTCATGTCCCAGTGGATGTTTGAAACGAAAACACATTTTATATGATGCAGTGCTGCGCCTAAATCTGAATTTTCTTTTTTTTTTTTTTTTTTTTCCTTCTGTGAAGTGTTGGCTGTCATCTGGTGTTTGTCCCGTCCCAGAGAGACATCCACCATGACTTCATCTACCCACAGCCTCCCTTCATCCTGCCGAACCTCAGCAAGGACCAGGCCCAGGTCACTCTCTCTCACACACGCAAAAAACAGACGATCTGAACTCAGTAGACTTTTTGTTTGTTGCAAATAAGCACCTGCAGCGACTGTAAATATTCTACCTGAGATGAATCACGTGGCTTTTTCTAAGTGAAGCATCTAAAAGAAGTCGGTTTACACAAGCAGGCGAACTGAGACTCTTCTGTCGCCATTCGTTCTGATGGTTCTTTAATATTTCATTTATTCCTGCAGCGGGTCACCTTTGCTCCTGACCCCTGCACCCTGCTGATCGACGGAGTGACTTTTGGCCTGACGTCGACTGACATCCTGTTCCACATGGGAGCAGAGGAGATCAGCTGGTGAGAAACGTTCAGATGACAGAAATCTTTCTGTAATTTCCAACTGCTGTCGTCTGAGTTTAAAACTATAACCGGACGGTGTTTCAGCGGCACCAGCTCGGACCGATTCTCCCGCATCCTAAAGCACATGCTGACTCAGAGGAGGTAGATGTCCTGAAAGTCTTTTTTTTTTTTACAGTGGAAAACTGTAATCTGTAATATCCGTTTCTTCCTGCTGTAGTTACTACCCCCTGTACCCACCCGTGGAGGAGGTGAACATGGATTACGAGAAGTTCCAGATTTACGGCCAGATGCTGCTCACGCCGGATGTTCTTGTTGTTCCCTCTGAGCTGCGTTACTTCGTGAAGGTACGGACATTTCAGAATTGTTTAGGGAGCTGAAACTGGAAAAAGTCCGTATGCTTGACCACGTTTTTATCATTTTAACCGTCCCCCCTCCCCCCACTCCCTCGCGTCATCATCAGGACGTGGTGGGCTGCGTGTGCGTGAATCCTGGCCGGCTCACCAAAGGCCAGGTGGGAGGGACGTACGGCAGGCTGCTCGTCCAGCGCAGCGCTACATCGGAGGACGGCAAGAGGACGAGCCCGTGTTTAACCGCTCAGGTTGTTAAAATATGATGTAATAAAAGCTTAAAATGATCAAGATGTAAATGAGCTGATTTAGCTACAAGTTTTCTGTTTTTCTTACCAGGAATTTAAAAGCATCTATTTCCTGTTGAAATAATAATAAATATGGGTCTATTTTTATATTCCAAAAACACCTGGTGTGCTGTTGATTTCAGAAACACAGCAGAAATAAATTATTGAATTCATTTGTACAGTTTTTGTTTCATTCAAGACTTGCTCTATCTCCACAATCACCTCTGTCCTGCTTGCTGATTTATTAAAACTTTTCTTACAAGAGAAATAATCTTTGGCTCATTTATGATTTTTATTGTGTTTTCTGTTGGTGGTTGAAATTCATATCTCCTAAATAAGTTCTGCTTTAATGAAAAGCAAAATGTCAGATTTCAGATCAGTCAAATCCATTTATTGGTATTTTCCTCTGTACCTAAAAATATGCAGAAAAACAAAGCAGCGTTTCACTAACAGATTAGTTTAAAAAATGTGGAAAAACCCCATCAAAATTAGCTTTACTGGCTAAGGTTTGTGTGCACAAACAAGGAATTTGACTTTAGTTTCAGCACTCAGCGTACAGACATCAAGTATAAATATATAAACTTTAAAGTATACAAAACAGAAAAAAATTTATGAGCTACAGGTGCATCTCATTAAATAAGGATATTTAAAAAGTATTTACCTTGCTCAGTACAAGAGGGAAAACATTGATGGAAAGTTGAGTGGAAGGAGAAAGTGATGCAAAAGGGATACCAAGAGACTCCAGCGGATTATTAAGCAAAGCCCATTCAAGATTTTGGAGCAGATTCACAAGTTGTGGACGGTGGCTGAAGTCGATGCTTCCATCACACAGAGACCAGACTGAGCATTATGTTTGGAAAACACGGAGAGGCACAGACTTCAAGACCTAACAGGGAAGGCTGCTATTAAATCAACCTGGGCTTCCTTAACATCTCCAAGCCATGCTGCAGTGATGCAAAAATTCATACACTCCTGACCAGAGTGTATTTACTGGACAGTACATGGAAGTACTGCTTAGTAGGCCCACATTTCTCTACTAAAATCCTTTCAAAATGGTTTTATGTTAAGTTTTTAGCGATGGAATTTTGGGTTTTCTTAGCTGTGAGCCTCAATCATCAAATTTGACAAACACCTGAAACATATAACTAATCCATGAGGGTTTTTTTTATTGAATTACTGAAAAAAAACTTTTTGATATTGTAATTTAAGATTTGTGCAATAATATAAAGTGTGTAATGCTAACAGCTAGCAGTTCAGTGCTTTAACAGCCTGAAACTAAAAACCAGCAGTTTAAAGTGTTCATAGTGAGGGGTCAAAGTTCAGAGACCTGTCCCTGAAACAGATCCTGAGCAGAATCCACTGACCCTCACAGCTCCCATCACCATCGTCTGCAGGGCTCTCTCGTCTGGCGTATTGTTGCTGCAGTACCGTGCAGAACGTCAACGCTCGGCTGGACGTTGAGGATGTCTGGCAGGAGTGATGTTTGCCTCAGGTTCCTCAGAAAGCACTGATCCTATCGGTGTCCAACCCGGTGAGCTCATCGGAGCTCTGTACTCTGAAGAACAACTCTGTTGCATAGTTGCCTCTTTTTTTTTTTTATTTAATGGTGTCCAACGTGTCGTATTTAATCATAAAAATGATCAAACTCATCTGAATCGCTTTTGTGGTCCGTCTTCGCTTCGTCCTCCGTCACTTGGAAGATGCCAAAGTTGAGACACGTCGCTGAAAAATGTTTTCAGTACGAATCACAAGGATGAACATCTTCAATTACCTGCAACGTACATTTATTTCTTGATGTTCCTGTACGTACCTTTGGGTTTCCCCTCGGTTTTCACAGCATTTTCTCTGAAAAATGAAGTAGCAGCAATGAGAATGATGCCCCATCATGTGTTTATGACAGAATTTACTCACTTTTTGTTTGTTGCCTGTTGAGGTGCGAGGAGATTCTCAATATCTTCTTCATCACTTGGTTCTTCTGCGTTATTGTTTGAGGACTGAGTGTTGCTCTCCTCTTCCTCATCTTCAGCTGCTTCCTCTGGAATATTCTTCATCTGTTTGGACCTAAAACAAAAGGGCTGCATGTCATTTAGTTTGTGTTGTATGCAAAGGTTTCATTGTTGTACCTGTTTTCCTGTGGCGAGATGATGCTGTCCTCTGAATCTCCCGCTTCGTCACTCCTGAGTTGGTCTTCCTCTTCGCTTGACCCCCCCTGGTCCTCTTCTATCTTCTCACTACCTTCATTCTCCTCATCTTCATCCTGCAAGGAAGCAGAGTCCTGCTTCTTCTCGTCTCTGTCTTCATTCTCCAGCTTGTCTGACTGCTCTTCTTCATCTCCCTGATCCTCTTTTTGATTCCTACTGGAAGGAACCTCAACGTCGCTCTCCTCCTCGTCTTCCACATTACCGCTTTCTTCACTTTTCACCTCGTTCTCTTTCTCTTCATCTCCAGATCCTGGGTTTTTCTTTCCTTCTTCTTCATCCTTTTCTTCTGTGTTGCTTTGCTCAGAGCTGTAAACTTCCTCATCATCTGTGTGTTCATCTCTTTTTTCACTTTTCACTACATCACCATCTGATTCCTCCTCTCTACAGCTCCCTGATTTATTGTCTTGAGCTGGACTCTTCGCTTTTTCACTCAAGTTGACAGTCCTCTCATCTTCCTCACTTCTGTGAAGCTCCTTCTTGGATGGCGGTGACCCAGTGTTAAGCACCCTGCCTCGCTCTGTCCTCCTCCTGCTTGCTGTGCCTCCTTCCTCGGAGGAGCTGTTTGTTTCTGAGCCCAGGGCGACTGTGCAGGAGGCAGCGACGACTTCACTGGACGTCCTGGATGACCTGATAGGAAGTGGTGGAGAGTTATCTCTATGTGGACTACAACTTTACATTCAAGAAAACAGTAACTTTATGATGCTTGTCTAAACAGCTATATTTAGTTTTATAGAATAAAATCCTTAAGCTACAAGATAATGATGAACGCAGCTACAATAACCGTCTTTCAGGATCAGTCTGGTCGTCAAATTACAACCTACTTTATTAGTTTTTGTCTTTTTTAAAAGATCTGTTCGAGGCATTTTGTACAAGCTGTGGTTTTGCACATTTACTTGCTTAAATTAGAAAATAGTGCATAAAAAGTTTAGGTTTGTAAGAGAAAAATTAAGAACATGTTTTCTTAGGAAACATTAGATGAAAATGTGTCGTCTGCAGAAGCAAAAACCCATTAAAGACAGACATGAGCTAAGCGGACTAAGGTTGATGTCTGTATTTCCATTAGAGTGCTTGTAAACATGTTAATTATTTAAGATCTGCGGTTATTTGAGTCATAATTTCATTTTATATGACTCCAACATGACATTCGTTTTACAACTGAGACCAAAATTATTCATACTCCTGCCAGATCTAGGTTTAAAGTAACCTGACCAACATGTTCCTTCTGACTGGAGGTAATATTAAGGTTCTGGAGCAGCCCAGCAAGAGTCCCAATGTGAATCTGACAGAGAATCTGTGGTGGGAAGTAAAGATTAGGGTGATGGTAAGGAGGCCTTCAAACCTCAAAGCCCTGGAGTTTATGTCAAAGGATAAACCATCAAAATACCAGTGGAAACATGCAAAATGATGGCCAGCAGTTAAAGGGTTTCATTGTTGCCAATAAATATTTTTACATTGATTATGATAAACCTTATTCTCAACTGTGAATAAAAGCTGAGACAACATTTCTTTTTACAATGGACACGTGTTTTTATCATTAAAGAGACATCTGTGATTTCCTGTCAGAAAGAACCTTTGTTGGATGACAGTAAGTAAATCTGAATCTGCCAGGGGTATGAATATTTTTGTGCTTAACTGGGTTTTCTAGATTTTTAAAGTCTTTTCAAAGTTTGTCTCCACCGGCTTTGCTCTTCTAGGAAACTGACATTTCTGCTCAACCTTCTCTACAAAACAGCTGAAGCTCAGTTAAATTGGATGGAGAGCATTTATAAGCATCAGTTTTCAAGTCTTGCTGCAAATTCTCAGTTGGATTGAGGTTTGGACTTTGACTGGGCCATTCTGGACTTTGAGCGGGCCATTCTAACACATACATCCTTTGATCTAAACAAAATCTTAAATCTAAACAGGTTATTTTGAAAATAGCTGCTATGAGGTTTTCTTTAATGCATTTTTATGCCAGCCTTGAGTTTTATGCAGTTTTTTACTGTAAATATTGTGTTGCATGAACAATTGAACCAGTCATACACACTTTAAGACAAAAATCTCTGTGATTAATCATGAACTTGACTGTTTTTTTTTTGGATCATTTTCCTTCCAGTACATCAATCTTTGTTGTTGTTAAGCCTCTTCACTCTGAACTTCCTCTCATTCATATGAAAAAGCTCCTAAAATCGAGAGATAAACCAACGTTTTGTTGATACAGAAACCTTAAAGCAGTCAATGTCTAAGAAAAAAAACGTAAAATCATACAAGGGTTCAGAAATGAAGGATCAGTTAAAATATTTACACATACCGTTATATCATTTTGGTCACAGATTATGGACACATGTATTGTGAGGATGGTGCTGTATCATAGGGGGAACATTTGGGTTAGGCCTGCTGATCAGGGTCCAACATAAATCAGTTTATCAGCATTATTTCTTACTTCTGAGAACCACATCTTTCTGACTCTGAGGATGAAGGCTTTGCTCTTCCTTTCTTCTCTTTCTTCTTTTCTCTGCTGGTCAAACTGGAATCTCTGCCACTCTCGCTGCTTTCTGCATGTCCGCTGGAGAGACGGACTGCAACGTGTGATGAAAGCATCAATAAGAAAGACAAATACGCATGCCCTTTATTACATACTGAGTTTGTGTCCTCCTGTTTGTTATCCTCTCACCTGGTTTAACGTCGAGCTCAGGGGTCAAACATCTTCTGCCTCCACCACTACTCACCCTCTTTGAACTTGCTGTGCTCGTCTCATCTTCCCTCTCCACAATTTGAGAAGCACTCAATGCTGAAGGTTCCTCCACATGGAGCTGACCTGAAGATCCTTGAGGGATCCCATCAGCGCAGGGGTTACTGCACCGTGGAGGAGCACGGCCTACGGCTTCAGGTCTGGCCCACGGTTGATGTTGATCGAATAGGGAGGTGAGGTGTTGCAACAGAAGTGGGTGAGAATATGGGAAGTTGGGTGGAGGGAAAGGTGAGGGGCTCTGAGGTTGAAAAGGGGCTCTGAAGAAACCTGGAGGCATGCCTGCTTGGATTAGCCAGGAGGACTCTGGATGGGGATAATAGGAGGAATTATCTCGGCTGTAAGGAGAGTTCTCTTCGGTGGGATACATTTGAGGAGCATCAACTTTTGGAACCCTTATGGAAGGACCTGTAAGTAAAGAGAAACCTGGTGGAAGAAGCTCCAAGTTTCTAGCTTCTTCAAGAAAAGAAACTGATGAGATATCTTGAAGAGGCAAAAGAATGAAACAAACCTTGTGAAATTAAAGGCTTGTCAACTGTTGCTGTTGATACTTGATCTTTATTGTGTTGTAGATATGACTTCAAATCGTCTTCCATCCTCTGTTGAGGAAATAAACTACTAACAGGATGTGCAATAAACAGAAAATGCTTTTATTATTTGTATAAGATCTTTGTAGAAACACCTTTGAAAAAATGGGGGGATGATGGAAACAAATATAGTCAACTGGCAATGCTTTGCAGAAGTATTTATTTATTTTTTTTATCACATTGTACATGGAAGAAAGTAATGCATAATTGTCAAGTGGAAGAAAAATTTCCCATAAAATCTGAAAAAACAGACTGCATTTGGAATGAGCTTCTATTAGTCAATACTTTGCAAAACAATCTTTTTCTGCAGTTCTTTTAGGGGTTTTGTCTACCAGTTTAGCACATCTAAAAACTGAAACCATTTCCATTCTTCTTTGCAAAACAGCTCAAGCTCAGAGTGGAAATAGAGCATCGGTAAACATCACTTTTTAAATCTTGGCACAGATTCTGAAATGAATCCCGGTCTGGAGTTTAATTTCTTCTGACCAGAGCACCTTCTTTCACATGCTTGCTATGTCCCTATAAGGATTGTGGGATTCTTTAAATAGGACTGTAATTATTTGCATTGGATTTTATTCAGAGGTATCAGAGAAAAGGGGTCTCAATTTAAATGCACACCACACTTTTGTGCTGGTTCATCCCATAGCATCCCAAAAAAAATTTTGATGTTTTTTTAGTTGTGACAAAATGGGAAAAAATTTAACGACAATAAATACTTTTGCAAGGCAGAGATGAGCCAGTTGGTTTGGTAAAACTGCCTCCATGTACAGTGCAGTGGTTGTACCTTCTTATGAGAGGCCTGTGTTTTCTCCTGAAGCTGCTGCTGCCAGCGGTGGAGGTTTTCCTCCAGGTACCTCTCATACTCCATCTGCAAATGTTAAAGTGTAAATTTAAATAACTGTTAAAATCTGAGACAAACTTTCAGTCCTGAGTTACGTTAAAAGATCTTCCAGTTACTGAATTAAATTAAGTTGAATGCTTTTATTGTCACTGTGTCTGTCACCTACAATACAACTGTTCTATCTGGCTCTGATTGCTGCTAGATTAAAAACTGTTTGAGAATCTGCAGGTTAGTGTGCTGCCTGTGTGCATCTGTGCACCCGTATAGTTTTCATGGCAGCGTTGCAGGCCATCATCTCCCTCAGTGTGTCCTGGGCTCTCTCAAACTGCAGGAGCAGCTGCCTGTTGTGCTGCTGGGCTCTGCGCTCTCTCTCCTTCAACTCCTGCAGACGCTGCTGAAGTTGCATTCCTCTGCTACAGGAAACATAGAGAAGGAGATTTTGAAAAGTTGTGATGGCATGCAGCGTGGAGCATTCTGCATTTTGTGAAAATTCATCTTCTACATACAACATCCTGTTGATACGTTGAAGAAAAGAAGGCTTTCAAAATACTCACTAATGTCCCTTAACAAGTTCTTAAGCAATAATTCTGGTCAGATATTTGACCATTCTTCTTATTTGTTTGTTGTTTTTTTAATTGCCTGGTTTCCTGGCATGAAACATGATGCTGGTTCTCTCAGGAAGCCGTCCACAGCCAATTCTTCTGGAAGATCTGGCTATAGTCAAATGTCAAACATCTGATCCAAACTGTCTCACTCAGAAGAAAAGAAAATGAGTTGGGTGCTCAGGAACCATGATCACAAACTGGAATCTGCTGGGACACCAGTGTCACAGTCCATACTGAATCCAGTTTAAAATCTCAGAAGTTGCCAACCAAGAAAGAAGCCTCTGGGCCACAACTGACACCATTGCTGAAACTTGCTGCCTATGTGAACAAGCGAAATGTTTTCAGGAGAAAGGTTTTATGGTCAGAAGAGACGAAGATTGTTTGACAACAATGACCAGAAGTGTGTTTGGGGGAGTCAAGAGGAGGCTTTCAAACCAATGAACTCTGTACAAGCTGTCAAGCATAGCAGTAGCATCATTCATGTCTGTGATGAGTGTATGTAAACTTCTGACCAGCACTGTACATTCATCCAGGTTGCTGGACGAAAAAAAAACAAAACAATAATGTACTATCATGTGGATAATTTTTTTATGAAGCTTTAAACTAAAGCCACAAAGAGTACAAACCTACATGTGACATTCTAGATCTCTTAGCCTGCCAAGTGTTTTTTCAGGTACCTTACCTCTTCTTTATAAAGAGCTCTCTTTGTTTGGTAAAAGTATTTTGCTCCATGCTGGTAAAATGCTCAGCAGAAAGCAAATTCTCCCCTGGTGCAGCCATGACTGCCAGAGCTCCTTAGATGAACAGATTATCAAGGATTAAGGTTGATGCTTTGAGGGGGAGGGACCAAAACCATGCTGCCAATCCACATACGCAACATACATAACCTTTCTGAAGCTCTCTTTTAATGATTCTGTTTTAAAAACCCATCTTAACAGGCTAATATTTCTCATTTTCATGGCAGATTTCACAAACATGTCTGTACTGACATCTGAAATCCTCACATTTTCAAATATATACTCTAGTTAAAGTCAGATGACGATATAATAAATATGTGTTTAAAACCGTGCAAATCCAGTGTCTAAAAATTAGTAGGAATGGGCACACCCTGTCTTAATTTTTTTATACTACTACTATGAAGAAGAATCGTTATGATGATTATGATTATTATTAATACTAATAATAATAATAATAATCATTATGATGATTATGATTACTACTACTGCAAATAATAAAAATATTATTATTATTATTATTATTAATTATTATTATTATCATCATCATTTTTTGTTGTTGTTTTTTTATTACTGGGAATGACCTAAAAGTAAAAGTGGTTTTGTTGACATACAGTTGAAGTGAAACATATAATGGATGAGTTTAAATAAGTGGATATTATTTGGGCGTTAAACTAAACCAGAAAAGGTGCAAAAAAGCCAAATATTCCGTATAATATTACAGTTTGAAAAGGTTTTAAACAGACGCAATTTTAACAAGCGGAACTATACTGTATTGTTTCACACGGGTTGTATTATTATGTAACACTTAGTGTCTTACGTGATTTGAGAGTAATTCAACAGAGCAGTTCCTTGTTTAGAGAGTGATGTTTGATTCATATTTAGCAAAGATTAACGCGATTTAGTATTTTACGCTAGAATAATGTTTTCTGGAGGTTTGTGACTTAATACGATTAATTCAGAGTCGCGTAGGAAGCATTATTTGACTAGTTGCTGCTAGCTAACCAACCACTGTGCGTCTGTAGAATCGCTCCTTCAATACGCTGACCGCGTCGCGGTTTTAGCTTTACCTCAAACATGACAGGTTTGGGCAGCAGGTTGTTCTGCAAGGTCGGAAAACTTTGCGAACAGCTCCCTGTGTTCCTCAATACCTTCTTGGTGTTCTCCATCACCGGGGAGGTGAGCTACCTTGTGCTGGTGGAGGCTCCGCTGGAGGCAGAGCAACAGAAGACGGTGTGGTCCTCCTGGTGGAAGGCGCTGCACCTGCTGGGCCAGTACTTCATGCTGGGTAACATCTGCTGGAACGCATTTCTCTTCCTGAAAATCAGCCCCAGCATCAAGGGGGTGTTCCTGGGAGGAGATGGACTGGGGCAGGGCTGGAGGTAAGGAAGAGGCATCTGGCTGACTTCTTGGTTAGGAACCCATCTGTAAATGAATACACACAGCTGTGTTCACGCCTTTTTACTGCCTCCTCAATGTCAACCGTATATAATGAATTAAAAATATCTATTAAAAAAAGATGGACTTTCCATCTTATTCAAATGCTCAAACAGACACTTATAAGGTGGAATGTCTGCTGTTCTAAATAAATATAAATTTCCGTAGGAGAGCAATAAGTTGAAAATATATATTAATTGTGCGGTTTTTTTAAAATAAACTTTAGTTCTCATTCTGGCTCATTTTAATTTAATCAAGATTATATGCTTTTTGTCGGTATATTTTGTTATATGTGTCATCATCCAAAAGGTAACATCAATAACAGTTTGTTGGGTAAAAGATTATTTCTTTACACTGTTGTTATGTCCCCTGGCTTGGTCTAGGGGATATAAGGCACCAACATAATTAAAGACAGTGAAATGAGGAGTCAAGGTGGCATTTAAGATGTTTATTTTCTGTACAGACTGAGGAAAAGCTTCAGGGAGAGCTCAGGACAACATAATAAACAAAACAACCCTGAAAGAAAAACAAAAGATAAACTTACCTACTCCAATAAAAACAAAATATACAAACCTACAAAATAACCTACCTAACAAGCACATAAACAAGAGAAAACTGGGGTTAAATTAAAAGGCAGCTCTCCCCTACCAAAGCAGTCTGGCCATGTTGACAATATAGAAATGTACAAAGAGGCATTCAAGCCTGCACAACAAACAGGATCGTAGGGCAGTCAAGTGGCTCAGAGGCACTGAAGTGCAGCTTGGCAGCCATTAAATAGTCACAAGTAATTGGTGATTGGCTTCAGAGCCAGGAAGCGGCACCCAATCTTGGAGGACGTGGAGCCTAGAACAGAACAGAACAAGGCATTATTTCAATGCAAAACAAAAACATCCACATTGGGGATGTAACATTGATCTCATCTTAGCTTGTTATCCTTGAGAAGATAACTATGGGATGGGATGGGATACTGGAAGGCAGTAATTACGTTACTTTTAATAGACTGCAGTTAGTACTGTAGGAACATCTGTAAAACCTACTGAAGTGTCACATATGTCTGCTTGGCATGCTAAAAAATGCTAAACATATAGAAGTAAAAAATGGCTCTGCAGTATTATAGTTCCTTGCAAAAATATTGAAACCTTTTCCATATTTTGTCACATTACTTCATTGTATTTTGATGGGATTTTATGTGATAGACCAATACAAAGTCTGGCATAAATGTGAAGTGGATAAAAAAATGACACTTGTTTACTTTAAAGTGGGGGTATTATGTACAGTCAACTTTTTTGAGCTTTATATCATGTTATCATGTCATTCCCTCATCAAAAACATACCTGTTGCTTTGATTCTTTCATGCATGTTTGAGAAATCCCTGACTCTTCAGTGGCAGCCATTCAGGGGTGCCTAAACGCTTGCTCTCACAAAACGACGTCTACTTCCACACAGCTCCTCCTTGGAGCTGCAGTCTCCACACCTTCCCCACTCAGCTCCTCCAGACTAGCGGCAGCAGCGATTAGCAAACACCTGGTGGAACTGCGCATCAGCTGAGCTTATCATACAAACTACTTCTCAGTCCAATGCTCCTAAGAGCGGTTGTAAATGATGCGTAATGAGAAGCATTGTTGTGATGACGTGCTGAAGGCAGAGTGTTGGAAAGAGTAGGAGCTTCTTCAAGAGGCAGAAGCCCAATTCCAAGGCTGAACTCAAATTTTGAGTTAGGGTTTTTTTTTTATGAGTAAGAGAAATTATTGAGGTTTATCCATTATTACTTTCATGTGCAATAATAACATGGTTCTCCTTCTGCTTTGATAAGACAGATTTTTAGCACAACGTTGATGTTAAGTTTGTCTACTTACCTCTAATGTAAAGGTAATAAATGCTTAACTACTGTCTTAAGATT
Source organism: Anableps anableps (assembly GCA_014839685.1). Classification (NCBI taxonomy): domain Eukaryota; kingdom Metazoa; phylum Chordata; class Actinopteri; order Cyprinodontiformes; family Anablepidae; genus Anableps; species Anableps anableps. The sequence goes on from CM026074.1 coordinate 22,700,751, forward strand.
GATAATTATTTATCGTGGCTATGGTATCAGCTGAAATTTCATGATAGGCTAAAAGGTTGGTTTGTTTTTCTCTGATACCTTTTTTAACAAAGTAAAAATATCCAAAACATCTTCAGCATTAAATAATGTTTTCTTTTGCTACACAGGTACTGTTACACGTGCGAGACACACACCCCTCCGCGCTGCTCCCACTGCTACGACTGCAAGGTGTGCGTTCTGCGGCGGGATCACCACTGCGTCTTCTTCGGCCAGTGTGTCGGCTTCCGCAACTACCGTTACTTCCTGTGCTGCTTGTTGTTCATGTGGTCGGGGCTCCTCTACGCCATGGTGATGAATGCAGAGGTCTTCATCGTCATACTGAAGGAGGGAGTGACTCTGCACAGCATCCTGCTGCTTCTCGTACCCTGGATCATGCTTGTTTCAGGTCTTTTACCCTGGTTGCCTTGTATATTTTGCTTGTATTCTTTGTACGTTTTATTATTAGCTCTAAGTTGGATTTGCTTTAGTTCTTTTCAATTAATCGGGGATCAAACACAACAAAAACCGATGGAAACAATTTGGAAAAAGGGACATTTTGGTGCAGACATTCTTATGATTACCTTAAATAAAGCAAATGATATGAGCTAATATCTTCCTTTGTTTTTTTAGGCCAGGTTTCAGCACGGGCCTTCGCCTTTGCCTTTATCGCCGACACATGTGTCGTGGGTTTCCTGCTCGTCTCCGCCTTCTTCTTCTTCCACCTGTTCTTGCTGTTTCGAGGGCAGACCACCAGGGAGTGGTACTCTTCTCGCCGCCCCTACAACCTGGGTCTCATCAGCAACCTGCGCCACATGCTGGGCCTTCGCTGGTACATCTGCTGGCTCTCCCCGCTTATCCCATCACCGCTCGTTGGAGACGGGATAAACTTCCGGGTCACAGGATCTCTAGAACCCTCACAGTAACATCCAGAGGTCTGAACAGACTCTGAGTCTTTCCTTTAGTGGTGATGGTTTATGCTGACAAGAGCAGCAGCAGGAACATTGCCTCAGTTTAAGAGGAGGTAGCTTTGGATGGGATGCTGCTTAGATACTTGGTGGTGGTTTTATCGTTTGAAATTATTCGTCAGCCTTTTAGTTGCACTGACAAGGGAAATCAGGGGTTGACCTGAAGATGATATCTGCACTGGTTAAGGCTAACCTCAGATACTTATACAATTCTTTACAACACTGAGCACTGAACATATGTTTAAAACAGCACTAAAGTAAGAATGTACTGTATCAGTTATTAAAAGTAAAAGTAGAATATTAAATCTTTTGTTAGAAGGCATTTGCAAGACTCTCGAATGTGGTGATGTAGTTAAACTTTGAGTGGACTTTTTCCTAAAGACCTAAGCTGCCTAAATCAGTCTCACTCAGATTTGTTTTGCACTTTTCCTGATTAAACGCCGGGATATTTTTCACTCACTTCTGAGCAGCTGCTGCGTATATCACAGACCTTTAGAGGGGACTGTTTCAAGTTGAACAAAAAGGTCTTTACTGAAGATGCACAGAGAAATCAGCTGACGATCAGATTCGGATGAGTTTTAGCTTGATCAGCCATGAAAAGTGATCAGAAACTTAAGACTTTCATCTTTTTTTGATCTGTAAACACACCGAGGTGCACTAACCACATCACTCTTCAGTCTGGAGAAGGTTCTGAGGTATTTTCAGTACTATTATGGTGTTTAATATAAAAGCGGAGGGAAACACAGATGTGTAAGAAGTTAATGTAAAGGAAACTATTTTCTATGATATATTAAAACATGGGTGTGGTTTATTTAGGCTGTAAGAGAGAGCAACTCCTTCACCTGATAACAGGAAGGCTGAGCAACTGTATTTTGTTTTGTTAGTTTTCAGCCTCTGTCAGAGAACATGCTGGATTTAGACATTTCGACTGCCTTTTGGAAATCTCAGTTAAGGTAAGGTTCTGTAGGAAATACCCAGAGACAGATGTGTGCAGTTATTAATACTAACTATGCTAACTGTTAATATATGATGCTAAAGTTGGTTTTAAATGTCCACTTTGTAATAATTTTGTCTTGGTTTTAAGTTCCTGTTCACACAAACGTCAAATGTAAGCATATTTCTTGGTGACAAAAACACACAGACATGATATCAGGAGATATTTTAAGAGTAAATTATGATAGAAGCCCACTTTGCACTTACCTATGCTCTCTTTCTGTGCTAGCAACACAAAGAAAGTGGATCCTTTTAATGGGTTATCTCACATCTGTCTCACTTTGCCCTGCCTCTGTTTCCATTAAATTACTTATATAAACTTATATAAATTTAATTAATGTCATTTATATTTTGCCACAGACCATAGAGATATAGATGAAAACACTGAGTGTGGTGTAGCTGGGGCTTAAAATAATCGTAAAAACCCTGCTTTACAAGAGCTCCCCTCACATGGTCAGATGGCAACTCTGATTTTAAAATAAAATTAATGACCAGTCACTGTAAGAAGGCTATAAGAAATATTTTTATTACAGCTCTTAAAGAGAAGTCAGAATTGACTAAAATTGTTAGCGCCGGGTCAGAGTTGGATCGGAAATCAGCCACAAATATACGATTGCTGCATCTCTAGTTTTTAAAATTGTTAGCAAAAACTCTCAGAAGCAGTATATAGTGTGTTATGTTTTAGTTTACAGATTGATGTCATGTAAAGCAATTTAACAAATACAGTATTTAAAATGATTTTATGACAGTGATGTGAGAACAATTTGTTTCATAGTTTATAATTTGTAAGTGTTGTGGGCCGTCAGGGACTTGAGCAACATTGCATCATTGTACCGTTACCTGCTGCAACAGCAAACTGATCTTTGTAACGTCCTGGCTTTGCAGGATGACAGTTCCTGTACGAATATTTGTATCAGTCCGTCTCTTTATGGTTTATTTTTTAAGGCGTCGCTGAGGCTGATAATCGTGATATTTCAAACTGTACAGTTTCAGCATATCAACTCCTACGGTGCCCTGCTTCAGCCCAGTATATAGAAATGGCTTTGGAGCATGCTAACATGTCTTACTGCACTTGATGCCAGCTTTACTTTCATTACCTCGCCTGTATTTTATAATTCAAACTCTCCTTGCCTTAAAGTGAATCAACAAATCACAAGCCTTTGGTTTGACAGGTTCTTAAGTGTTGGTGAATATGTAATCTATCAAAAACTCTTAAGTTTTATTTGTCTACTGAGTTTCTTGACTGTTTTGAAAAAGATTGCTGTTTTTTCTGTTGGGTTTAGCTGTTTGAATGTCAGTCACTGAACTCTTTGAATTGAGGTACTTTGCTGTTTTTATTGTTTTGTATTTGCAAACCTTTTGTGTTGTAATGTTTACTTTCAAAAAGGTTGTTTAGAAAAGTGTTTTCTCCTATTTCTGCTTCAGAGTTTCTCAAATGTTTGAATTAAACGATACCAATCTGTTGTATACCTGCTGCTTCTACTGATTATTTGTGAGCCTACTTCAGCAACCTTTGATTAATCTGAAGAGCCCTGCAAACACTAACCCTACAGGTTCCTTCAGGGAATGTTCCCTACAGGTACGGCAGTCTATCTTCTTTAGAGAAGGGTTTAAGGCAAGTTTCCCAAAGGAACGAACATGATTACCTTTCAAATAATGTTTAGAGAACATCCTTTAAAGGTCACTAATTTATACTGTTCAGAGAACCTTTCAGAGCTGTTTTCCTCCAATCTCAGAAGGTTAGTTTAAACAGTTTTCTGGAAACGGTCAGATAATTTTCTCCAAAGATGGAGACTACAACTGTACAACTGTACAAAGTCTACAACTTTTACAATGTAACTTTCAGGGAAAATTTAAAGACTGTTCTCCGGAAGTCTGTTTCAACATAAACACTGACCTTTTTGTGAACTATCAGGGAATGTCCCTTAAACCTTTGATAACAGTAACCTACAAAGAACATTTAAGGAACGTCGCTTAAAGGCTACTGATTTTCTAACCTTTAGGAAATGTTCTCTAAACATTATCCAAAGGTTAGTTGAAACAATTTTCTTGGAACCCTTGCAAAATCACTCAAGTTTCCCTGGAGATGTTTTACAACTTTTATGAAAAGACATTTTAGGGAGTATTCTCTAAAGTTTGGTTTCAATATAGAGGAACTTTCTGGGAACAGTCACTAAAGATTAAGCAGTGAATAACCTTCAGTGAACATTTTGGGAACATTTCTTACAGGTTAAGCAGAATATAACCCTACAGAAAACATTTTGGGAACATTTATTAATGGTTAGACAGTGTATAACCTTCAGGGATCATTTTGGGGACATTACAAAAGAATGTTGTGGGAACTGGCCCTGTCTGAAAACAACCCAGGCAAGCGCTTAGGGAAGCCCCACTACCTGTCAGAGAACCAGGTAATGTTCCTCAGAAGTTGGTTTCAACATAGTGTGACTTTGTGAGTCAGGGAACTTTTACGGCACATACGCTTAATGTCTGAAAACAGTTACCCTTCAACAAGGTTTAGGTGACATCATAAGATTAATGTCTTTCTCGCCTTCAGAGAGCCTTTCTCTTTCACTTTAACAATGAATGGTAACACTTGACAGTTCAACGGAATGAAACAAAAATTAAAGAGTAAAATCCAGCCCAATAGATCTAAAAATAAAATTTAAAAAAATCCTGCAGGGACAGTGCACACTTTATTGTAGAAAAATGTCAATCTAATGAAAATGAACGTAATGGGTGGTATATCACTGTACCGGCCGAACGGAGGAAGACCGTCTTTCAACGGGCGCCATTGAAGGAGCTCCTAAGAGTGGCCACAGCTGTAGTTTCTTTTTCTTGTTGGTAAGATTTTATTTTTTTTTTAACTGTTATTTATGCATCGGTTAAAATTAAATTGGTTGGACATTGTAAAGCAGAGTCAAATACAGGCGTAAATTCACAACCAATTTCAAAGTTGTCGCATCTCAAGCTAACGGAACTACAGTCTCAACTGTTGCTATAACGTTTCCGACTCCATTATTGACCCGTGAATAATGGCTTAAAACTGTATAAAACATCTGTTTCTTTAGCTTTACCACTGAGATGAACATTTTTTTCCCGAAATATTTATCTCCAAACTTGACGCAGACGTTTGCCTTTGAACTGATTGACTATTTTAACATTAGTTAGCTTACCCGTAGTTAACGTTCTTAAAATTAGCCTAAATAAAATACAAAGGTTGAGCTACAAAATTATAATAAATGCGGGATTCAGTTTTATTCCTAATTTTTACATTATAATAAACATTTAGTTTATTATTTTTGAACAAATTTTTACAGCTTCTGTTTATTTGCACTTTGAATTCAGGATTGTTTGAATTCAATTCTGTGTTAGGGCCAGATAACAATATTTTAAAATAAAATAAAATCATAATGTTACAAGAACACAGTCGTAGTAATGCGAGAATAAAGTTATATGACAGTAAAGTTGAAATAATACGAGAGTAAAATCTTCATGTTACCAGAATAAAGTTGCAATATTTGAAGAATGAGCTAGTAGTTTTATGAGAACTCCAACACGAAAAATAACAACAAATTATTTATAAGCTTTTTTCTCATTAAAGCTGTGTTCTGGTAAAATTGCGTCTTTATTCTGCTAATATTATGACTTTATTCTCGTAATTAAACGAGAATAAAGTAGCCTGGCCCCAATACTCTGCCATACAGCTCACAGAAATGGTGATTAAAATAAAAGCCACTTTTTGAAAATATTTTCTGTCATTTGTAATTTCTTTCTTAGAAAAGAAATCGAGAAAAAATAAAATCAAATAAAATCAGAAATGGGATCCAATATGAATAAATCGGAAATTTTATTTTCAAGCCATATGACCCAGCCCTACTTCAAAGAGACTCTAAACCTGTGTTCATTATAAATTTGTATGTAATATTTTATATTGAATATTTGTTTTAGACTCAGACACTTGCTCATTGTTTATTTAACCTTATTTTCTATTTGTCAGTGTTGGCATTTTTGCTTCATGTGAAATGATGCTGTGCAAATTTCTTTATCATCACTTTACTGATGTGTTTTTGCAGCATGGGGGTGGACTTGGGAAGCCCGATGGATTCAACAGAGGAGAATATGTGTGTAATGCTCAATAAACAAAACCTTCTCTCTCTACACACACACACACACACACACACACACACGCACATAAGTTTAATTAAACGATCAATCAACCTGTAACATTTTGTGTTGTAAAGATCCCGAATGGATATGCTGGAGAAAATAGCTGAGCTGGATTACAGCCAGAGTCAGCTGAGGGACCTGAACGCTGAGATGAGGCACTGGCTGGATGTGGCAGACGATGACATGGCCGTGCTGCGCTCAGAGAACGCCAGCCTCAGGAAACAAGTGAAAGAGTAGGTGCATCATGCCTTCTGTCTTCTTTGACTGGTCTGTCTTTTAGAGTTAAATCGCCGCAAATGTCGTCCCAATAACTTCCTCAGTCACCACGATGAAGAACCCTATTTTTCTCTGTTCCTGTGTGTCTGCAGCCTGGAGAAGATTCTTACTGAGCTGCAACAGACTGAAGTTGAACCTTGTGGGCCTCTGATGGCTGATGGGCTCAATGAAAATAAAATCAGTGAGAAGAAGATTCAAGATTTGGTGCGTTGCCAGCAGAATTATGTCCCTATCTGCCTAAATCTAAATCTAGGTTAACCGTATAGATAGGTTGCTTTTCTCTAGGTTGCCTCTAGTCATCATCACTTTTATCTGATTGTGGTTTTTTACAGGAGAAGGAAACCTTAAAGGTGCAGGAAGAAAATAAGGAGCTAACTACCAAGGTAGATATGTTATTTTGCTGTTTAGATGACTTTAATCAGCAGTGGTTCTTGTGTCTGCTGGTGCATTTCTAGAAGTAAAAATGGGTCAAAGATGTCAATATTTCAATGGAAATATAACTTTAAAAATGGATAGGTTGGCTTACAATTCATTTCATTTTAAGATGTTTTCACCCTTTTCAGCTAAAGAAACTTAAACAAGAACAAGAGCAGGAAAAGCTCACTCTGATCAAACTCAAGACTGAATTTGAAAACCTTGAGGTAAGTTAAAAAGTTTTACTTTTAGAGAGCTAATAGTTTTTCTCTCTGATGATTGAAATCAGTGTTTTGGTTTTGATTTTGCTGAAATCTTCTCAAACAGGAGTCTTTGCCAATTGATTTTTTTGTTGTAAATGTATAATGTGTGTGTTATAGGGTCATGAAATACCATTAATTTAAGCCACAGTGCTTTCCAGATTCACTCTTCACACCCTTTGGCATACATTTTATCTTGTGGCAACCACAAACTTCAACATGTCTTTGTTGGATTTCATGTGATAGACCATCACAAAATTAAAGGATATATGGATTTAGAATCTTTAAATAAATAACAATATGAAAAGTCTGATCATTTGTTCATCCCACGTTTTTGCCTACATGCAAAATCCTACGTGTGCTCGCAAACGAACACTGGACCTTTCCCGGAAAACATCGGCTCCGCTTTTAAACGTGAAGCTGGCAGCATTATGCTGCGGGGATGCTCTATGCATTCACTTTTACAAATGTTTTTTAAGATTCACATATTTCTTAAATAAATCAACTTTTAACTCTTTATTTATTATGTCGTGTTTTGTCAGATTGGAGTGGAGGAGGTTCAGTTAGAGCTGCAGCTCAGGGATGAGCTGATCCATCGGGTAGGAGCAGAGAAACCCTCCACTAAAACAGGATTTTATTTGAAATCGGGATCATACCTGTTAATGTTTGCTATTCTCTCTTATTTATCATCTAATACTGATTTTTAACTGTGTGTTACTTGGATAGAAAAGCCAGCAGATACAGCACTTGGAGGAAACTGTGGAGGAATACTCAGAAATCATAAAGGCAATTATGTTGACATTCATTATTTGTTCTAAATAAATATAGTTTTGCTTTATCGGGTGTCTATGAGCTGAGAAAAGTGCTGTCATCCTTGTTCACAGTCGTATTTCTTTCTAGGATGCTGAAGTTGTCATTTGTTTCTGCTCTGCAGGACCTCAGGTTGATGAAGGAGGACCTGAGTCACCAGCTGGAGGAAAGACGAGACGAGGCTTCATTGTAACCCTGACATACACGTCCTTAACATTCATACGGTTATTACAGCCCAAGTCCTCAGTGTGTAGTGTGTGGTGCTGTTTGTTTTCAGTGCTGCTGTGACTGAGGTGATGACAGAGGAGGAGGGACGGCCCAGTCCTCACCTGTCCATAGCAGAAGAAATCCAGCTGCTCTTCTCATCTGCTGAAATGAGAACCTGCATGAAGGACTCCACAGATCCTGCGTCTGAGACATCTGAACTGGACAGCAATGTAAAACACTCAAAGTTCTGCTGTGAATTTAGTAAACCTAACCTTGATGAATGATGAAACAACCAGTATTTGGTCAATAATATTGGTTTCTTACATTCTCCAGACTGAAAAGACATTATGTAATCAATCTCTAAAACAGTTTTGGCAAAGCAGGTTTATAGTTCATTAAGTTCCTTTGTTTGTTTTTTTTTTTTTCCTGTGATTTAATGTTCTGTAATACCAGCGGTAACCACAAGAGTGCGCCACATTTTTCAGAAAGTACTGTGTGAATGAAGTACAAGAAATAAGGCTTGTGTTGTTTTATGTCTGCAGATAAAGACTGACGATGAGGAGCAGCTGGAACCTCAAGATCTTACAGTTAACCGCAGAAACAAAATGTATGTTAGTTTGCAAATATAATCCACCTCTTGTGTTCTGTACCCAACTTTTCTCAGTTGTGCAGTTCTTGTTGATCTCATATGTAGTTGTTTTGTGCCTTCATCTCTTTCCTTACAGTGGGAAAAGCTGTGTTGTTACCTTGAAGACCACCACCCAGAAGCTGCGTATGGTGTTCATCGTCAGTCTGTATATTTTGGTCTTTGTAGTTTGTGGATGCCTGTTTGGAAACTCTGGCCATTTTTTCACCAGCAGTTTGCTGGTGTTGTCGCCCTACGTCAGCATCCAGTATAAGGCCTTACCTCCCATTTGATCTCTTCTCAACATGTTTCAAGTCTGATCTTGGGTTGTTTGAGGTTTAAACTGCAGATCGACAGGAATTTAACTTGATGAATCTCTTCACATGTATGCTGTTCTATATGTAATCTGTGACACGGAAGTAAAGTTGCAAATCGGCTGCTTTTGTTTCAGTGTCCTGTTTAGATGGTATCGAGGGCAAAGGATGCATAACTGCCTTCAGCTGCACAGTAACTCTTGGCAAAACATGAAATCACCACCCTTTGAGGATAATATGTTTATTTTGTAAGGGAAAAAAAGCATGCAGTGAATTACAAAAGTATTCATACCCTCTGAATTGTTTCATATTTTTTTGCCTACAACAAAAATCCTCAATGTATTTCATCTCGTAGACCAACACAGTCGAGCATCATTGTGACATGTATTCAGTCCTTGTGAGGCACTAAAATCCCACCTCGCTGCAAAGAGAGCTGCAGGTCTTTTGGGGTGTATCTATTTAATTTGCATAGCTTAGATACTGAAATCTTTGTCCATCCTTCCATTTCAAAATAGTTAAAAATCAGTCTGATTAAATGAAGAGTTTCTGGACAGTAGTTTTCGAGGATTATCAAGTCACATCTTCTCATCAGGCTTTGGCTGGGCATTTCCGGATCTAAATCCTTCCAGTGTTTCTCTGGCTGCATGTTTGAAGCCGGTCTTTTGCAGCCGTTTTTGCTGGTTTTCTTATTTCCTTGTTTGAGATGAAGAAAAGTTTTTAAAAGGCGTTCAGCTTGGTATCCTGATGCTTTCACAGCTTCCTTTTCATTATGTTTTAAGTTTCCACTTTAAAGCCTTTTGCTCGTACTTGATTCAAATTTTAGACAAAAATTTAAACTGAATAACCTTGAAAGACTTTTATAATCATTTTCACAGTTTCAGATGAAAGATTTGTTAGAAATATTTTGTGTCAGATCACAACAGTTGCTTTTTTTTTTTTTTTTTTTTACCCACAACTTCATTTTAATAGTTACACTTCAACAGTAGATCAGTACAGAAATGTTATGACCTACAACGGTGAACAATCATGGGGAAGACTGCTGACTTAACAGGGTCTAGCAGGCAGTCACTGTCACCCTCCACAAGGTAAGGCACAGAAGATCACTGGTAAAGCAGCAGGTTGTTTGCAGAGTGCTGGATCCAAGAATATCAATGGAAAGTTGTGTAGAAGGAAAAAATGTGATGGTACACAAGAAGCAGGGGTGGCTGCAGGTTTGAGAGGATTATAAAGCAAAGTGTACTCAGGAGTCTGGAGCAGATTCACAAGGTGTGGAGTCAGTGCTTCAAGAGGTGCTGCACACAGACCTGTCCAAGACACGGGTTACAACTATCATGTTCCTTGTGTTAAAAACTACATCTGAACCAGAGACATTATAGGTATGTACCTTGACTAAGAAGATACCAGAGTGGGGTGTTAGTGGTTCAAATTCAAAACACCTCAGCAAAGCCACATTGTTGCAGTAATTCATGCCCTAATTGGAAATACTTCAACATATCTATTTTTTTTTTTTGTTGTTTTATGGAACACTCTAAATTTCCGAGGAACTGAATTGGGGGATTTCATTAGCTTTAAACCACAATTAACAGAAATAAATGTCTGAATTGCATCACTGTGGGAATTTAATGAATATAAGTTTCAGTGTCTGAACTGAATAATCGAAATACATGAATTTATTAGCTGTTCGTTGATATTCTCACGGTTTAGTGTCTATTGAATGAAAAGCTGTAAATGGACCAAACCAAGTCATAACCATTGTCTGTGCAGTAAGAATAAATTAGTCCTGGTCTTCGTTTAAGATGAAAAAAAATATCACTTTAGTCATGCTGATCAGCCCCCCCCCCCCCCCCATGGTTGACCCACCCAGCTGAGCTGAAGGAGCTCTGCTCTGGAGAACAGCCCCTCCCGGTGGGGAAGATCACAAACTGGATCCCATTTGGAGCAGAATGGATGCTGAGACGATCCGAATCGGGGGATGTTTATAAATAGACGCCTGCTGGTGATTCATCAGCTGCTCGTATCCGCTGCATCCTCACTCGGCCGCTGCTGGATGCGGATGACGGGCCGCGTCGCCTCCTGTGGTTCCGATGGAGCTCCGACACGGAAACACTGAGACACGACAAATCGGAACCGGAGAGCAACAGGCCAGTTAGATCCGGTTCGGAAGAGGAGGGGACCCGCTGCGGCGGCGACATGTTCTGATCGGAGAGCCGGAAGAGCGGCTGCAGCTGGCGGGATGAAGGCTCCGAGGAGACCGAGGCAGACGCGGCTCCTTCCCCGGTTCTGTGTCGGCGGAGTGGTTCTGCTCGCAGCTTTCTGGGTGTTTCACCTCAGCGAAATTACAGGTGCTCCAAGAATGAGCTGTCTTCTCGTTCAAAAGCATCAATTACGTGCAACCAATTTATATAACATGAGAACAGAAGTTTTGTGAAATTCAGTTTATTTTAAACTTCATCCCAAGAGCATGTGGTCATCTCTTTTAATCCAGGCATTCAGGGCCAAACTGGGCAGACTGGCAGGCACTTATCTAAAAGAGAGCTCATTCAGCAAACAGAAGACAACCAGAATGGCAGTATTTCTAGATCTGGTGAGACTTTCCTGTTTCTTCTCTAGTCTGATTTCATTTCAGACTCAGCATTTGCAAACATAATTAGGCAGAGGATTTGCTGTTGTTGACGTGCATTTGTTTTGTTAATTGAGAGTGAAGGTGTGACGTCTCATCTCTATTAATGTGTTTCATTCATGTCTGCTTGATGTGCCTCCCTGTTCATTCTTCATTTTCTCCAACTCTGCACATCTAGATGTTTAAACACGGTCGGGCCTTTGAGGGACCCAGTTGCTAGGAAACTGAATGCGGAATTTGCGGTCGGATGTTGCGAGTGTCTCTGTTGTAGTTCAAAGTGTCTACCCGGTCGTAATGATCTGCAAGCCTGTCTCCAGTTTCTCATCGGAGCTGGTTGGCTATTGGGTTTATTCAGCAGCAAATGCATTAAAAAAAAAAAAAAAAAAAAAAAAAAAAAAAAAAAAAAAAAAAAAAAAAAATCTAATTTGTTTGAAATCATTTTTATTGTATTACATGTCCAATTTAGCTGTGTTTTGACAATTGAAAGAAATCCGAGCTTTTTGGAGACCAGGAAGCTGAAAGGCAGTTAGAACAGAAGCACATTTACCATGGCCAGCCCGAACTATTAGCAAACTTTGCACCATGTAGGTAGCTCTGCAGGCAGGGGTGCACCATGGGAACAAAGATTCACACATGGGTTATGTTTACAGAATCATAATTACAGCTGTGCTGGTGCTGTGTGGCTCAGTGGGTAGACCAGGTGAAAATCATGCATGGACAAGAACAGGCCTGTCACGATACCAAATTTTGCTGGATGATAATTTGTCACAGAAATTATTGCTATAAACGATAATATTGCTGTTTTGAGACCATTTTCAAATGATATATTGATAATGGCTAGTTTGCCCTCTCAAAGACCAATTAAGTTTAATTTTGTAAAGAACACTTAACATTATCACTATGGTTTAATTTTCCATTTTATTTCCTGTTATTGTTTTATTAGTTGCCTTTATTTCATTATTTATTTTTTTCTCATTTTTTTTGTTTTTAATTTAGTTTTTTTTTTAATTCACCATCCCTTTTTTCATTATGTTTTCTTCTATGTTTTTTCCATATTCTGTATTTATTTAGTAATTTAAGATAATTAATTACATAATTAATTCTTAATTAATTAAGAATTTAAAAATCCAAAATAAAACTTGACAATCAAAAACAATAAACAAAACGGAAATAAAACCCACACACAACTGAAACCATAAATGAAATGAATTATAATGCCTCTGTCGACAAAATTACCCTTCAAAAAAATATTAATCATCAGAATTGGAATTATCAAACTCATTTTAATTTATCGTGCGATTAATTGAATAATTGCTTATTGCGACAGACCTAGACAAGAATATAAAAGCAGTCACTGCTGATGAGCTCAACCCAAATTAAATTCTGCTTAGGACCTCATCAGACAGCTATGTTGATCAGTCTTTGTCTTTGTCTTCGCTGCAGATGGCTGCTCATACAGAACGGGGTTCTGCTGCAGGTTTGTTCCTGTTTAACAGGAGTTTTCCTTTCTACTGTCGCCACATGCATTCTCAGGATGGGCAGTTGTGGCAATACAGTTAACTATTCAGAAAACCTTTTTCCCGATGGCATAGTAAACTGAACTTGACCGCATTTTTTTTATAACTAGGATCAAACTGGAACGAATGTAAAGAATTAGATTCTGTCGGTATGATTGGATTGGACTGACTTTATAAATTGAATCTGTTTGTCTTTTAAAGTCCTTTGAAAAAGATTTGCTTCGCCCAGAAAAGGACAAGAACCATGGATCATTTGGAAGCTGAAATCTTGGACTTGGCAAAAATGGTTGAAGATTTCCATTTAAAATTCACAAAGATCAGCTGCCCTGAGAAATAAATATGGGTATTGAATGTTAAATACCAGGGCCGACACAAGGTTTTATGAGGCCCTAAGCAGAATTTTATTTGTGGGTCCCCTCTCTCTCCAGACTCCGTTTATATTGTCAATGCATGATCTGTTTTATTTTGCTTTTTTTAATTCTTGCATTTAACCGACTCAGTAGAGATGGAAAGGAGGAGCCAAGTTTAATGTTCCATTCACAAACAACCATGAAAAAAAGGGTACTTGCTCTTTTTTTTTTTTTTTACAAACTAAGCTCAAACACAAGCAGCGGTAGTGATTTTTTAAAAATTATTTTGCTTATAGCTCAGCAATGATGTCTCTCCATGTGGTCGAGAGCTTGCCGCTCACGTGTCCAGTTGTGATTTCTGGATTTGTCCTCGGCACACTGAGAGATCGCCTAATCGCCCTTATCTTTTCTGCGTGTCACACACAATAGACATTAAGAGTTTGCTAGCTTGAGCTGTTTTCTGATATTTTACTGTAATTTAATTTATTCTTTTTTGTTAAATAAATATGCAGACAAAAAAGACAGATTTAAGTTCTTGTAGCATCACAAATATTTTAGGATTATTAGTTTTCAAGTTACCTTTCTTTAAGATTTAGTGAAATGAACAGGCTGGGATGATGAACAGTGATGTTTTGTTGTTGATGATGAAGTTTACCATGTGAAGAGAGTGTCCAAAAGAAATCATGTGAATGTCTGTCATAATTTCACATGTTGCACCTTTGCCTCAAGATGCACAATGTTGCGTCTTTGTGGGATTAAACTGACTTTAGTCATGGTAGCTCTGCTTTGATGCTGCCAATCCTCATCTTTAGTGGAGATTTTATCAAACATGACTCACTACTAAGTTGGGGAAAAAAAAAAAAACCTTCTGCATGAAGCTTCTCAGATGACTGTTTTGCTTTCCTCGAAGAGGACTTTTTTGCAGGATTTAAATCCTGCATATGTTCTCTCCATGTGGGTTCTTTCTGGGTACTCCAGCTTCCTCCTAGAATCCAAAAGTATGCATGTTAGGTTAATTTGTCCCTCTCAATGGTGATAAATGGTTGCTTGTCCTGTGTGCCTCTGTGATATACTGGCAACACCCCCGCTTCCCCTGTGACTGCTGGGGAGAGACACCACCCCTTGCAACCCAGCAAGGATTAGTGGATAGAGACGATGGGTGGATGCTTCTAATGAACCAAATTAAATCTGTAAACATTAGATTTTTACTGTGACCTTTTGCAAGAAAAAGTGAGATGGGTTTTTTTAACTGGAGAAAATACAGCCTGAGGGTTTGCTGCTACGCTATTTTGGACAAACCCTAACCTGGTCAGAGATGCACACTTACAGCTGCAACAATAGAAAATGCTAAACTCTGGCTCACAATTGGACTGCAAACAAGTTTCTCTCTAAACTCTCTAAGAGCTTCTTTCTGAAGATCTGATGACAAACTAAACTGCAATCTTTTGTGATTTGCCCTTTTATTAGATGTCCTTAGTTTCGTTATACTCGTTCTTATTCTCCATCTTCTTTCAGCCGTACTTGAGTTCCCAGAGGACATCTTTACTCTGGGTCAGAGGAGACAGGGAGCTGTGCTCCTGCATGTTCTTTGTGTGAGTATCAGCTCAGATTCAGACTGAAAATAAAATCGTATCTTTATCCAGAAGCATAACTTGTTTTTAATAATCTGTCTCCTCTTTTTTAACAGGCTATCTACATGTTTCATGCTCTGGCCATTGTGTGTGATGTTTACTTTGTGCCATCTCTGGAAAAAGTATCAGAGGTAGAAACTTAAAAACAAACAAACTTTCTGTGACTTGAAATTCAGACAGTGTGTTTTATTATCTGTATTAGTTTTGTCAAAATTTAATTGAAAAATCCAAAGTTTTCTCAGTAATTAGTACTTTTATGTACAATTAGACTCCCTCAACCAAGAAGTAGACTGAATTTGTTTGGTTCAATTTGCCAAAGCAGGTTAATATAGTCTTGGCATCTTAGTTTTTTTTTTGTTTTTTTTGTTTTTTTAATTTTTGTGAATACAGTTATTTAAAGCAACAAGGCAGTTAATTGGTGTACAGGTGCATCTCAATACATAGGAATATAACTGAAATATCATTAATTTAATTCAAAAATTGAAACCTATATATTAAATACTCATTAGACAGATTGTTATGTTATGGGTTACACAATACTGACCTGACAGTCACTAACACTCTTCCTGGGGTAGGTTAGCCACAAAAGTTCATTGCTAAAGAAGCTAGCTGTTCACTGAGTGCTGCATACCGTTATATCAATAAAAAGTTGAGTGGAAGGAAAAAGTGCACAATCAACAGGAATAATCACAGCCTTGAGAGGCAAATATGAGCTTAGAGTCAGTATATGAACATATTTTACAGACCTTATTTATTTAAGTTGTTCCCTTCTTTCCAACAGAACCTGCAGCTCAGTCAGGATGTTGCCGGGGCAACCTTCATGGCAGCTGGGAGCTCCGCCCCTGAACTCTTCACCTCTCTGATTGGTCAGTGAGACATTGATCTAATCAGTCACGTTTTGATTAGATCCTGAAATGCTCCAGTTATCCAAGTTATATCCAGTTATTGGAATCTGGTTTGAGCTTGGAAATCAGTGGAGGAATCTGAACAAAATGTCCCAAAGCTTTCATACATATAAGTATGAATGTTAGATGCTTGGAAAGACTTTTTTTTTTTTTTGCTGTGTGATTTGAAATCTCACCAGTAAAATACATGTAATTATTTTTTTAATGCAAATAATTCAGGTCCATTTTACAGGTAAAACTCAGCCAAAACGAAGCAGGTTAACAGTATTCTGAAACTGTCACATTGGTGCTTTGTGAAAACTCTTATTTATGAAGTTAAAAAAACATATTTATTGACAATGTATCTAACTGAATCAGTTTTATTCTAAAAAGGGAAAAAATGTTTTTTTTTTTTTTTTTATAAACAGTTATTTCAGCAAATCTAAGTAATGCTGGATTAGGATTACAGAGTCAGAGGAAATAAAAAACATTTTTCTCTGAAAATAAAAACTGTATCTACTTTTTAATATGTATGAGAGAGAAATGATGCTGTTCATATGGTCTGAATCACTGTCACAGTTCTGCTGACTTTCACTGTGCTTTCAGGCGTGTTCATCACAAAGGGAGATGTTGGTGTGGGGACTATTGTGGGATCAGCTGTTTTTAACATCCTGGTCATTATTGGGCTCTGCGGCATCTTCTCCGGACAGGTTTGTGTGGCTTTCATTTTTATTACCACAAATTCAATCTTAAAGATCCAGTCTGCAGCATATTTTATAAGCAGTTCTTTAATACGATGGCACAGCAATATACAGAGCATCACAAAAGTTTTTACACCTCTGAACATTTCTACATTTTGTCACGTTATGACCATAAACTTTAATGTGTTTTATTCTGGGTTTAGTTGATAGACAAACACAGGCAGTGTATAACTGTGGAGTAGAAGAAATTTTTAATAAACAAAACGCTGAACGTGTGGCGTGAACATTCATTTTTACTCTGATACACCTAAATAAAATCCACTACAGGCTTTAGAGTTTTGTTAAAGAACATTAGTGAACTGTCTTAATGTCTTTTTATATACCATATGTAAATATCTGGTTTTAATTATAAACCCACTCTCCATACGACTGATCTCAGCATGTAATGTGTCCCTTCTCTCTCCCTGTAGCCCATCTCTCTGAGCTGGTGGCCTCTGTTTCGTGATGCTGTTTTTTACATCCTGTCCATAGTGGTGCTTATTCTGGTGAGAAACCACTTCAAGTGGTTAACTTCTTTCTCTTCTCACTACCACATAAAATTCAGAGCTACATGTTGTTCTTTGCCCCCCCTGACTGGCAGTTAATATGGAGCTCCAATGGTGCCATAATTTAATACAAACATAATCAAATAAAATGATAATGATTAAAATGCTTGTGATTAATTGTGTCAGTAGCTAATATAATTTGTGAAGAAATGAACAAGTGTGCCATGACTAAATATATATAATATAGTTCTTAATAGTTTCCAGATCGCATACTGCAGTGGGCGGGACTAATACTGCTTCAGTCAAGATGATTGGTTGAAAATAGACTCGCTGTACAAGTTAACCAATCAGATGTTTAGGTGCATTTCTGCAAAGAAACCTTAAGAGTGTTGAATAAATACTGAAATATTTGTATACAATTTTAAAATATGACTTCTAAACCTAATTGATGAACTTGAAATTTCATTATTTTTATTTTGTATTTCAAAGAATATTTGTCATATTTAGATACATGTATTAATTACAATTTTTTATGTTGTTTCTTTTCTCTATTTTCTTTTTCATCTTTTTATTTCCTATAAAGACAGAAGCTGAAACAAGAAAACTGGAAATCTATGCCCCATTAAAATGACACATAATAACTCCGAAATATTCATTATGTCATATGCCAATATGTTTTATTTTGTGTTGTGCTCCTTTAATTAAAAACAGTTTGAGACCAGTATGTTGTCATTTCCTTTGTGAAATGCACGAGCAGAACTTTCTTCTGCTTATAGAAAAGTAACTGAGAAACTTTTATTTAAAGTAAAATTTTAGTGCGGTACTTTTTACTTTTTACACTGGTAACTTTACTTGTATTTTAGTCAAACTTGATCAAATTAACTGTACTTTTACTTGAGTACATTATTTTTATACTCTTTCCACTTTTGATGACATGTACATGTAATTATTTAAAAATTAACTTATCATATTTTGAGACTTTGCCATAACTCTTGCTGAATGTGATGTTACTTGAAATATAATTTTGTACTAAAATTGAAAATATAATTCTGTTGGATTTACTGGTATAACAGTGCTGTAATGCTGAAAAGAAATAAAATAATTTTTACCATATATCCAACTTGTAAGAAATAACATGCGATTTGGAGCATGAACTACAGCTCAAAAACATCTAAACTTACAAACAGGTAACAGTTTCAGTTTTTTCTGTAGCCCTTAAAGGTCTATTTTTGAGCAGTAACTATTTTTATTGTATATACAGGTGATCTATGATGAAAAGGTCCTGTGGTAAGTCTAATTAAACGTTTTAAGTGAGGAATCTGTTGTTTCATAAAGCAGATCCACAGATATGTTTGATGAATGTTCCAGGTGGGAGACCATCATCCTGATCTCCATGTACGGTATCTACATAATCATCATGAAGTGAGTCTCTTCTCTTCACATTCCAGATCAGAGGCAGCTCACCAGTTATTGCCAGCAGAGGAAGCAGAGTCTGTGTGTTTCATGTTGTGCAGGTTCAACAGACGCCTGTGTTGCCTGGTGGAGAGACACTGCAGCGTGGACGGTCAGCCGTGTCTGAGCAGTCTGCGGCGGACGACCGCTGTCGGAAATGTTGGAGACGGTGAAAATGACATGGTGCCGCTGAAGCCAGGTGCAGCAGCACGTGTTTGTACGCGTGCATGTTCTCATCAACATCAAAAGCTTCCCTTAGTGTCTGAGCGGCGTTCAGAAGACCCAGTAGCACAGTTTAGGCTGCCAGTCAGAGATTTGTGTTTCCCCGTGGATTTAAAAGAGACTAAAATAGAACTGAACCTCTTTTATTTCTCCATCAGACTTGTCCTTTCTTTTGTTTCTGATTTCTGACATACCTTAAATTTTTTATTCAACTTCAGTGGCTTGTAAAAGTGTTCATTCCCTTTGAACCTTTTCGTATTTTGTACCATTACATTTACAAACTTCAGTGTATTTTACTGGGATTTTATGAGACAGTCCAACACAATAAAATGCAAAAATGTTTACAAGAAAATCTGAAAAGTGTGGCATGCACTTGATTTTAACCCTCTTTACTCTAAACCCCTAAAAAATTAATTTCAACCAATTTGCTTTAGAAATCAGCTAATTAGTAAATATTGCCCACCTGTGTGTCACTTAATGTCAGCTTAGTTTTGTTAGAGAATAAAAGTTTAATCAGTTTTTATAAGGCTGGAGCAAGGTTAAGTTATAAAACATAATCCATTGTTTTAAAGGGTGGTCAGCCTGTGGAAATCAGGCTTAGGCTGCAGCTGGGTGAACTTAACATTTGTGTTATTAAAAATCTTCATCAACGCACCCTATCCCTCTTCAGCAAATAAGATTATCTCAAGCTTTGAGCATCTCACAGACTACATTGCACCCCCTACATATGCAAAGAGCATGGAATAACTACAAACATACCAAGACACGGACATCTCACCTACAGCTGCCACACAAGGAGAGCATTAATTAAAGATGCAAAAGGAACTAACTCTGCTGCAGGGCTGCAGAGATCCACATCTCAGGTGGGAGAATCTGTTGACAGGACAGTCATATACGCCACAAATTAGTCCTGTTTGCAGGTTGCCACAAATCATTTGGAGGACCAAAAAAAAAAAAAAAAAAAAAAAAAAAAAAAAAAAAAAAAACAGTAGAAAACCAACGCTGTGCAACGCAAAATGCACCATCCCCACAGTAAAACATGGTGATGGCAGCATCATGCTGTGGGGCTGCTTTTTTTTCAGCAGGGGCAGGGAGGCTGCGCAGAGGTGAAGCAAAGAGCTGATTGGGAAACTGTGACCAGACTTGAAATTTAGATGTTCACAGAGTCTCCTTGTCGATCCGGACTGAGCCTGAGCTATTTTGGGAGGAAGAGCGGGTTCAGGATGTGCTAAGCTGATAGAGACAAACCCTAAAAGATTTAAAGCACTAAAGGTGGTTTTACAAAGTATTGATTCATGGGACTGAATACAAATGCAGGCGTCAGTTTTCAGATTTTAATTTGTAAAACAAATTGAAAACCATGTATAATCTTTCCACTTCACAGTCAAGTGCTGCTTTGTGTTGATCGATCACATAAATTCCCAATAAAACACCTTAAAGTTTGTGGATTTAAGTGATAAAATGTGTAAAACTTCCGGGGGGGGTGGTGGTTGCTCTGTATCTTTTTCTGTCTGCAGACTCGTGTGTGGTGGCCGGTCAAGACTTGAGCGTGGTGACGGCGGATGAGCTACCGAACCTTCGCCCTCATCAGCTCACCTTTTCCGAGGCAAGCCGCTGCCTTTTCATCACCCCACGTTTCCCCCCGACATCCGCCTGCACAGTGTTTCAAACAGGATCCACTGCGCATGTTCACAACCCTCACAAATCATCAAGCTGGATGTGTCACTTAATTAATAAAACGCTAATTCACTTAGAGATATTTTCTGGATTTGTGGGTGTAGATTATGTCAGATCTCCTGTTCTGCTTCGTAAATCCTCCTGGGTGAACATGGGGACCTGCCTGCCTTATCACTCCACCTTCCCCTTTAATATCGCTGGATAGGATAATTGCAATAAATCTATGCAATGTTTCTCATGTTCCTCATTTGTGCTGACTTCCCACAGAGGCAGAGGCTGATTCGAGCTCGGGTGAGCCCAGAGGAGGGCACAGGTCCGGGGGAGGAAGGGCTGGGTGCTGGTGGAACCTGGGGGAGAGAAAACGGGGCGGCAGCTGAGGGTGAAAGGCAGCTGCAGGAGGGAGAGAGGGAGGGGGGTAAGGAATCAGGGGTAGAGACTGATGGGGGCGCACAGCCGAAAGAGGACGACGAGGAAGAAGAGGACGAGGAGGAAGGAGAGGAGGAGAACTCTCCTTTCAAACCCTTCATCCTGCCACGTAAGTGAAAAATAGCTACAAAGAGGAAGACTGGGGTTAAATTATTTCATGCCTTAAAGCTGCAGGTGAAATTATCTAATTTAATATAGTTTGACCTTTTCTTCCATTTTGCTCACTTGGAGTAAACAGGTATTTTAAAGCTGGTTTCTTGTATTTGTACACTTACACTGAAGTCAGTTCAGCAGCGTGTCCCTCCATACACTGCCACCTACTGGGCAACAAATGTAAATTCACAAAATTTTTTTTAAACTTTTACAGGTAAAAATGGGCAACTAATATAATTAGTATTGCAATAAACTGGCCCATTAGATTAGATATCATTCGTGTCTGTCTCCATTTAACTGATAGTCTTGACTATTATTGTAACTATTTTGTGCTTTTCTTTCTTTTTTTATTTAATTTCCCTTTGAGATCAGTAAAGTATATTTGAATTGAATTGAATTTGAACAAACTTCAACGACAGGAAGTGTTTCAGCACTAAAAAGTTGTTTTTGTTTTCAGACTCTACACATTTCTCATGTCTAATTTCCTCTCTTTTCAAGACCCAGATTTCCAGAGTTTTGGATGCAACGTTTTTAGAGATCAAAATAGGGAACAAAAATTAATTTTCATATTGAATTCAATAGAATTTAAATTCCAGACTTTTGCAGGTCTTTCAATAGTGCGTAGGAACCCAGATTGCAGATTGTGAGTGTCTTTTTATTGTATAAGGCTGAGGTGCAGTAAATGACTTAAAGACCTGCATGTAGACGAGTAGAAGGAGCATCTATAGTAACTCAAGTGAGGATGTGAGTGATGGCGCCTATGCATGACTCTTAAAATAGGAAGAATTGGGATATATGAGATGCAGTGAAGTCGGAGAAAAGGATTCTGAGGATGGGATGTTGTCTGTGCAGCCTTTTAGCTCCTAATTTCCATTAAAAAATGCAACTTGAAACCTAAAAGCTTCCTGTGAAGGCTCATCGATGTTAACCATACCTACTTCCTGCTTTGCCCTCTGTTCATATTTCACAGCTTATTACGGGTTTTAAACGCTGAGGAAGCTAATTAAAAGGAGATGACACAGAGGCTTGCAGACACATTTAGGCCTTGCCATGTAAATAATTCAGAAGAGGAGATGAATCGTGGTGATGCTTGTGGGGGAACGGTGTGTGGTTGTTTTCCTGCTCTCTGCAGATGGCTGGTGTGTTCGCCTGAAGTGGCTGCTGTCCTGGCCTCTGAGTGTCCTGCTGCACTGCACCATTCCCGATTGTAACCAGCCGCGATGGGAGCGCTGGTACCTGTTCACCTTCCTGTCCTCCACTCTCTGGATAGCCCTCTTCTCCTACCTCATGGTCTGGATGGTATGAAACTCACACCGACGCAGCGGCTCTCATGCACACTTAAAAAGCTTCATAAGCAAACCTCTTCTCCTCTGTGAAGGTGACCATAATCAGCTACACGCTCGGGATCCCAGATGTCATCATGGGGATCACTTTCCTCGCAGCTGGCACCAGTGTTCCTGACTGCATGGCCAGTCTCATTGTCGCCAGGCAAGGTATGGGATAGTAGTCTCTAACAACAAAGGTTTGTGTCGTAAGATTCAAGAGGAACTTTATCATCATGTAGCACAAAGAAATGATTTCTGACAACTTTAAGATAAATAAATAACCATAGATGCTCTACACGAGCATAAAAAGCAGTATAAATAGTCATTTTAATTTTAAAATAATATAAGATTTAAACACAATGAAATGTCAACATCTGCAGTAAAATGTGCAAATTTGCAATAAGACTAAATATTTTGAGATATTGCACACATTTGTGCATAAATATGAGAAGCAGACTAAATATTAATTAAGTTTTTGGAATGTGGCATAATTTCATGATGTCCTATTTGTCTATTAATCGGACATAACAGAAGTTTTCATTGTTCTGTTGTCTCCGGAAAGTTACGATGCAGCATGCATTAAACAAACTGTTTTTGTGTGTTATGGTTCGTGTGTTATATTTCAATGCAATAATAAGTTGCTGCAGCTTTTAAATACCTTTTTTTTTATGGTTTGCTTTTAAAAACTAACTGGCCTGACAGTAATAATGTGACACTTTGTGTTTTCATGATCATGAGGCAGTTTTGTAGAGATTTGTAGAAGTTCGGTAAAACTGAAATGACCTGTATGAAAAAATAAATGTGGAAAAAAAAAAAAATAATAATAATAGTCTGAATAATAATGCCATTTTACCAGTTGACCTATGAAGTTGTTTGGGTGTGGTTACAAGAACATAACCATGATGCCAACCGCTTTGAGACACAGGGTGATTGGATTATCAATTATTTCAGAGGTTTCATGCTTTTAGGATCTTACTTCCACATGGAGTAAGATTCCGCTGCTGTAGTGTTTTCACTCCAAAGTGCCAGGGTTTGCAGCCTTATCGCGAACTTCTCTCTAGTATTGCTGACATCCGTTTCGTTTCAATGGTGTAGGAATGTTGCCCTGGGGACATAACACTCAAGCATCACCTACTTACAAATGTAATATCATCCCTAATCTGACCTCCAGATACGACAGCCTGCTACAGATCCTTGTGGAGAATGCCGATCGCTTGGAGCGGCTCCAACTGCTGGCAGCCCAACCTACATTCTGATGAATTATGAAGCTCTTATAATTGTTTGACTGCTTAGGGGCACCAGTAGAGCCTTGATCTGTCTTTCCCAGACAGTCAGTTGATTCTTGAGTATAAAAAAGAGTAAATAAGTAAAATGAGACGGAGACATCATGGCAAAAAAAGATGCCAGAAGGACCTGGCAAGACAGAAGCACCGTGTACAAGTATCAGCATTTACATTCAGTCAGAGAAATTAATTTGTTTCGTTTTAAACGCATCAAAGAATACAATTATAAAACAGCTAATAAAAAACATGGATATCAAAAGCAATGGCAGTTAACAAAACTCCCTTCTTCACGGTCAGCAGTGCTTTTAGGTCACCGAGAGTCACTTGCTCTGTCAATTTATGCTCTTACTGAAAGTCATTCCAAGCATAGAGGGCAGCATATTTTCATGCTCTCTTAGCCAGATCTGTCCGAACCCTGGGAACAAACATATGGAAAAGGCCTGGGAATGAAGCCCATACCGGATGTGGGTCTTAACCATAAAAGCAGTCAGGAAAGAGTCCCAGTATACACTTATAAAGAAAAAGGAGCAGATGTGACTGTCTACATACAGAGAGAAGAACGACCAGCAGCTGCATACGAATGACAACGGTAACCATAATATCCATAACCAGGAATAAAACGAAGAGCTCTATGATACACAGAGTCCAGTTTCTTGAGATATTGTTCAGGTGAATTCATAAACAACAAGTCACCAAAGTCCAAAAGAGGAAGGAATGTTGCTGAGATTAAGTAATCTCAGACTTGCCGAGTAAAACAGGTCGTCTTTCTGTAGAGGAAACCCAGTTTAGATTTTAGTTTAGACACAAGGCTGTTAATGAGCTCCTTGAATGCAGATTTGAGATTATTATCATTAACATCTAAAGCTTTGTGTTGCTGAGTGCGTTTACGTGAACTCTCCCTAACCTCCTCTGTGTGGTTGTAAAACCTTGCAGGGATGGGTGACATGGCCGTGTCCAACTCTATCGGGAGTAATATCTTTGAT
This sequence comes from Anableps anableps, assembly GCA_014839685.1. NCBI lineage: Eukaryota > Metazoa > Chordata > Actinopteri > Cyprinodontiformes > Anablepidae > Anableps > Anableps anableps. The sequence goes on from CM026074.1 coordinate 22,725,569, forward strand.
GTGCTGCTGGGCCTGGGCTTCCCCTGGGCGCTGAGGACTCTCATAGTCAGCTACGGATCAGTGGTAACTCCAGCTCTCTGTGTGTCGGCGCAACAACGTGTACCTTTGATATCGTCTGGGTGTACAGCTAAAGTTGGGACTACACCTGGCACGGAGACGAGCGCTCAAACCTTTGACTGTTGTTGTTTTTAACTAGCGCTTCCGGCCCACATATAAGTGCAACTTTTCATGGTTGCACTTCTGATTGTAGCGTTTGTTAAAAAAAATCTAAATAATCACAAAGGTTTCGAAATAAAATTTCAAGAAGCTACTCTTCATCATGGGAAAGACAGGAGAACACTATATCTAAGTAAAGCAGATGTTTGGTTTTCAGCTTCAAAAATTAGGAAAAAGGAAATTAATTTTCCCACATCTGCAATCAGAGCAACAATTAAAGGCAGGTAAACAAACAAACAAACAAAAAAAAACTATCTACATGCCAACCAGTTAATTTTGAAAACATTTCTGAAAAAGGCCTCTTGGGTTCTACCATCACAAACATAAGCAAGTGGCGTTTGCAAAATGCTTCTGGAACTTTAAATGTTTTCACTCATGAACCAGGCTGAGCTTTACAACAACAGACACTCCAGCTGGGTCCAGCATGAAATGCATTTATGGAAAGAGACATCGTATACCTGCTGTTAAGTAGGCTGAAGGATCTGATGCTGTGGACCTACTTTTGGTGTGTTATGTTATTTTATATTATATAATATATACTATACCCCAGTATATATAAATTAGAAAACACAATGTGAGAACCTTTACTTGTTTGACATGCCTTTTTATTGTGCTGTTTTAAACTCAGTCAGTTTCTGCAGAATGAAAAGTTGTGCAGTGTCTCAGTATGTGTGCTAATTTATTGTCACAAATTTTTTATTATATTAGTTATATTTTGTATAAATAACCAACATGGATAGTCTAAAAGGGTAAATAACCATATGTTGTTTCTTTCTTTTATCTAAGGTGACAATCAACAGTAAAGGGCTGGTGTACTCTGTTATTCTGCTGCTGGCCTCGGTCACGCTCACTGTGAGTAAATCTCCACCTGTCTGATCGCAGATCTGATTCTTACACATCTGAGAGGAAACGGACTCAGATCAGGCTTCTGTGTTTCCTCACCTTTCATTCTGACTTTATCTGTTTTTACCTCTGAGCCTAAAAGCACTTGATTGAATTTTTCTTGAGATTGAACTCAGTGCAGTGCAACAGGACATGACGTTTGTCTCGTTAGATTCTGGCTGCAGTGTGAACAGAGACAATGTCTGTCTCTCCGTCTTCAGGTCCTGTGTGTCCATCTGAACCGCTGGAAGCTGGACCGCCGGCTGGGCCTCTGTCTCTTGCTGCTTTACGCCATCTTCCTTCTCTGCTCCGTCGGCTTCGAAAGGCTGTAGAGCAGGAACAAACGGAGAAAAACATGCCTCATAAACAGACAGGTTTTCCGATTTGTTTTCCTCCTTTACTGATGCCGTGAAGTCCACTCCAACATGCGTTTTAATTTCATATCCTCGTAGCTGTACACGTTACTGCGACACCGGATGTCCGTAAGTGATGTTTACCTTTGATAAATGAGTATTTTAAATAGTTTTGTACTAAAGCACTTCAGAACCCCAGATGAAAAGCATTTCTAAAGTGTCAAATTTATACTCTTGAACCCCAAAGTGAGTTTAGAGCTTTGTGTCTGAGAGACGTAACCTCAGAGAGTAGCTTATAAAAGGTTTAGGTTCATGTCGTTGTTTCCCAGTTTGTTCACCTTTATCACACGTTTACTGTCACCGTTTTTATCTCACTTCTGTGAATGTTACGGTAACAACATAGCATGTCTGATCAGCGCATTAAGTCACTGTTATCCTGCCTGAAACACAGAACAACACAGTATATCTATTCAATGAGTACTTGGGTACGCGTTCCTAAGGTTGAAGTGCAATAATAGTTCTGCACAGTTGCTCCCTTGTGCCTGAAAATTAATCACTTTTGTTTTGATTTCTTGCCCCTAAATTTAAACATTTGAGCAGAAATCAGTGCTTGGTGGAATAACCAGTTCTTCGCTGATTTCCAAAAAGAAAACATTCATTTAGATTGAAAAAATTACCATCTAATTATGAAGAAAATCATGACATTGATTTGTCAAAATGTTAAACTACTGATTTACTTGAGTATTTTGTGACACAGTTGAGTTTAATATGTACAACTTCTTGTATTTCACTTAGAAGAGAAGAACCTCCTTTTTGTAGCCATTTGCTGGAGCTCCTTCAGTAAAAAAAAAAAAGCTAATTTAACTTTGACCTCTGCCAAACACAAAATGATATTTGAAAATAAAACTGTCATGATTAACATCTCCAGAGATGTTTCTTTGCTGTAAAGTCATTTTATCCTGATAAATGAAGCCAAACCTGCTGATTTTCTTCCAAAGGTTGTTCAGAGACGAGGACCAGGGTTCAGCACCAGAGACAGCTCCACATCAGTCTGGTTGAAGGAGCTGTCCAGGTGCTGAACCAAGATGCTTCAGACAAACTTTCTGAGACTGACAGAAAATAGGCTTTTCACCAACTTTACAGTTTTTCATGCTGTTAGAGCTTTTTTTTAATGTAGTATACTGAAGTTCAATTATAAACATTTTATATGTTTCAAAGGTTTTTGTTGGAAAAATGCACATAATTTATCAACCTTTCTTTTTGAAGACTTGATATTCACCATGGCGCACTGGACATCAGCTTCTTGACCAAATACGGACTGATGGTGACCCATTCTTCCTTTATCGGTGCTCAGACTTGGTCACAGATGTATGAATCTTCTCCAGCTGCTCTTGCAGAATAACCTAAGGTTCTGATTGGATTAAGATGTGAGGAGTTTCCAGGCCTCGGACCTAAACTTTCCTTAGATTGTTCATCCATTTAGCAGTCACTTTTATTTATCATTGTGCTAAAAAAACAGAACTGTTCAAGACCAAAATGTTCCTGGATCACTGGGCATGGTTTCTTTTGAAGATTTACATACCTAAACTTAGCAAAAATAGTAAAGAAATTTGTGTTTGGCTGATTATTTCTTTGCTGTACTAATGCTTCGTGGTAATAAATCTTAAACAATGGAAAGATGTGTTTATTTCCATTTAAATGGTGCCAGATTTGTAAAGAAATGCATTTATAGGTTGAACACCTCGGTTGATTATGTTGGAAACAACCATGAAAAAAACAATCCCAAAACTTTTCTACCAACAAACAGCTTCCTCTGTTATCTGCCTTGTTTTTGCTCCTTAACCGGATTGAATGATTGAGGTTTAACAAAACTGGATATATTGGTGTTTTAAAGTTGATGAATTTCATATACGTGAGCCTCAGTAATAAGTGGCGAACCCTATAGAACCTCAACAGCCTGGCACCTCCTCCTCATGCTGGCCACCAGCTTGGTCACACATTGCTGCGGGATGGCAGCCCATTCTTCAACCAGCGGTTGCGTCGGTCCCTCTGGCACAAAAATCACACCCAAAATGATCCCACAGGCGCCGAGTGGGGTTGAGGTCAGGATTGCAGGAAGCCTTTTCCGTCCTCTCCACTCCCAGATCCTGGTGGTGGTCTCCGTGGGGGCGAAGGGCAGCGCCGACATCTTGACGGACAGAGCTTGGTTCTTCAACGTGGAGCTGTGGGATTACATTTCAGCGTTTTAAATTACAAAACCATAGTCCTACCTGGCCTAAAACAGGAGACGTTTCATCTGATCTCAGATTGAGAAACAAATGCAATTTTTTTTTCTCTTAAAATCTGCCGTCAATTAGAAACTGAAAGGAACCAATGAGACAATGGTCACGATTCAAAATGATCTTTATTTCAGTCGGGCTAAATCAGCTTCAATACCAAAAAAATGCAAAAATAAAAATAGTACAACAAAGTACGTCATCTTACAAATACTTATGAAGAAAGTCTGACAAACAATTTAAAACATGTCACAGTCATAACAAAAATATAAAAGTCAATACAGTACATAGAATGGATTAGGAGCTATATATCGAAGTGTTTGCAATATCATGAACTTTACAAATTCAACTAGTAAAAACTCCCAATACCAATGGAATATCAGATAATACAAAATGCAGAAACAAAACATGAAAAAGAAACACCTGTGATGAGAGTTTATGTGCATGTTGCATGCAAATCAACCTCGGTGTGACAAATGATAAAAACAGCTAATCTGAAAACGAGTGTCTCGTTGGCACAACAGCAATGTGTGAAATGATGACGCTGCCGAGGCGTTTGGAAAAAAACAAAAACAAAAACAAAAAAACAACCAAAAACGGACAAATTATTTATGATCAACTGTTTTCCATGTAGTGAGCTAAAAAAAAAAAAAAAAAAAACCGCATCAGTAGAGCCAGTAAGTTTGAGGCGTTTTAAGTGTTGGCTTCCTCCAACGGGGAGATGATGAACTCTGCCGTGTTTGAAACGACTCTTCCGTCTTATAATTACACTCTATGAAGCGTTGCCGTAAGTGTTTGTGTCATCTTCATGTAGCGAAATTAGCGCCGTGGTGATGATGGTGCCTTGTGTGAGTTCGCTGTGAGCAGAGAGACGAGCCACTGATGTGTCACATACGATAGATACGCAAAGGGAAACCTCATCAAAACACAGTAAAAGCTTTGGTGAATGGGACAACAGCACACACCGACTAAAGCCACTATAAAAGCCCACTAATAACCAGAAACAACAATTATATTTCTTAACCAGATATATGGAGACGTGGTCCCCACGTCACTATCAGTGAGTAAAAATAGATCTTTTAGCTGAAGAAAAACTGCCTCAACAGTCCACGCTGTGTCTTTGAGTGTGAAGGGGTGCAAATAATTAGCTGTGATGCTAATCCTTGTTCTCCTGGGAGCTCCCATAGAGACAGCCGCTATTATTGGTACTGCTTGCATTCGGTTGCTCTGTATGTGTAACAGTCCAGTAGAAAGTGTGTCTATGATGTAAATACACATGATATGTTACATGTCTGACAGCAAGTCTTGAGGCGGTTCTAGGCAGGTTTGTAGTGATAGTTTGATCCCCGTGTTGACTGATCTGAGGTCTGTTTATGTTTTGAGTCCCCCGGCTAGCACTGTAGATAGGAGCGACTTGTAAAGCTGATCTGCGATCTGGCTCAGCTACATCTGGACAGAGAGGAGGTCTGACATTTTGAAGCCAGGGCGGAGGGGTCCTGGTGCTGAGAGGTGGGCTTCGTGTTCTGACGTCACTCGGGGGCCGAGCTCTGGTTCTGCTGGTATATGGAGGCTTTGTCTTTTAGCAGAGCCAGGCACAAGTGGCAGCTCCAACTCCCTGACAACATGAGAACAGGAAAGGATGAAGGGATGGTGAAGTTTATGCAAACACATCATTCCAACTTTCCTTGTGTTTAGATCGATGTATTTACATAGAAACGTCAGTTATTCTAACTATTATTATAAAATTTACTACCCAGAAGGTGGACAAAGGTTATAAACAAAGCTAGTCTAAAGCTAGCCTCTTAATCTAAAACCCTAGCTAAACTTTACTCTGCTCAAAGACAAAACTGTTTTTCTCTTGTTGGTAAAAGAGCAAGAAAAAAGGAATGATGAAAATATCTTCTAAAAATCAAATTACCCATCTGTAAATTGAGTAAAAGAAACCAAGACTTCTGATTTCCCACCCAACATATTAAGTCCACATGTTGGCAAAATTCCCCGGCGCACCACGATGTTTAAAAATGCATTTAAGTTCAGACGATCGCGCATCCCTGTGAAGATCTCTAAACTCCCTCCATAAATGAGGACGAGGCAACAGATCGGACCAATCAGATGACTGCTGTCACGCAGGTGACCTGAATAACATCCACAGTGAAGCGCCTGCTCACCCTCTGGTGGTTCAGTCATGGGTGGGGTTAGACAGTACATGTGGTAGCCTCGATCACAGTCGTCACAGAAGAGCAGCTGGTCCTGCAGAAACAAAACATCTTCACTCACTGATCAAACCTGTTAGAACAGCTTCTTTAAAAAGGTGGGAGTTGGTTGCCGAATTGAAAATATAAACATTAAACTAATTCAATCCGTGACCCAGGGCTGGTTTTAGGTTTCAGACTGCAACCTTTGACAGCATGACAGTTCATCTCCAGAGGATAACAGCTGACCTTTTCCATCTCCTATAATCACGCTGCTGACATTTACCCAATCAGCACAAATGAAGGACAGGCTTAATGGTGAGATAACACTCCCCACCCCCCCTTTTTATAAATCTTCTTTTCAGAACAATCACATTCATCCTGCTTGGAAAAAATCTCCTGAGAGGTCAATAATCCATGGGGAAAAAAAAAGCCTCTTCATCATTTAAGTCGCTTCTTGTATAAATGAAGCATATAAATGTTTGTGAACCACATAATCACATCCAGCTCCTACGGGTCGAATTAGAAAATGTTGACATTTTTTAAATAGAAAAAAAAAAACAAACAAAAAAAAACAACAAAAGTAAATGTCACACTTACATTAGACTTCTTTTTCTTAACAACAGCCTATAACCATTATGTATGACTTTTACAGAAAGACTAGACACAAAAATCACAGGAAAGAGGCTCACGTCGTTCTCTGAGGTGCCACAGACGTTGCAACATTTGCACTCGATGCACTGCCAGCGGTACGTCTTCACAGCAGCCATCATCACTGGTGTGAACTGCAGACACGTCGGGTGTCCTTCCAGACAGGGATGGAGATATTTTTCAATTAACTTACATATAAAAAACAAAAACACAAAATTATCACCAAACTGACCGATTGATTTATAGCAAGCTCAAAAACACAAAGCAAACAGGATAGTTAGCGTCTACTTCTAAATCTGAGATGAAAAAAATGAAAACTGCAAAGATTGCAGTGTTTTATCATTTTTAATTGGGCTACTTTGTATTCACAATAATTTTATGCTACTCACCTCTTAAACATTGTTTAATTTTTTTACATTATAACCACAAACTTAAATCTATTTTATTTGGATTTTATGTGAGGGACAAACACACCTCCTCAAACAAACAGATGTACCCAGACAAAACCCAGACCTAAAGAACTGCTGACACTATATCCAGTCTGACTGAGCTTAAGCTTCTCTGCAAAGAATAACAGGCAGAAACTGCTGCTTTGCGGCTGTAATTGTGACAAAATACTCACTGAGAGGAGCTGAATATAAATGCACGCCACACTTTTCAGATTTGTTTTGAAAAACAATGCATAACTTCCTTCCACTTCACATATGCATTATTATAAATAAGCCTATCACTAGGCCTGTCACGATAACAAATTTTGCTGGACAATAAATTGTCCCAGAAATTATTGAGATAAATTGTTGTTTTGATGTCATTTTAAAGTAATATACTGATAATGGCATAATAATGCAAGCTTTCCCTCTCAAAGACCAATAAACTTTAGTTTTGTAAACAGTTAACACTCAAATATTATCACTGTTATTTCATTTTCTGATTTATTTCCAATCTTATTGTTTTATTAGTTGCCTTTTTTTTTTTAAATAATTTTTTGTTTTTATTTAGTTATTTTTCATTTACAGTCACTTTTTTCCATTATGTATTTTTTTTTTCCCATATTCAGGATTTAGTAATTTTTTAAAGATACTTTAAATATCTGAAATAAAATACAACCAAAAATAATAAATAAAAACACACACAACCAAAGCCATAAATAAAATGGATTATGATGTTTCTGTAAACAAAATTTCCCTTCAAAAAATAATAATCATCAGAACGGAAATTATCGAGCTCATTTATTGCGACAGGCCTACCTATCACATAAACATAAAGCGGGGTTTGGGGTTTTGAAATGACAAAATGTAAATACTTTGACAAGGTCCTGCATCTTGGACAGCCTGTGAAAACAGGCCAGAATCCTGCACATTATCATGTTACTGTTATTATAATGAGAAAACGAAGTGCCAGAGAATCATACCTGACCGTCCGCAGTCTGAGCAGGACACCAGCTCCTCTGACTGGCCCGTTTTCTGATTCAAGGTGGAGTCGCCCAGACAGAAATCACAGTAATCGTTGGGCAGCGCCAGTCCATTGGGACCCTTTTTGGTGGCTGGGCAGGAGAGAAAGGGAAAGAAAAGTATTCCTCATGCATTACAATTGATACTAGCTAAATACAAATTGATGCAACACATAAGGGACACCAACATCAACGTTTGGAGGCTACCTCATGTAGCCTCCATTGGTTAATCTAACGAAGAAAACCAGTCAAAAACACTGCCTTCTTTTCCTATTGTGATTCTCAAATACATAACCAGTTCAGCAGCACCTTTAAATCGTTATGACTAAGACACTAAATCACAAGAATGGACTGACGGAAAACGTATGAATCTGAAACATGGTGTCACGTGCACAGAAAAAAAGAAACCCAACAGCTATGAAATGGAATATTGTGTAGAGAAAAAACATGATTGAAAAAGTGCCAGATTTCCAAACTGTACAGTCAGGAACTTTCAGTCTGATCCACAATTTCAAACTTAAAATCATAAAAATTACAAAAAGGAGAAGAAGAAAAAAAAAAAAAAAAAAAAAAAAAAAAAAAAAAAAAAAAAGCACACAACAAAAAAGGAATGAGAGACTTCCCTTGCACCAACACACGTGCTACAAGGCATGCAACCAAACCTCCCTCCTCTCTGTCTATCTGCCTCTCTCTCTGCACTGGAGGAGTGACTCACTCTTCTGCTCCTCAGGCTGGCGAGGAGTGGGTGGTGCCTCGATCTCCTCGTGGTCCTCGCCCTCCTCCTCTGCCAGGTGAGAGTGTGTATAGTGGTAGCTCAGGCCTGGACGATTCTTGTAGCGCTTTCCACAGACTAATACACACACACACCGTCATATAAAAAAGTGTTATCGTGATACGGGTACCCTTTTTTTTTAAAAAAAAAAAAAAAAAAACAGGGCCCAGTGTGGAGCCGAGCTGGAAGTGTGGCATTCATCACTCCCAAAAACAGCCTTTTCTACGACTTTTTCTGTCATTTCCACAAGGGTCATTTCAGGCGGACACGCAGGTAGCAAACTCACACAGCATTTGCACAGCGAGTTGAAGCCAGAACCGAGTTACGCAGCACACAGAGAGCATCAGCTCAGAAAACGCTGGACTAAACAGAATGCAAACGTTTGCTTCCCTGCGGGGTCTTTCAGATCGCGTCATGCACAGCAACAAGGCTTGTCTTGTTCTTTCAGGGGTAAAAAGCCAGAGCCTCTCCTGCTGACATGCACCGCACAGACGTCCTGCTACTCACTGTCACAAGCGTAAGGTTTGTCCCTCTCCTCCAGCGCTGCGGCAGCAGCCTCTGTTTTCTTCTTCCCATTCTTGTCACTGCGGCCCTAAATAAGCAATTTAACAAAGGAAAAAGAACAAACTGCTTACTTTGTACAGGTGCATCTCAATACATAAGAATATCATTGAAAAGTGAACACATTTCAAAAGTGAAATTAATTTATTTCAAGCATTTATCTCTGCTTATTTTGGTGATCATGCGTTATCCCAAAATTCAGTTTCTCAGGAAATGTTAATAGTATTTAAGATCACTAAAACGATTAAATACAGAAGCCTTGTACTGTGCCCGTGTCATGGCCCTACACAATCATAGAGAAGACCACTGACTTGATAGTTGTCCAGCTGATCACTGATATCCTCCAGGCTTTGTGGATCTTCCACAAACTCATCCATGGTTTTTGCTTCATAATCCTCTCAATGCTGTGGTTACTTCAGTATTATTTGTCTGTGGCACTTTTTCCTTCCACTCAATTTTCCATCTGTTTGCACTGAACAGCCATCTTCTTTAGCAACGTATTTTGAGGCTTGTCTTCCTTGTAGGGGTTGTCAGTGACTGTCTTCAATCACGGAGAAGATTTCTGGACAAATATCACCTCAGCAGTCTCTCCTCCATGATTGGATAGGACAGAGCAGAGCCATGATATGACACTGACATCTACCTGTATATCTACTTTATTTTAACCTGCTTTGAAAATATTTTATCTGAAAATAAACCTTTTCATCACTTTTATGACAGTAAAAGCTGACAGAGTTTCATTACTGACACGCCGCATGATCAAACTGAAAACTATTTGAGATTTCACTCCCCACCTTTTTCTTGTGTTGCACATCATCACTTCAAATGCTCACCTTGGATTTGCTCTTGCCTCGTCTTTTGGGGGTCTCATCTTCAAAGTCTTCGTCATCCAGATCGTCCAAGTAATCATCGTGGTCGAGCACTCTCTGCTGTAAAAATCTGAATTAGCTCAAGGTTTAAAATGTAAAACTTTGCTTTCTATTATGCTCATGTGTCTGAACATACGTTGAGGTAGATTTTCAACCATACTGTAATCAGATTTAATTGTCTGGTACTGACAGTTCTGGTCAGAAGTTTACATCTAATCATCATCTAAATGAATTTAAAGCTTTTATTGTAGCATTTGAGTCGTTCTGTCTCTATGGTGGAACGATCATACAATGACCAGCTTCAGTGAATTTAAAACACAAGTATTTGGTTGCACTGGTTTAAACTTGCTGATTTTCTCTACTCAACAGGCTAAAATATACTGACACAGCCACACAACTGACTGAATCATTTACCTTTAGCCTGTTGCAGAAACCACACACTTTTTAGCCATCACAAATCTTGGGATAGTTCTCACTACATAGTTGACCCCTCTGCTTTGCAGAACTGGTGAAGTTCCTTTAAATTTGTTGGATTTTAAGCATTTTCCATTAATTTTCAAAAGGATGGAGGAGACAAAAACTGGCCATAATGGCACAAAGTATGTTTGGTGGAGTGAAGGTGAGACTTTCAAAGCAAAAAACAATGTATCAACTATCAAGCATGGTGGTGGTAGCATCATGGTGCATCATAGCATTACTGGTGCATAAAGTGGGTGGAGCTGAAAAGAAGGAGGACTATGTTCAGACTCTTAAGCTCAAATCAACGGCTAGGTGGTGGAAACGTGAACACAACTGGCTTTTCCAACTAGATGATGATGTAAGCACAGTCTGTGAAAGAAAACCAACCAATTTTAATAATAAAACAAGACAAGCATCTATTCACAGACTGAACTGTGAAGGTGTTGACGGCAAATAAAAAAGTTTGGGTTTTTCCTACCACTAACTAAGGGATATTTATTCAAATATTAGTGGCGCTGTGTGTACATATTAAACTCTACATTTTTAATTTTGAACATTTGCGGATTAAAGAAAATTCACAACAAATATAAACATGTGTACTCTTAATCAAAGAGTGATCATCCATAGGATTTAAAATCTTCCATCTTTATTATCTAAACACATCAGTGTTAGAAAGCTTTCAGTCTAACCTTACGGATGCGCCCAGAAGACGTGTGAGTGACCGCTGATGTGGCAGGAGGCTCCACAGTGGCCGGGTCGTCCTCAGGGGCACGAACATCTGACACACCGCTCCTCCTTTCAAGAGGTTCGCCTTTTAGCAGAGCCTCCAAGCTGCTTCCATCCACCGTTCCCAAAGCCTCACGCTTCAGACCCAGTTCTAAATCTGCTGCATTACCCATAAAAACAGTAACATGAGCAATGGAATAGTATGAAAAACACCTACATTTGTTCATGAAGAGTTAGTGTTTTTTACTGTGCTAAAGATTGTCCCCAGAATTATTAAATCTAACAACCCCTAAATGGGCCTGTAGACGGGAAAAATATTTCACAAAAGGTGGTACCTGCTTTGAGAGGGGGAAAAGCCAAGCGAGGGTCCTCAGGAGGATGGGAACGTCGTTTCTTCCTCCAACGGCGAGCAGGGTAAGAGTACAGCTGTCCTGGAGCTATACCTAATAATTCACGGTGTGGTGAAAATAGGTAGCAAAATACACCAGATGAATGTTCTCCTCATACATTACTTTCAACAAACTC